>OZ038482.1:97547119-97564619 GCA_964036315.1 Acanthosepion esculentum | reverse complement strand
AAAAAAAATGTAACTAACGTCTGCCTAGCATCCTCGCAGTATAAACCACAGGTTGGCTCTGTGGATGTTGAACAAACACAAATGTGCCTCAACGAGAATCTGCAATAGGGATTTGCTAGCCGATCTAGTAGATAGGTAACCTCGAATATGAATGGCCATCCATTTTTTTATATATATATATATATATATATATATATATATATATATATATATATATATATATATATATATATATATATATATGCGTGTGTGTATGGTAGCCATTGGGTATGTTAAATGAGATGTCCAGTAGTATATTTCACCTTTTCATCCTTTATATTCTTCTTCGTTTCTCATCGTTTTATACAGGCCCACTCACCCCCACGCTCACACACACCGTACAAATCGACATCTTTTCGTCTCCTCCATTATATTCAGCCGCAGTCAAACAGATACTTTTAATACTTCGCTTGAGGTTAACGTTCATTTTTTTTTCTTTTTCGGCTCCACTGAATTTTTATGCAACGCACGAGCAGCAATCGTACAACATTTCTTTGGCAACCTTCTCCCAATGGCACAAGCAGTGGCCCGCTTATTGTCTGATATTTGAGGAAGTTCCTTCGTTTTCCATTCAATGCCCCTATGCGTCGCGAAATATTGGCCTTGCATTTCACGGCCATCTTGGATTTATTCATTGCAATTCTAAGAGTCTTTGATCAATATATTTTTCTCTTTTTCTTTTTCACCCTCTTCTCAACGCTCTGGGTTCTTCACTGCTACGGAACAATGATCGAAAGCGGATCAAGTTCAGTGAGTGGGATACATTGTAACAATCGGAGGAAAAGACTACGAATCAGCACTGAGTGGTGAAATAATCAGAAAGAGAAAGTGTGAAGAAATCCAAGGAGAATTGCGAATGAAAATAAAGAAAGATTCGGGTGAAGAATTGAAAAAAAAAAAAAACATGAAAACGAGGCAAAGAAGTAAAGCGGAAAAAAAGAAAAAGAAAAAACAAGATGGATGACAAAATTGGAAAAGAAATATAGAAGGAAATTTAGCGAAGGAGGAAGAAATCTAATGTGTTTGCGAAAGCAATCAAGATAGACACAGCATTATTCAGGATAAGCACAAAAACCAGGGTTGGGGGGATATACAAAGGGAGTAAAGGGAAATAATAGCGACTGGGGAAGATATCATTGTTATGTAAATATAGAATATATGGCTACGAGTAAAAGAAAGATACAAATGATCAAGAAACGTAGTGTGTTCACGGTAGGAATAAAAATACATAAGGTAAGAGTTAGCTAGCTAGATAGAGAGATAGAGAAAAGAATGAAAGCGAGAGAGAGAGAGAGGTGAATAAATAAAAAAAATTGGAGTATTTAGTGTTGAAAAATACATTTGTTATATTAATGCTCACTCAATATAAGGCCCGAGAGCAACTCAAGATAGAATCCTTATGACGAATAGAATGTGTGACATGAAGGGAAGACATGAGGTAGGATGTTACGATTATGGAGAAAAGGAACACAAATAAAAGTGAAATTAAAAGGAAATAAATAAAAGCACCAATCAAGAAAGAAAATGAAAATGAATGCGTCTGTAAATGAAAAATATCGAAGGTAAATAGCAAGAAACACTACATGAAAATTAGAAAAAAATTAGTATAAAAATAGTTAAACGAGTATGATATAATAGAGTATAAAACAAATGGGAGGGAATATTGTATGTTAACCCGCACCCAACCCCCGATAAATGGAAAAGAATGGGTGAGGAAAAAAGAGTGTAAAAGCACAACCAGATGGAGAGAAAGAGAATATGAAGGGAACGAAAGAAAACGACAATCAGAATGAGAAAAGTAGTAGTAGTAGTACCAGCATCAGCAGCAGCAGCAGTAGTACTAGTAGTATTATTAGTAGTAGTAAGTGGAATTCATTTATTTCGCGAGATAATGATAGCGCCCTTTTTTGGTCAAACATTCAGTCCTTTTGCGAGCGGCGTCAGGAGTGGTTTGGCACTCTCTTCTGGCAGACGACGCTGGAATGTGAAATGAAGGTCTGACATTGCTTTAACTGCTTTCTTCGATCGCCAACTGTCGTTTTTCCATTTTACCGGACTTCGTGACCCCTCCTTGAGCAACATGGTGCCAGCCGCTACGATCGTCTGCTCGTTGATCCCAGAGTTGACGCCTGTGGCTTTCAGGTCTCTCTTGCAAGGGTATTTTTCAATGTAATGTAGTGCGGCCTACCGGACGATGTCCCATGGACAGAGAGATAATGGTAAAGATATGAATAAATATGAAAAATATTAAAGAACATGTTGAAATGACTTGAATCGATATAACTATAACGTACATTCCACTTCAAGATAGATATCGAGATAATACCAATAGACTGATATAGATTTTTATTATTAAGTAATTCATCGAGTCTAGAAGAAACCTAAACAGAATGCAGAATGCACTGGACGGCCGATTCGTCCTATACTTGGGACTCACCAGCAGTGCGCATCCACTATCGAGAACTGAAACCCGGACAGTTACGTTATCAAACGTTATACCAACAGTACCAACGGGCCTCGATGACGAAGTGGTAGCGAATTAGACTCTATATAACGCCGCTCGATCACATATTCCTAGGTGGAACTAATCCGATTTTCCCTTACCCATAGAACTGTGTCCCCACGAGCTGCGACTACTATCCCCTGTAGATAGATTTGAATATTTTTAGATATTCTGCGGAGGATAAATATAAATAAAATATGAATTAAAAGGAAAAAGACTCAATTGTATTAACTGTATCGGGGAAAGAAGGGAAAATAAATTATATTTTAAGAGATATTGTAAAGTAATACAAAAAAAATTTAAAGAAAATGGAAAGAAAAAGAGAAATTAAAACAGAATAAGAACAAAAGTACCTCAAGAAACATTTTGGTAAAATAGTAAATAAGCAAATATTTACAACAAAGAAAACCAATCAAATTTACAGTCTATGTTCAAGACGATGAATTATAAGCCAGAAACAAATAATTTTTCCAATCGATAATATTTGGTAAAAGAAATAGAAAACCTACAACGTTCCTAATAAGTAATAATTTCGTCTGAAATTTCGCATTCATACAATATATTAGGTTGGAATCTCAGGATTGAAAATAAATGATTACGACATATTTTGAAAAACCCCAAATTATTATCCAGTTAAGACATTTAGCAAACTTTACAGCGTTTTCATTTCGGGGAATACAATCAATGATGTCACATCTATATAATAATGCGAAAGTCTGTGCCATAATTTGTTCAATTAAATGGAGAGAACCCTCTAAATTTTAGATAACTTTATCTTGTTTTTCCATATAATAAATGCGAATGTCTTTGTCTGTCGCCATTTTTTTTATGAAAGTGTCAAAACTCTCTAATGTTTAAATATCTCATCATTTTCTATATAAATAACTACGAACATGTCACTGTTTCAGTGTGTCATACATTTTCAACTTTACTCCAAGTGGCCGCCGCCCATCATATCATACCATTTTGGAATCACCCCGACTTCGAGAGCAAATTAAAAAATTCCGGGCTGTGTCCGGACCCACAATCCTGAAATTTTTAATTCCCAATTTTTCATTACTGTGATTTTTGCGGCTATTTTTTGTTTGTAAGATAACAGTTGTTATAAGTTGGTAATAAATTTTGGAATAATCGAAACTAATTGCGAAAACGAATAAAACTTAACCATGAATTAAAAGTAATTGTTTGTACGGAAAGTAAGGACCTACGTACATCAAATTTTCTTTATATTAAAATTGCGACAGAAGAATTGTCGTTGAACTTTTAAAAGGCAAGCTTAAATATTAATGCTATACTTAAATGCAGCGATGCCTTTTGAATTCTTCTGTAGTTTATTATTGTCTATCGCATACATGAGCTGTATAAATCGCCAAAAGAAATCTCCGCCAACAGAGGACCTGATTTCAATCAAAAGAGCTGAGACTGCAGCGAGGAAAAGAAAGCCCCATGCAAATGAAAACCAGATCAAATGATAGCCAAGAGAGTTTCCAGTGTTGAGAATGTGCAAAGGCTGAGGGACTCTGAAATTCCGGAACAAGCCGATGGCCCAATCAAGTGTACTCCGCGAGAGCTAGCTTAAATGTCGCCCGATAGGCCGGCTTTTAAGCTAGTAAAGAAATAATGGTAAAAGGAAAAAAAAATTAAGAATATTGTTTTACTAGAGAGACAAAACAATTCTCACCGGCTCACACGCCGCAATGTTTCACTCTTTACATTTATTTGGTAATCAATTCAGTCAACAAATGTCCGTATTGCGTCCCATTGAGATTATTTGCAATTTTTAGTGAGCATGTTAAGCATTTGGAGCGTGGCCTGTCCTTCCGATATTTATTGATTCAAAAAGCTTAGAACTTTATACGGTCACCTATTTTGTATTTGCCTGGTTAATAGAAAGCAAATAGTTATCTCTTGACGTTGTATTTTATCCAATGATAATAACGCTCTGCTTGTCCACTGATCGCTTCCTATGCGAATATAGCGCAGATTTTATTCAGCACGTTTGAAGACGTAGCAGCGTGTCTTCGCTAAGCGACTAAAAGCAATAGTAATAGCTTGCAATGCTATGGAATTTCAGACATGATCCGGTTCAACACCGTTCTTATCAGGCCATATGTGTTTGCGTAAAAACCAATTGAAAACAGTTGACCGGAATCATAACGGGCTTGAAAGACCGAGTCTTCTTGAAAGGGATACAAATATGAACGCTTAATAGGAGGCAGGGAACTAGAGCAAACGGAATATTCAATTATGGAGGGGAAAGATTTTTTATATTTATTTTGTTTAGTTTAGTAATATTATGTCTAGAACATTTGCCTTTTCACTCCATTAGATTTCCTTCATTTCTTTTTCAAATTCAAGGGAGAAAATTGCAACCGTTTGGCAAATACAGATTACAGTTTATGACTTTACACTGTGGTGTCAAAATATGCACGTTCTTTCTATACGTCCCTCTAAGAAGAGATTTCGTTTGACCGTTGGTCATTGCATTTTACGGGTTAACACTTAGACATATACCCACATCAATAATTTGTTTTCTTTTCTTTCATATATATTATTTCTCGTGCGAATTTACTATCGAGCCTCATATATATCTCTGTCCATTTATATACGTTCAACGACATCTATCTATCTATCTATCTATCTATCTATCTATCTATCTCAGTTTGTTCATATTTAAGTCTATGCATATCACTTTATTTCAGCGTTGTCTTTAATACAAGTTCTTTCCTTCATTTTTCTTTCCGCTTTCTATGAATCTCAAAAGTAAAAACTTTTACATTTATTTCGTAGTGTTTGAAAAACTCGCGGTGGGATCCATTTCGTAATCTCAAGATCCATCTTGTCTGAGATAATATATACAATTTTCATAAAATTAATGCAACATTAACCGCTATTGTATGTCTTTTTGGATCTTGTCTCTTTATTTCCCATTCATCGCTTCTCCTCCACAGCATGTAACCACCTGCGTTCTAGTTGGATTATCAACTTTCTTGGGGTGTAATGACTAAAGAAAAAACTTAACATGAATTATATATGAAGGACATTACTTTAACGTTGAATTTATAATAATATATACATAGTGGGTTGAAACCAATCGTACAATATGAGTTGCGGTTCACTGTTGTGGAGATGAATTCGTAGATGTACTGAGTAAAAAGAAATTTTTACCTTTTGAAACGATCATTGCATAAAAGTCTCGAAATTATTCTCTCTAAAGCTTGTTAAAAAGAATGTAGTTGCTTTATTTTAATGGATGTTACTGAAAATTATAGTTTTCTTTCCAAGAAAGAATTCTGGGATTCTGCTTGTAAAATAGCCAAGCCACTGTGCATCTTTTTTTCAGTATAATACAAAGATATCTGCAATAATTAAAAGTGTGGTAGTTGTTGAAGTTTCATCTGCTTGCAGTAATGTGTTTGTTTTGTTTTTTTTGTAAATTTGTTCCTAAAAACTATTCGCATTAATCTTTCGCACATCAGCAACATTCAATATTTTCTGATGGAAGAATTTCATGTTATAAATATCTCGAGTTACTAATAAAACTTATTTACTATAAAAAGGATCATAATGGTCAGGCGGAATAAAATTCCTTTGTTACATCTCATGAAAAAAGTCTGTGTGTCTCGAAGAGGAGGGGCAATCAAATGAGAAGCTACTAGTTCTAATTGGATAGCAGCTGTTGAAAATAATCGATACAAAAGAATTATTTACATGGACAATCAAACACATTTATACCATAAATATGCCTTATATCAACGAAGAACATCATTAAGCTTCTATGCAATAAATCGCTATTTCTGGAATTGATTGTTGACTGATGTTATTTTACGGTTTATCGACCATTTGCAGGTTATTTACAGCCACAAAATATTTTGGATTGTTAGAATCATTTGGGGAAAAATTGATTTACCGACAAAAGTCTTACTACTTAACCCATAGGTAGGGAAAAAAGCAATTTTTTATAATTCCCAAGGTTATTTGCACATAATTGCCTATAACGAACCCAGATTTGGACCTCGAAGAGCCGACTTAGAATTCTTGGCCGTTATCCATTACACGACCGACACGTCCAAGTGTAAAATCACTTGATATTCCGAAGTTTGAATGTGAGGGTGGTGTAATAGAGAATGGCTCGGAATTATTAATCGGAGGGCCGAGTTCATTATATTCACTTACACTGAAATAACTTTGAGAAATGTGTAAATCTACAGCGTCTCCCCATCTATGGGTTAATTAGAAAAAACTTATATCAGTAAACTATCATTATCTTAAAAAATATTTTTACAATCTATAGATATTTTCTGACATTAAATAACCTACAAAAGGTTGATAAGCAGTAGATAACGAATCAAGTATTCGAAAAACATTAAACTGAAACCACAACTCTAATATGACACCATAATCAATTTCATATTCAAATATAATATGTGAAATGGATCCGTTTTTAAGAAGAGGAAGATACGCTTGATCAAGCAAAATTATGTGAGTCAAGTCGAGTCAATAATAATGAAAACTATTATAAGCATTTCTCTTTCTCTGGGGTGGGACTGAGATGTTAATCAGGAAAACACTCAAAAGTTTCGTGGATATCGGATGACCAATCCAATAGACACATACACACACACTACATACACACACACAACCTGTATGCATATATATATATATATATATATATATATATATATATATATATATATGTGTGTGTGTGTGTGTGTGTGTGTGTGTGTGTGTGTGTGTGTGTGTGTGTGTGTGTGTGTGTGATGAAAATGTGGAAAAGACCAATCCCCCCTCTTTCGAGCGTATCCGACTCCAAGAAAGAATACTCTGACTTTAGAATTTCAGTTTTTCTGTTTCTGACTAGTCCTGTATATATCGTCTCTTCATTTAACTTAAATCTAATATAAATATGTCTCCATTAACCATGTCCTGGGGAAGGTCTATTTGACCGAAACGTCTGACGTCGACAGAATAACAAAAACAAAATAAAAAACAGCAAACTCACATATTCGGATTTTGCTTTGTCTTTTCCACATTTTCATCATACCGTCGGATCTACATCCACATATTTGCTTACACACACACACACACACACACACATATATATATATATATATATATATATATATATATATATATATATATATATATATATATATATATATGAGTGTGTGTATATATGTATGTGTGTGTGTATGTATATCGCATATTGAGGGCTAGAGGTAATAAAAGAGTAACAGAACTAACATTTACACCTGTAATAAATATACATTGTGTTATTGACCGGTTGGCCAACTTTGAGCTTCATCCAAGATCAACTGACGATTGGATCATGCCTGGGAATCGGTGTTGTGCGCGCACGTATACATACATACATACATACATACACTTTAGACATTGGCTGGATGATATACCCACCTCAATAACCGTGCGGGTTTGGTTTGCTTATGAAATTGAAATCGGCCGTTGATATATATGGTATTCGTCTTATTACAAGTCACTAGCTACCTGATTACTGTGTGAAAGCACATGAAACAAATGGTAGTGGCCACTTATTGTCGACCTGGTTAGTTGAATTAATATTCAAACGCACCGCCATTTTCTTATGACATCGAGCACTTTTATCCCAGAAGGCTGTTTTTGGGTAGACTCTATTCAGAGTTTCTCATTTAAACAGCGGATTTACACACACACACACACACACACACACACAGAGAGACACAGAGACACACGCGCGCACACACACAAACACACATACATATATATATATATATATATATATATATATATATATATGTATAAAAATCATCAGTTTGATTATCATTCATCTACTTAATAAAATATTCTACATTGGTTGTCAGTACTGAGATTAGTAGATATAGCAAAAAGCTAATTCTTACTAAGTGACACAAAGAATAGGACAATGCAAACAGAAGACATCAATAATTCATTTGCCTCATTATGACAAACCCTTTAAAGTTAAAACTTTTATATTATAATGTACACAACCTATCAATCAATAAATTTAATTCATTTGTGTACATTAACCAATTAGATGGACTATTTTAAAATGGAAACGTTAATGCTAAATTTAGTTCAGATAATACTTGTAGTCTATGGAGACATCAGTATATTCTCCTGTGGTTCTATCTATCTATCTATCTATCTATCTATCTATCTATCTATCTATCTATCTATCTAAGCATGCACCACTGTTTAATGGCCATACATGTTAGTGTTACTGCATGAAAAGACAGAAATTTTTGTCGATATCTTCTGCACACTGGCATGTCAACACGAAACCGAGGAGAAAGCTGGTACCCGCCTCCATTATTATTCAACATAATACGTGCAAAACCAATATTTCAATATGTTAAGTTGGTTAAGACGGGATCATTAAATTTACTTACGTGCAAATACGCTAGGAATATGTAAGAATCTATCTATTCTCACCCCACCCAGTTATGAGTTGAATAGCACGACAGGCATGTACCTATGCCCTTGGTTAGCAACCAGTGTACAGCAGAAAGTAACGGCGGATTATCTCTGAAATTTTGCCTAGTCAGTCCTTAATAGAAAGAGACATGATCGGCCAAGCGTGTTATGCATGGCATTTAACTTGTATGTGGTCATAAAAGGGACTATCGTAGATTTTTACAAACTTACCATTCGTCCGTGCATTGCTGTCAAATCTGGTCCAAAGATATTTGTTATTATAATCAGTCCTGACCTGTCATCACAGATTCAGTCCATTTTCCAGTTCTGTAACTTAGTTTCCCTGTCCGTTTACTATAAATACTTTCATGGTAATTTTTATTAGAAGCATTCCTCTTCGATACATTGTTTTCATGAATGCGATTTTTCAAGATTGGGAGGTAGGACTCAAGAATTTACTGTTGAAATTGAGAATGGTTTCTCCTCTCTCATATTATAACTGAAATGTTGTTCTGTCAAATACAATCTTCAAAAACTTAAATTCTATATCAACACCCAAATTCTGTCTCCTTCAATCCTGTTCTTTCCATTTTTTTATGTTTTTTGCAGTAAGGTTCATCTCGTACAAAGCCCGGGAGCCCCAACATGTAGAAGGTTACAGAGTAAGAGTTTCAGTTTATGATATGTGGGAAAGATAACGGTTAACCCTAGATTTAAACAGGTTATGATTTTAGTGATCAGAAAATACATGTGAGTCGATTCCACAGATCAGCGATTCTTGGGACGAAGCTGCTCAAGTCGAACTCACTTCGCAGATATAGAATAAAAAGGGAATGAAGGTGATTTGCGGCAATATGTGTAGCAATCTGGGTCCTCGACGTGAATGTTAGAACTGGTGGGACTAAGGAATTTAGATCGTTTTTGTACTTTCCATGGAGCAGTGAGAGGCTTGTGATATTTCGTCTGTGAAAGAGAGGATTCAAGGTGAAAAATAATTGTCAGCCACAAGGACGCGGATACGCCTTTGGACTCTATTAAAACTGGAAAGTGAAGACTTGGCAGTTTCAGCACAATGACAACAGTACTCCAAGCTGACTCTTGTAAAGGAAGAGGATAGTAAGAGAAATCAGGCACCGGTTTGCTACAGGGGACCGAAAATTTTCTCTGCATTTTTAGCCATGGATCTTATGTGCCATTTGAGGTTTCGGTTGAATTTAAGAACTCACTAGTCATTCATGGGACGAGATCTCCAGAGGGAACATTCATTCATCGTCATGGTTTCAAGGTCCATTCGGCGATGATGAAATGTAACTTGTTTGGTTTTCGAGGTATTGAATTCTGAGATGTTAGAGCTAGAACGGAGAATAGATCGACTGCCTATCTCTGGTCAGATAGCCAATAGGGCTTCACTGGTTCCTTCACTCTCCGTAATAACTTGCCACTTAGAGACCTTATTGTCTTGCTTTGGGCGATATGATTAAAAGAAATGCCATAATACTCCTCCCTTAGTATTGTCCTGTTTTCTGTATACTATTTCCCCACGTCTCTATGTCTTTCCTTCTCTCTTTCTTTTTGTACTTCTCAGTCTCAGAAAATCCTTTTGCTAAACTTATTTCAGTTAATATTGTAGAACGTGTAGGGTACAGTTAAAAACCTATAATTAATATCGGGTTTTTATAATCTTTCGATTAATACTGATTTCATATATATATATTTGATTTGTATAGTCTAATTTTTTGGTCATAATAGTTTGATAATTTGCTTATTATTTACTTTATTTATTGATTTTGTTCTTTATTTTTTATTCTATTTCATCTATTCTAACAGGTGTGATTTGGTAATTTGTTTGGATTAATTTATTTTGCTTATTTTATTGTCATTTTGTTTGTTTATGTATTTATTTATTTTTTCCGTTTTCGATTTTTAAGTTACGTTTAATCAAAACAAAAAATCAGACGAAAAATAGCTATAACTGTTACATAACGATAAAAAATGAAAAAAAAAAAATACTGCGTTACTTAAAAATCGAAAACCAAAAAGAGAAAAAACAAATAAAGATAATCAATCGAAATAAATATATTAATAACCGTTCCCATTAAAATAATAGTCAGAACAAACAACAACAATGAACCCCAAAATTCAACAAATAGCTTTAATTATCTTCCCAAACAAAAACAAAACTATTAAATAAACTGTATAAACAAATTTTTATTACGTTAATAGAAACACCGACCAAAATAAAAAATAATAAATAATAAATAAATAAATATATAAGATAAAAAACTAAAATTAAAATGAATAAAAACACGCAAAACAATTTGACCAAAATAAATAAGCAAATAAAAAATAAACGGCCATAATAGACAACCCACAATAAGCTATATAAACAAATTTTCACTACGTTAAAAATAAAAACCAATCAAAATAATAAATAAATATATAAGATAAAAAATAAAAATAAAATTAAATAAAAACAAGCAAAATAATTTGACACAAATAAATAAATAAACAAATAAACGACTTCCGGTGAAAATAACCGCCAAAATAGACTATCCACAATACACCACTGACCCTTATATATAAATAGCCGAGAAAAATAACAGCACTAGTTGCCTGACGATTTCATCTAGCATGAAACAGACTGTCGCCTCTAAGTGTTGACTTCTATGTTCACTTTTATATTTACACACGCTCTATCTCTGATATTGAGCGCTTTATCCCATAAATATAGCACACTTTAAGACTATATTTCTTCATATATATATATATGACACGAATAATAAATTATGTAATTGTAGGAATCCTAATAATTGTCCACTAAAATAATTGTTTGACTAGTTCTGTAGTTTATCTTAGTACAATATCAACACTAGAAAATCCAAATATAAAGAAATGTTACATCAAGGAATATTGGCGGTGTCATATGCAATCTTTTACTAACAGTAACTATGAGTATATGACTTCCTTATCCAAATACTTTTGGAGTCTAAAAGAAAAGAATAAAACACCTACGGTTAAATGGAAATTTATTAAGAAAGCCCGGACATGTAAACACCTATATGCATCGTGTTACCTATGCCTTAACGAAAAATTTGAAATAATTAGATTTAAAAATGAGATTGATCTTTTAACATTTAACTGTAAACACAGTTTTTAAATTTATCTTAGTAGAGAGATCATGATAATGATAAGTTAAATTTAATAGATTATTAACTTTATAACATGTATCGTGCGTATGTATGTATATGTAAATATGTATGTGTATGTGTATGTATGTATGTATTTGTATATATGTGCATCTTTGTGTATATATATTTTACTTGCTTTATTTACTTTTTTATGTTGCTGTATGGATCGATATATTTATACGTGCTTATATGTATGTGCATGTGCGTATGTGTGTATATGCGTATCTGTATGCGTATATATGTATATGTAGGTACATGTGTAGATCTGTATGTATATATGTGTGAATGTACGATTATATATGGAGGTAGTTAATTATTTTTTCATGTAGTGTGTGGAAACTATATGGTTAAAATATATATATATATTTATATATATTTATTTGTTTAATTTATTTTTTAATTAATTTTATCTATATATACATTTGCCCAGATTAGTTATATTTCAAGTTAGAATTCGTTTAATAACATATTAATCCCCGTATATGTTTTGGCTATTGCGTCTGATTGTCTAGGTCAATGTGCATGTGGATGTAGGTGCCTGTGTTTAGCGATGTCTATGTGTAAGGAAAGTGCATGCAAGTTTGGTTGTGTGTGTGTGTGTTTGTGTGTGTGTTCGTTTTCTTTGCTTTTTTATCAAGGGTCGTGTCTTGTCACCGTTTTTTGTGTGTATATATATCTAAATATGTCTGGGCGCTTATGTATTATAACCTGAGTGTGTCTGGATTGTTTTATGTGAGAGGTTGTAATCACAGTTGAAGTAAACTGTAAAATGTATACCGTTTTGTCTGGAGCTATCAACATCCTTTGTAACGTAATTTCAATGAAAAAATAAATTAAATAACATATGTATTTTTTATTTTCTCCTCGGTAATTCTATAATTTTAAACTTAATAGAGATTAGATTTAGATTTCTACATTTTGTACTTTTAATTTTAATTTCAAATCATATAAATCTTTTAATATCTATGATAACCTCGCTTCGTTGTCAAATTTTTTGAATTACCATATACTTGTATTTTGATTGGTTATTCTAGCTTATGTAACAACGTTTAACCCATGCGAATGATCGTTAATTAATTTGAAACTTTTAAATCCATTTATTCTACATACAACATCACTTGATAAGACACCAGAAGTATTGAAACAAAATGGCTAATTTTGTAGTGATTTTATAACATATTTATGTTATAACATTTAAGTAAATCATTATATATATATATATATATATATATATATATATATATATATATATATATATATATATATATATATGGAAGAGGTTATAGTTTTTACAACGAAGGAAATGTGTATATTTTAAGAAGAAAATAGAAACCGCAAACGTTTTTGGTTTAATGTGGGATTTTTAAATATTATCGATGATAAATTCCTTAGTAAATCTGGAATACTACTAAGGAATTCATTATTGATAGTATCGACCTAATTCTAAACAATAACACCTTTGAAGTACCGCAAAGGGAACGAAAATTACATCAAAATATGCCACCCTAACTTTAGCTTGCATAGTGGAAAACCTTATGAAAAGATAGAACGAATATATGAGGGAAATATAAAACCCTACTTCAATAAATATTGAAAATGATACTTAGATAATTGCTTCATTTTCTCGAAATCTTCATGGGGCGATATTAAACAATTCAACACTTTACTTTAGGAATTAAACCCAAAATTCAAATTCATCCAATAATATAATTTCAACGAATTACCACTTTAGATATAGACATTAGAAATAAAAACAACCCCACAATCACAGCTATCTACCACAAACCTACAGACACTCAACAATATCTTTATTTCAAGAGCCATCACCAAAACCTACCTGAAATCCATCCCCTATTCTCTAGCAAGTAGCCTTTGTACTGGACTGACAACCACCGCCAAAAACTCGTATAGAAGAACTACATAAAACTCTCAAAAAACGAGGCTACCCCACGACAGTAATAAACAAATGTTTTGAACACGCAAAAAATTCCTTTATATCAACTAAGAAATACAAAGAAAAGTGACGTCAAACAAATTCTAGTATATGTTTCAACATACAAGAAGGACAATCCAGAAGTATTTACAGAAATTATAAAAAATATAGACATACTTAAGAAGAATGACAAAATGAAAAATATACTAAAAACAACCAATTAGAAGCAAATACCAATCTAAATTCCTGAAACACATATTAATCTCTTGCAAATTTAACCAACACACAATACAGGGAAGGGAGTTGTAAAATGCAATAAAAATAGATGTGGGTTTTGTGAAATCATTATAGTAGACTCCTACACTTTTGAAAAGACCACAATGATATTCACAATAAATAAAAAATTTAAACTGCAACTCCAAAAATGTGATTAATGCACTCAAATGCACAAAATGCAAGAAATCATATATAGGTATCAGCCAAGCACTAAACAAGAGCGTTTCCATTTACAAAGCAACGTCAAATTAACAGACAACAGAAAACAAGACATGTAAATGTAACCAAGGTAAATTTAAAATTATGCCAATGTAGCAGACAATTATTCTTACCTATAAATGCAAATAAAAACTTCATAAAAATTTAAACCAGCATTAAATAGATCATAAGTCCACACACAAAAATACACAACATGCACATATAATGGTCAAATACAGTGGTAGAAACAAATAAATGCATACAAACCCACACACACGCATGTATCAGATGAGCACGAATACATATATACACATACTTGCAAAAGCAAATAGACGACTCACAAGAACACAAAGGAACCCTACATACATAAGTGAGTGCATGTATATATATAGATATATATATATATATATATATATATATGTGTGTGTGTATATATATATATATATATATATATATATATATACATACATATATATATATATATATATATATATATATATATATATATATATATATATATATTATGTATGTAGAATATATATATATATATATATATATATATATATATATATATATATATATTATGTATGTAGAATACTTCCTAATAATAAGACAGTATGTGTGTCAGGAGAGGGAATATACATATACATATACATACACATACTAGCAAAACACACGCACAATACACAAAAACGGAAATAGATCTAAGAACAAGTCGTCCTTAAAAGATAATAATATCTATTTCATCACCATTTCTCGGACCAATTTTAATTGTTTTATTACCATTTAAGCAGAAGAACATTCTAACCACCAGTCCAAGGAAGATATTTCAGTCAGTACCACACAAAAATGAGAATGTTTAACATCGAAAAACATAAGCAAATTAAATCATTTTAATTATAAGTGGAAATATTTATTCTTTGGCTGAAGAAGGTTGCGAGACCCGGAACTCGTGTTGCAAAATTATGTAAAATAAAGCATAATATATATTTAAAAATAAAACACATTACAGCCGAAGAGGTTTGCTGTTTCTCTTTTCTTATTAATATATATATATATATATATATATATATATATATATATATATATATGTGTGTGTGTGTGTGTGTGTGTGGGGGGGTGTATATATATATATATATATATATATATATATATATATATATATATATATATATATTAATAAGAAGAGAGAAACAGTTATTTCTAAAATGACCCGGTACAATCAATCTCTCTCTCTCTCTCTATCTCTCTCTCTCTCTCTCTCTCTCTCTCTCTCTCTCTCTCTATATATATATATATATATATATATATATATATATATATATATATATATATATATATATATACCGGGTTATTCTATAAAGAGTGGGTTCATAATATATTTATATTTTAATAATTTATAAAGGATTTTTTGGTGTACTTTAATTTTGAATTTTTGAAAAAAAAATGTGGAATATCTTTAAGGTTAAACTTCTTTTTCAATATATTCAATTATATGTATTCAGGCATATATACATCAATGCATATATACGTAAAGTTAATTCTATTTTCATGAAAATATGTAAATTAATCAGGAAGAACAAATTTTACAAATATATACTAATAATTTACTAACAAATCTATGAGCGTTACTTCCCAGAAAATATATTGTATATCAAAAACCATTATCTAAAGAAAAAAAATATATGCATTTATATATGTGCGTCATGTGTGTGCACCTAAAGATATGGCTGTTACTGTCACACTATATTTTGAATATCTATCTGTTACCTCAAGAATCTCATATATATATATATATATATATATATATATATATATATTTACATATGTGTGTGTGTGTGTGTGTGTGTGTGTGTGTGTGTGTGTGTGTGTGTGTGTGTGTGTGCATGTATATATATATGTGCGTATTTCTGTGTGTACCTAAAGATATATTTCTTCAAAAAAGTGAAATCATTCATCGAGAACTTTGAATGCCCTTGGTGCCTTTGTAATATAACAATGTTATTCACATAATAAAAAAGTATTGAACGAAAAGGTTTGTTACTGTTGTATGATATTATTTTGGATCTTTGCCCATCTAATTTCTCAAATTTGGCAACAACATTTGAATATTTAAAAAAGTAAAAAATGAGAGTCGACATTCATTCTAAATTACTCTCCTTTTTTTGTAAACTTGGTATTATTTTTCTTTGGCATTGTTTTTGCTTTTTTTCCTTTCTTTTGTTGAAATTTCTCTAATTTTTTTATCTGATATTTCTTTATCTTGGTTTCAATGTCAAACCATTTTTTTCTGTTCTTTAACTTTTTTTAATTCCTTCGTTATTCAATCTTTCTTTCGGGGTTTATCAGAATTACTTTCTGAATTTCTTTTCATATTTCGCGATTTTTCGATTCTTTGATTTGCTTTTAACCGAATATTCTTCTTCCTTGATAACTTCCTTTGATTTCTTTTAAAATTTTTTTCTTCCATTCATTTTTTTTTATCTCCATGTCTTTCTTTATATACCATTTTATTTTTCCGTTTTTAATCCATTTTTTTTTATTTAATAATTAATCTTTTCTTTGTTTAAGCATTCTTTCTTCATGGTTTTCATTCCATTTCTTCACATATTGCTTTCTTCCTTATTAATATTTCTTTCTTTCCTTTTTCTTCCTTCTTTTATCTTTTCTTTCATTCTTTGCGTTGGCATGATGATTTATCTTCCTTCTACTATTTTCGATTCTCTCTTTTTCTCCCTCTTTCTTCACGCATATATCGCACATTTATTTCTTTCTTTTGCTGCCATATCTTCATTTTACTTTCTGTCTTCCTTCTATCTTTCTTTCCTTCATTTCTGTATTTTATTTCCTTAATTTACCTAGCTTTTAATTTTTCTTTCATTTATTTTTTAATTAATGCAGCCTTTTATATTTCTTTTTTAATAATTTTCT
>OZ038482.1:97522119-97542119 GCA_964036315.1 Acanthosepion esculentum | reverse complement strand
AAGGACCCAAGCCACACCCGAGAATGGAACTTCATGGACAAATGTTCTTCTTTCAATCTGGGGGGATTGCCAAGGAATAATCCACTTTGAATTCTTACCACCTAATGCAACAATTTATGCTCAAATATACTGTCAGCAATTAGAGCATTTGATCCAAGCTTTGATGAAAAAAAGACATACTCTAGTGAATCGAAAACGGGTGATGTTTCATCAGGACATTGCGGGACAACACACAGCAAGTATCACGTCACAGAAGATCGAAGAACTTGGTTGGGAGAAAATTCCTCATCCACCTTATTCTCCCGACCTTGATCCTTCCGACTACCATTTGTTTCGTAGCTTACAGAATCATTTGGAAGAAACATCTTTTGTAACACAGGAAGAGGTTAAAACTGACATTTGTGAGTTCTTCGAATCAAAGCCAAAAGAATTTTAGTGTAATGGAATTAGTAAGCTTGTTAATAGATGGAAGGAAATCCTAGATAATCAGGGAAAATACATTGTTGATTGAATCTGTAATTGAATATAACATTTGGTGACTTGTTTTCTTTATTCAAAGTTCGGACAGAACTTATGGGATGATCAGATATATACACATGTTGATTAAATTTCTGACAATTGTTTATGTTGATTCCTACATTGTAGGGCAATTATTATGTCTTTTTTTCTTGTATATGCAACTAGGTATAACTATATACGTCTAAAGAAAATAGGTGTAGAGGAAGACAGAGGGAATGACACCAGCTATCCCGTCGAAAAAGAAGATTGATAAATTGACAGAACCAAGATACCTCAATTATTTTTTTCTATTATTCTTTGGTCGTACGTAATATTTGTAAACTACAGTTACTATTTATTGTACCTCTTATGAAACTCCAATATTTTTTTTATTTCGTTTGCCAATGTATTTGAATATTGCAGATGGCATTATACCAATATTCTCTTCTTTCAGCCTCGGTACTGTTTTTAAAATATTTTGGGACTTTACCAACGTTGGCTGAAGTTCTTTCACATGACCAGAGAAGAATAAACAAATTGTTTGTATTTTGAAAGAAAATACACTAAACTTTGTACTTAATCAAACAATTCTCAGGACCCAAGGCTAATAAAAACAGACTGACATTATTTTCTCTGTATTTTCGTTTCAACTCTATTTCTTTTCTTTTGTGTGATTTTTACGCGTAAACAGCGCCTGCATATTGACGCGCAAAATATAATTGCAAATATCGCCAAAATAATTAACGAAATCAGTAAAAACCAATAGTTTTGTTTTATATTCAAATTACATAATTAAATACTGTCAATTGTAAGGAGTGATTACTCAAGTGTAAATTCCTCTGTCAGTGAAAATTCAGACGCAAACGATGGAATCGATTATCAACATCTGTCGTGAAATAGAATTAATACTATGAAAAAAAGATTCCCAAACAATGCTCCATTGTTATAGTGAATGTTTTGAACAGATAGAGTTCACAAAACATGATTCTCACCGGTAAAATAATTATTAGTGAAATATTGTCGAACGTGATCAGGAAAATATTATTGTGAAATATGTTTTAAAGATTTTAAGAGAAAATTTATGTATATTTAGTCGTGGATAATATTATACATTATATATATATATGTGTGTAACACACGTTGTAGTATTATTTCTTATTCGTGCGCATATATATATATATATATATATATATATATATATATATATATATATATATATATATATATATATGTCTGTGTATAAATATACCTATGTATATATATATATATATATGTCTGTGTATAAATATACCTATATATATATATATATATATATATATATATATATATATGTGTGTGTACTACTCTCCCTTTATATATTTGCATATGTGTATATGTATGTATAGATGCATACTTATATTTGTATGCATATATATATATATATATATATATATATATATATATATATATGCATACTTATATTTGTATGCATATATATATATATATATATATATATATATATATATATATTTATATATATATATATATATAAGTATATTTATACACAGACATATATATATATATATATATATATATATATATATATATATATATATATATATGTATATGAATATATAGGGAAAAGTTTATAGTTTTTCCAGCGAGGGAAAATTGTATATTTTAAAAAGAAGGGAGAAACCACAAACGTTTTTGTTTATAATATGGAATTATCGCTTACATAAATATTATATTTTAGTTGCCATATATAAGCTACACGGGTTTTTCAGTCTCTTGACCTTCTTCAGGCAAAGATTGGACATTTTCTAATGTTATTGAATGAATTAATTTTCCTATGTCTTTGGGTGTCTAAACATTGTCTGTTTTGTGTTGGATTGTGGCGAAAGTTTTTTCTGCTGAAGGGTTCCTAAAAGAATTAGAATTAGTCCGAGAAAAGGCAAGGAAGAATGTCTCCGTTCTTATCTTTTTATGACCCCTATATCATTTTCTATTTTCATTTTGGTATATTGTGGATGCAGAAGTGCTTTTGCTAGTATGAATATGTACAGTTCGTCTGCATACATACATCCATACATACTGTCTTATTATAAAGAATCATTATATATATATATATATATATATATATATATATATATATATATATAGGCACAAACACATATATCTATATATGCACAGACATATACATACATACGTGTGTATATATATATATATATATATATATATATATATATATATATATATATATATGCATATATACACACGTACACAGGCACAGACTTCTTATGTTGTGTTGGATGTGTCTATTTGCTTTTGCTATTATATATATATATATATATATATATATATATATATATATATATATATATATATATTCCTTCTTCATAGATACTTGTGTTTGTATATATATATATATATATATATATATATATATATATATATATATATATATATATGTGTATATATATATATGTGTTTGTGTGTATGTGTGTGTGGTCAGACCAGTGTATTTGGCTACTATGTGTGCATGCTGTATATTTATGTGTGTGGAGTTATGATAAGTTTATTGATGGTTTAAATTTGTTCAGGAAGTTTTTTCTTTTATCTGTAAGTAAGAATAATTGTCCGATATATTGTCATAATTTTAAATATGCCTTGATTTCATTCGTAGATGTGTTGTGATGCAAAGTGTTTTCTGTTGTCCGGTAATTTGATATTGCTTTTATGAAGAGAAAGTCTACTTTTTAGTGCCTGGCTGATACCTACATATGATTAAATGGATTTTGTGCATTTGAGTGCATTAATCACATTTTTGGAGTTGCATTTTAATTTTTAGTGATTGTGATTGTCGCTGTGAGGTTTTCACCCCACATCATTTTTTGTTGCATTTGTATTGTGTGTTGTTTTAATTTGGATGCGGTTAATATGTAGTTCATGTTTTTTAGATTGGCGTTTGCTTCTAATTATTTTGATTGTTTTTAGCTTTTTTGTCATATTTCGTCATTCTTGTGAAGTAGCTATGGAATTTTTGTAATGTCTGTAAAATTTCTGGATTGTTCTTGTATATTGAGGCATATGCTAGACTTTGTTCGACGTTACGTTTCTTTGGATTTCATAGTTGATCTAAATGAATTTCTGTCTGTTCAAAACCTTTGTTTGTTAGTGTTGTGGGGTAGCCTCGTTTATTTAGAGTTTTATGTATTTCTTCTAGGCAGGTTTTTCAAAGGTCTTTGTCGGTCACTATGGTGCCAACCCTACGTGCAAGGGTATACGGGATGGATTTGAAACAGCTTCTTGGGTGATGGCTCTTGAAATGCAGATATTGTTGGGCGTCTGTAGGTTTGTGGTAGAGATCTGTGTTTATGTGGTTGTTTCTCTTTCTAATGAGTATATTTAAAAATGCTTATTCGTTAAAATTATATTCCTGGTTGAATTTGATTTTTGGGTGTAAGTTTTGAAGTAGAGTGTGGAATTGTTTAATATCGCCCCATGAGCATTTCCAGAAAATGAAGCAATCATCTAAGTATCGCTTCCAAGATTTATTGAAGTGTTTTTTCTTTAATATGTTCTCCATATATTTGTTCTATTTCTTCATACAGGTTTTCCTCTACGTAAGCTAATGCTAGGGTTGCATATGTTGGTGCCATTTTCCTTCCTATTGTGCCGAACCTGGTGGTTGGATATAGTTTTGTTGTCAAATTCGAAAGTGTTGTTTAGAATAATGTCTATACTATCGATAATGATTTTTTTTTAGTGAATATGTGATGTGTTTCTGGATTTTTTTCAATACAGAAAGAAATTACATGTTTACCTAATTCATGGGGTATGTTTCTATATAGGCTACTGTTGTAAAAATTTGTCATAAGTGTTCCCGGATCGACTTTTTGTGGTATGGAGCTAAGGAAGTGAATATCGTCTCTGATGTAGATTTTAATTTGTTTAGTAAATGGTTGTATTATTGTGTCTATTAAGTTTCTGAATTGGACAGGCTGGTCTTGCTACTATGGGTCTGAATGTAAGGTCAGTAGAGTTTGGGATGTTAATGTATTCAGATTTTTAGTGTCTGAATAGCTGCTTTTATTTCTCTCGATTTGTGAATTTTTGATAGTGCGTAGGAATTGATTTTTTTTGTACGAAGTTTATTAGGAAATCATTTCTTTTGTTAATATCTCATTATTTGTCGCGCAGAATTATGTCATTTTTATATATGTTTTCTATGTTGGTGTCGATTAATTTGTAATTGTTCTAATACCCTAGTTCTTCTAGAAGTTTTTTTTATAATATATTTTGTCCATGTTCATTATAGCGTTGCCTTTATCTCCTTCTTTTATAATAATGTTGTTATTTCTCCGGCTGCTCTCTAAGGTTCGTCTTTGCATGTAAGGTTTTTGAATGGTTTGGATTTTTCTTGCAGGTCGAGATTCCAGAGTTTTTCAAAAAAATATGTTTAGCTCATTTTTATTATTATCTTTATTTAGGAAGAAATTGGATTTGTTTTTTTGATTCATCTGTAATGTTATCATTAAATGTTTCTTTTAGTCTGAGTTTGCGTTCAAATTCTCTGAGGTCTATTTTTTTTAGATCTGTTATATTACTTTTCGGAGCAGGGAAGAATTTTAGGCCTAATTTTAATAGATTGGTTTCGTCTTTTGTAATAGGATATGTAGAAAGGTTTATTATTTTGCGATCTGTGTTATCTAAACTGGTCTTCTTCTTCTTCGGAATGGGGCTTCTAAAAGATAATTAATGTTTCTTTCCACATATTTCATACAAGTTTTGGGTTTTCTAGCCAGTCAGAGATTATTTTGATAATGTTGGGGTTGTATTTTCTAGATTGCTCTATATAAGTGTGTCTGTTGTCATTATAAGGGGTAATCCAGATGTTTCTAGGTTTGTTGTTTCTGTATGTATTGACAGTAAGGTTTTAGGAGAATTTTGATTGTATTCCTTGATATGGGTAATGGTTGTTAAGTTTGGTTTGTTGTGCTAGGTTGTATCTGTAAATGTTGGTTTTGTGAACGTGCGTGGGTTCTGACCTGTATCTGGTTATGTTATAGTGTGATGGTATGTCGTACTGATTTTTCTTGTGTGCAGTTAAGTATATTTTTGTAATTGTATTTGTTGTGTGGGTGTATTTGTGTGTGGCAGTATGTATTAGGGTTCTTGCCTTGTGTATGTGTTTGCATGTGATAGTATGTGTTAGGTTGCTTACATTGTGGGTGTGTTTGTGCGTGGTAGTATGCAATCGGGTTCTTAATTCTGTTGTGTTGTTTTCTCTGTATTTGATGATGTCGCATGTCATTGTTTGTGTTAAGTTGTGTGCTTTATTATGAGTTTGGATCGTGTTATTGGTTCTGTCTCATTATCCAATTTTTTCACAATTTTGTTAATATTTTTAGCCAAGATCATCCTCATCTTCTATCTATCTATTTATGCATATGTATGTGAACTCTCCCGTCGAATTCGGCGTATGAAGGTCAAGCTCAGTTAATAGGAACCGACAGGGAGACACCAACGCATCTGGTCTGATTATAGTGGTGAAGGCTTTGTGCAGAACCAATCAAAGATACAAAGATCTGGGACCACGTAGCCATTCCCCACAAAAACAAACGCAGAAAAAACATTCAGAGTTGTCCTTCTAGTAGACCAGATGCCGGCCAAGTCTATAGAACTAAGTCTATTCTGCTATTTATCCATAGCTCGAGGGAGAAGAAGAGGATTAATAACTTTCGTAAGTGATTGAATTGGATTCGACTAGAATTCGAACTCGGCTGTGCGATTCTGTAATCCAAGCCGCTATCCACTAGTCTACCGTGCCTCGACCGAACGAATGAACGAACGAACGATTGATTTATTGATCGATCTATCTATATATCTATCTATCTATGCTCCTCATATATATATATATATATATGTGTATGTATATATATGTATACATATATATATATATATATATATATATATATATATATATATATATATATATATATGTATATATATATATATATAAAGTGTACTCAGTTTTTGATATCCGATAACAATTATTTCTTTATTCAGATCCAATACATCTTATTTTATTTAACGATTAATGTAAGCTATTTATCTTTGTAAGGTGATAAACATTAATACTACGTAATTTTAACCATTAATCTTGTTTGCAAGTCCATATACACTGCAATTATTGTTATTAAAAAAAAGATTACATTTTTTCGCAACACACACGTACACACACACAAACACACACACACACACACGCACGCACGCACCCCCCCACATATATATATATATATATATATATATATATATATATATATATATATATATATATATATATATATACAGTGGTAGATAGCTCAATAGATTTCTCTGCATGTATACATATTCAGTTAGGCAATATAAATGAAAGCGGTACCTCCACCGGGTAATGTGTGAGCGAATGGTGAACAGCGACAACATAAATGTGGTTCTACTGAATGATGCAGAGATTTCAGTGCGTAGATCCAGTGAGAAAAGAGAACATTTTAATGAAAAATACACTTATATTTCGAATCAGGTAGAGACATGTTACATTTCAAAGACGCATATTAAGACATATAGGCTCGTGAAATTTGCCACTCACATATCATATTAAAGCCAAATAGAACAGCAGGGAAATCGTTAGTAATTTACCTTACAAGCAAGTAAATAGATGCAGACACAATGTATGGGTTGTTGAAAAGAGTGATCGTACTAAAAGCTATAAAGCATAGTACATTGTGAAGAGTCATGAAGAAAAAGAAGAAGAACAGCAACAACAACAAGCACAGCAACAACAATACAACAACAACAACAACAGCAACAGAAATAATAATAATAAGGTAACATTCTTCCCCATAATTTCTGTTAATTTTGATCTTAAGATCAGTTTATGATACTTAAATTTTAGCCTGTCTGTCTCTATATTTGTCAATAATTTTACACAGAAATATATATATATAATATATATATATATATATATATATATATATATATATATATATATATATATATATATATGTGTGTGTGTGTGTGTGTGTATATATATATATATATATGCATATATATATCTATACATATATATATGCATATATATATATATATATTTGTACATATATTCATATATATATATATATATATATATATATATATATATATATATATATATATATGTATGTGTGTGTGAATATGTACACGCACATAAGCTGATAATTCGCCTTTTGCGCGTTAAGATACACTCCAGTAATTTCTGTTCGATCACTGTTTGCACGTGATATTTCTTTTAATATCTTTTTGTATAATAGATAAAAAATAATCATAGAAATCAATATAAAATATTTAAATGTCTAGACATTTTCCATTTTACCCATCACATACAACAAACACCTGTTCCAGGATATATATTAATACAACTACTCATAATAATAATGATCCTCATCAACATCGACATCAATATTAACATTTACGTCATGTACGCTAACATGAGTGACAAAATCGGATAAGAACTTTGACATAAGCCGTCATAGAAAAAATAACAAAGCATTGAAAAGACGACCCCCCCCTACAAAAAAAAGCACTGAATCAATCCACTCATCTGTTTTCTTTCCTTTTTTTATTTATTAATTTCTTACTTTGTTTGGAAATTGAGTCGTATTAAATCAGTTTATGACGTTCAAGATGACGTTAGATAATAGATCGAAAGTGTCTCGTAGTAGGAAACCAAAGTAAAAAAAAAGGAAGAAAAGGAAGTATTATCGAATTAAGCCAACGATGACAGGCTACAAAATAAACACAGCATTCTCATTCATTATATGCATTATACCACTTTAGTTGCTTTATTTGCAACCGTAAGACGTAAACTGTCGCCCAGATTGTAGTGCCAAGATTACGTTGTCTTATGCCTTTGCAGAAAAGTAATATACTGCCGGTTGGAAGATGAACACAAGTTATATACCTCGTCACTACTTGCAAATAGACTCAGATATAAACAATAAACATGTATTTACCTACACACGCAACTATAAACAGATTCATGGTTTACGTAATGAGTCAAATATAAACCCAACTAATGTTTAAATGTTGAGGCAATTATAAAACCAACCAATATTTACTTAGAGACTCAGCTTTACGTGCAACCAATTTTCACCTATCAGTCTCAAAACCCGACTAATATTTAACTATACACGCACTATACACGCACATATAAGCGTACAAATATTTGCCTATGACACACATATCGTAGCCGCTCAATCCGAAACATTCCGTAGTTATTGATACCATTTTGACAACTGATTCTCTATTCATGTCTATTCAATGCTGAATGCTTGATGGTTTCAGTTGTTACTTAAGGTATTAAGAAATGTTTGTGTATGAGTGTCATTTGGTTTTGAATTTGTCAACCACATAGTATAGTGGAATCTCCTGGGTATGGTCTGGGAGTAAAAAGTACCATGAAACAATGCACTCCGCCAGAAACTTGAAAAAAGGCACGGTGTACTTCTTGGATTTCGCGCTGGAAGTTCCAGTATGAACATTTCATAGTGTTTGGGTACCCATCTGAGTTGGATGAGTCTAATGGGGATTACAAAGATGTTTGCAGAGATCACTAGTGACAGAGACATTATGCCGACAAGCATCTTCCCACTAGGTCTCAGAATCAACACAGAGACACACATCAAGTGTCTTGAGGAAGTGCTGCGGTCCTGAGTAAAGAGGGTGGCTGCCGGAAGACACGTCTGGCAACATGATTTTACACCATGCCACACAGGAAGGAGAAGCCTGTAAGACAATTTCTACGACCACATCAAAATCTGACCAACTAGCTCCCCAAAGTGCAACCCCGTTGATTAATATGGGTGGGGTTCAGATGAACGAGAGAGCCCCCAAAAAGTCCTTTTAACAATATAGAAGAAGTGAAGGCAAAGGTTATGGCGGCATTCACCAGCATAAACAAAGAGACGCTGGGATGCAGGATATTCTGAAGTCGTCTGCAGGCCATGGTTGAAGTTAATTGCAATTTTATTGATTAAATCTCCACTTTGGCAATTCGCAATATTTTTTTATATAAGTTTGGTAAATATATGTATTAATATGAAATGTCAGTGTTATTTTCAGTTTTGAGTAATTCAGACGATAATTTATCCATCACACACACACATTACATATATATATATATATATATATATATATATATATATATATATATATATATGATAAAACTAGAAAAGCAATAATTAAAATTTTCAAAAATAACGGATTCGAGATAGATATAAAAACTAACCTAAACGTAGTAGATTTTCTAGATGTCACCTTCAACCTAAGAAAAGGCACACACAAACCATACAGAAAACCGAATGATAAACCACAGTACATACATATATACTCCAACCACCCGCCTTCTATAATCAAACAGATACCTAAATCGATTAACCGCAGGCTTTCCGACAATTCTTCCGATGAATCTATATTTAACAAGGCCAAGAAAGACTACGAAACAGCCCTAAAAGATAGCGGATTCCCAGCAACACTCACATACTCACCACAGAACACAAAAAAGACCATCAGAAAAAGAAATATCATATGGTTCAACCCACCGTACAGCAAAAACGTAAAAACAAACATAGGAAAAATATTCTTCAAGCTTTTACACAAACACTTCCCGGAATCAAGCACCCTACACAAAATATTCAACAAAAACACAGTAAAAATCAGCTACAGTTGCACCGAGAACATGGCACAAATAATAAAAAAGCACAACAGAAAAATTATTAACAAACCACACGAACAAATTAAACCCACGTGCAACTGCAGAATAAAAAACGAATGTCCCTTAAACGGTAATTGTTTACAAAACAACGTAATCTACCAAGCCACGACAAAATCAGCAGATAATGAAGAAAAAGTATATATAGGAGTAACCGAAGGACCATGGAAACAAAGAAATTATGTACACAAAATGTCTTTCACAAATAGTAAATATGCGAACAGCACAATGCTTTCTAAGTATATCTGGGAAATAAAAAACAAAACACACACCACACCAAAAATATCTTGGAAAATAAGGAAAAAATCATCAGCCTACAACAACCTATCAAAAACCTGCAAACTTTGCTTGGAGGAAAAAATAGCTATCATTACCTTCCCAGATGAAAATAAATTATTAAATAAAAGATCCGAGCTAATATCAAAATGTAGACATGAAAACAAATTTTTACTACGTAACTTAAAATAGAAAAATAAATAAATATATAAACAAACAACAATAAAATAAGCAAAATAAATTACTCCAAACAAATCATAAAACCACACCTGTTAGAATATACGAAACAAAATCAAAACAAAAGAACGGACGAAAGTTATAACTGTTATACAAATAAAAATAATAATAATAAAAAAAAAAAAAAAAATTAATAAAAGATAATATACTACGTTACTTAAAAACCGAAAGCCAAAAAGATATAGTGTAACAAATAAATAACAACAAGTATAATAAATCGATCTAAATACATCCAAATATATAAATAAACTAACAACCGATTACGATAAACTAGCCGTTTAAAAAACAAAACAAAACAAAAACAAATAAAGATAACCAACCTAAATAGATAAATTAAAAACTGTTCCCACCTAAATAATAGTCAGAAAAAACCACAAATTCAACAAACAGATTTAATCAATGACAAATAAACAAATATATAAGATAAAAAATAAAAATGAAAATAAATAAAAACAAGCAAAACAATTTGACCCAAATAAATAAGCGAACAAGCGATTTCCGGTAATGACGGCCATTATAGACTACCAACAATAAGCTATATAAACAAATTTTTACTACGTTAACCAAAAACACCGATCAAAATAAAAGAATAAATAAATAAATATATAAGATAAAAAATAAAAATAAAAATAAAAAAACAAACAAAAAACAAGCAAAACAATTTGACATAAATAAATAAACAAATAAGCCACTTCCGGTAAAAGTAACCGCCAAAATAGACTACCCATAATGCACCACTGACCCTTATATAAATAGCCGAGAAAAATAACAGCACTAGTCGCCTGACGATTGCACTAGCATGAAACAGACTGTCGCCTCTAAGTGCTGACTTCCATGTCCACTTTTATATTTTATATTTACACACGCTCTATCTCTGATATTGAGCACTTTACCCCATAAATATAGCACACTTTAAGACTATATTTCTGCATATATATATATATATATATATATATATATATATATATATATATATATATATATATATATATGGACATAATTAAGCTCTGAGAAATATATTTCAATTTAGCACTCTAAAACGCAAAGTTCTTCGATAGAATGAATTCGTAAGAACAATACACTTGAAAGAGCAGTTTCTCTTGGCCAAATTGGTCGGGTTTCGAACCTGGCTTGAACATTTCTGACGTCTAGTCGCACTGAGCAGATGCGATAAATCGAAACAGTAATGTCTACGAATGACATATATATATATATATATATATATATATATATATATATTTATATATACGCAGTACTTGCCGAAAATAATTTTCCATTCCCACCACCCAACATAATTAAATACAAACAAGCATAAATAGATTCAATTTTTAAATATATATATATATATACAGTGTAACCCGGATATAAGAGAGTTGTCGGGGCCGGAGAAGAAGTCTCTTATATCCGGGTTTATCTTATATCCGTGTTTGGTCTATTATATATACATTAACACAGGCTCTAATTTGGGACCAGAGAAAGTCTCTCTTATATCCGGGTCTCTTATATCCGGGTAACTATATATATATATATATATATATATATATATATATATATATATATATATATATGTATATGTATATATATGCGTTTTATTTAATCTAGTAATAGTTCTGTCAAATACCACAAGATGATACGAAAAATAAATTATGAGAGGAAAAGCTTGTCATGATCTAGTCTAGTCAGAAATTGACTCTAAAATAGATGTCAGGAATGATGTCCAACTTCTTCAGAAATGTCTATCAACTATATACAATCGACTTCTCAGATCAATAACTTTAAAGTGCTTCGATCAAATGAAATCTCTAGGTATTAGAGATGTCCACACTTCGTCGAATCACGTTAACACTTGCTACAGTATTACAATAAATTCCATAACTGAATAACGGAAACCACATCACCTGAAAATTTTCAAACACAGCAATACCTCAAATGAAATTCGTATGTAACTCAAAGAAAAAATAATGAAGATATTGCATTTCCATACTACCATAAGTACAAGTATAGGAAGGAACGTCTCATCAATTCAAGGGTGGGTGATAAGAGTTAGTGGATTAGAAGAAAATTATTTTCCTAAAAAAAAAAATACCTCTTAAAAGAAATAATTTATAAATCTCATTTTCAAGCAACGCTTAACATTCAATCAATTAATGATGAATATTTCCTGTATCGAAACGGTTATTGTCATCTCCAACCGGTTTTTTTTTATTTTAATTATTATATTTTGACAGAATTGTTTTTCAAAGTTGTTGATTGATTGAGATATTCTCATTATTTGTTCTACATTTTTTATTTTATATTATGTATGCAATTTTTATGGAGGTCGATAAGCCATAAAAGAAGGAATCAATCAAAGAATCAATCAAACAATTTATTCTAAAGATTCATTGTATTCTTATGACTGTTCAGACAAGGGAAGCAATAAAATAAACAAGGTCAATAGACCGAAAAAAAAATTTGGTCTGTTTTGTTTATTAGGTTTTTGGTTGAAGAGTTGTTTGATCTTTGTCCTAATTCGATGTTGTATCATCGTGGTTACTTACTAATTACACTGAATCTTCACTGATCATTTTTATTTAGAGCCCTATCTGTTGCTCGATATATTCACGAGTAGGAAAAAAATGACCGTGTTTTAATCATTTAAACATCATTTATTTTACACATCAAATATTTATCATCCTCCTTGCGAAAGGATTGAACCGATTGCAACTCCATTAATCATAATAGTTGAATATTATCTAGAAAACAAATTACAAACTGTCTGAGACTATCGATTTTCTGTCTATATTTCTAAGATGAGGTATTATATACACTATTTACATTATGCGGACTATTGTCCTCATCTTCGTCGCCATATTTATTACAACGTTTCGGCCGTTCTACGCTCCGGCCTTCTTCAGGTGGTTGGAATGTCGAACTGAACCCTTTAATTCGCTCACTGGGGTAGACTGTTCTAGTTTCACGTGCCATGTGGATAAAGGTGTTGGTTAGATCCAGTGAAAGGACCAAAAGATGTGTGAGTTCAATACCCGGTTAAGGCAGTGGAGAACTTGGAGAGGGGAATTAACAGGAGACAACGTATAAGTGACATTCATTAAACATGGACTAGAACGATGTATTCAACACAATAAGTCAGAGATATTCTAATTATACGAGTATAACACGCAATTTTACTGATGTTTAAACGTAAAACGTTTCTGATCACCTAGCTCAAAGCCATTGGTAATATTATGTTTGATGTAGCAGAGCTATGGATGATAATTAGTATATCCCCATTCACATAAATACGGTAGTATATACTGTATGTCTGTCTGTAGTCGGAATTGTGGAATTCACTTCACTCACTTCTAGCAGTTGACTACTTCTTCTACGCGCCGCTGGCGAATCTTATATGCGTTGTTCTTGTCCTAAGTATTATCGTTCATTACCAACCTTCGTGTGATTATTCTATTCAGTAACCTACCCTAGGTTACAACAATATGTTTTGTTTTGTGAAACGAATTATAATGTGTAACGAATAGTTTAAACCAATAGAAAAACATCTCTTCTATGTTCCGTGACCCATCAACACGTTGGCGATTATGGCTCTCCACAATTTCCTGTCCATTGTAGCTTTTAATAAATGTTATATTTTTACTATCCCTCGTAATCCCAGTTCCGTCATTCATTTAGTAGGCCATGCGTTGTTTTCATCTTGCCTTCAATATGTCAATCTCATGTCAAATTTTCCAAATCATCTTAAGCGCCTTAGAAATTTCAACTGTCTCTTTCTGATTGTAAGTATAAGTATCCTTTTAGTTGTCATCTTCTCTAAAACTTGACGTTGTTCACATGTTTCATTCATGATGTTTTCAAGGTATCTGTCTGTAGAACCATATTTCTGTTGCTTCAAGTCTCTTCTTCATCTGTGAAGAGATTTTCCATTATTCATTCCCATATACGAGGAGTGATATTACGTACCATTTCAGTATCATCTAACGAACATTTCCTTTTTCTAAATATTTTACTTGGCATCAGGAAGGTATCTTTTGTTATTCCACAGCGCCGTCATATTTCAGTTTAGCACGTTCCTTCCTCTGTTAAAACACTTCCAAGATATTTAAAGTGTATTTGTTGATTTTGGTATCTCCAATGTCTAATTTGCATGTTGGGCTCTTCATTTTGGAAAAACCATGCATTCTGCCTTCTCGCAATTTACGTTTAATCTTTTCTTGTCGTTTTGCTTCAATAACGTATGTAGTAATTCTTGTAGTTTCCTTTCCGTGTCGGCTATTAACTCTGTGACATCTGCATATCTTATGTTAAGTTTAAATCCGCCATTAATTAGCCCTATCGTGACTTCTAATTCTCTCAGAATAGTGTCACCATTTTGGTTGAATAAGTCATGTGAGAAAAAACATCGTCATCATACTTTCTATTTTAGTATATTCACGGAATTCATTTTCCGTCTGCATCCATTTTTTTTAGAAACAAAAAACACTGCATTTATATTTTAAATAAAAACTTATACGTATTGATATTAAGAACATTTTTGTCAGCTTCACTGCTCTTTGTGTCAATGTTAGACATCCATGCAGTTCTTTTGGGTTTTTTTTCGCTAGCGTAACAGATCTATTTGTCATTTCCGATGCCGTAATTTTTCAGGTATTTGTCTCCCCTTACGTTGATACAGATAAATAGCCAGTAGCCACTAGAATTAGTGTTTGCTTATAGTTGCGTTTATCCTTGTGTGTGCTTATTTCCGCCACAAGTATGTTGCACATGTGTGTGAACATATGTCTGTTTTACTCTAGAATACTCTAAATGTAAACTATTTAAATTAATACCTTTAGATGATACGAATCGAAAAAAAATAGACCATCATTGGTATGAAGTTAACCTACATCAGTGTCCTGGGTAAGACGATAAACTACGTCCAACAGCAAGGCGTCAGATCAGGGGGGTTGGAAGAGCGTGTAACGGCCTCATAATTGGTGGTGATCCCAGGTTCACCCTGACCCGGGGTGGTAGTATCCGTTTGGGTCCCAGCTATAGACAAAGAGTTAACACCCAAAATAGTTTTTAATAGCAGAAATACTTTGTAATAAAACTAGTATTACTAGCAATAATTTTTGAAGGAAAAATTATTAGCAGCAATACTTAAAAATAAAACCAGTAGTACAAACAGCTATACATTCTTAAGAAGTTGGCTTGTACTCAAAAATATGAGTAATTGAAAAATGGTTCAAATATATATGATAAAAATTTTGTTGGCATTAAATAACCTATTGAGGTTGATATGCCGTAAAACAAAATAAACCAAACCAAAAAACATTTCTTCATAATGTCTCCCGGTAATTGCAACTGTATCTTTCAGATAAGTGTCATTATTGCTCATATTTTCCTTACAAATTTCTCGTTGCACATATATTTAGGCCATGCTTTTCTTTGCAATTATTGACAGAATCTGATCTCGTCAAGTCGCTTTTTCGTCTGTGAGGAAACTGTCCATTATTCAATGACATGTAGGAAATTAAATATTACTTAGCAGTTTAGGGCTCTTTTCTTTGTTTTTAAGAATGTTTTCGTAGGTGTTACGATAACTTTATAGGTGTGAATCGCCGGGAAAAGAGACCCTTCAGTACAAAGATTTTGGATAAGTAAACCTATTCTTAGTAAATAAGTATTCCCTCTCTGTAGTAGGTTAGAAACAAATTCAAAGCATCTTATTTATTACTACTTATTTTATAAAGTCTTTCATTTGACTGAATACATATCAAGATTATACAATTTTATTAGTACCGCTCTCAGTTGAGTGTTTTTTTGGTTTTTTTTTAGCCAAATCACATTTTCATGAATTCTTGTCTTTTATTAGTTTCGGTTTGTTTCACCCATTGACTTATTTAATGCCGAAATTTATGTTTTTTTGTTTTTGTGTTTTTTTTTAAAATAATGACTTCTATCTAAATAGTAAAAACTATTAAATAGTAAGACTACTGTTTGTCATGGCTCTTTAGTTTTCATTATATTTTTGGGTGTAGTTTAATTTCTCTTAAGAACTGAAATATGTAAAATGTATCAGTATTTTGACAAAAATCTTTTAAGTTTCGTGTTTGGTAATATTTTTAGCGGGTTTAATTAAAATTGCTGCACTCTATCAGTATGTGTTGTATGGTGAATGACTCACGCCATGAGACACAGTCCAGATGATCCACCTTTTTTAGGATACACGAATGGACTATGGTAGTATATCCAGTATGGAACCTGTGCATTAACACATCTAGTTTGTCGTTTATGATGTCATTCTCCTATAATTGGTTTAATTTTGAACAATTTATTATTTGGACAGGATTTCGTTTTTTGTCCAATGAGAATCCTCAAGTATTATCTTCATTTTAAATCTTGCTACAGATGTCTGTTTATATGGATCCTTCCACTTAGCTTCTTTGTTTTCTTCGTTTATAGTATATTTCATATTGGAAAAAGGAACAAAAGTTAAACTGAAATATATTTCAAATGAAAACAATGAGAAAAGGCTCAATATAAACTAAACGCATTCCTATGATTTAAATGAAGAATAATGTTCATTAATATATTTCAATTTTTAGTTATAGATACTCGGATATATTGATGATAGTATTTTTTTTTATTGCTACCGCTGTCAGTTTATAAAGGATGGGGGGTCGTTTGATGTCCATCATTCCCTTTAATATTTCTATTTAGAATCGGCAAATATATGGATAAACCGTTTCTTTTATCGTTAGCAATGTCGATTTTAATTTGGCTTTCTTTCCTTCACTTTCCTGAAATTTTCATATTAAAATTCGTGTATATTCCATTCATATCTTAGATTGCATTTTACTCTCCATCTTTTATATCTTTCTTGGTAAATTCATCTGTTACTACTTTACGTCTATCATTCCTTCATTTTAAAATGGTTCCATGGATTTATCTTCGTAATTTTGTGTTATATCTCTCTCTCTCTCTCATTGTCTATCTATCTATCTATCTATCTATCTATCTATCTATCTATCTATCTATCTATCTATCTATCTATCTATCTATCTTTCGTTCAACTCATATGAGAATGTTTCTCTTTGTCATTCTATAATTATATAACATATTTTCTCTTTCAAAAACAAAATTATCTATTCATAGAAAGAATGCTTGCATGGACCGTACGGGTTTACCGAAAATGCCAATATAAATTCATATATTCAAAATGTCTCTTAGCTAAAATAATGTTCTTTTTTTTACTCTCTTTTTTTTTCATATTACGCTGGATGCCTATTTATGTCGTAGGTGCGGAAACAGAAACATCAGAGGGATTAATTTCTCATCATCTTGGATTTCATTTTATTCCCTTCCCCCCACACTGGCTAATTCTCGTACATAACGCTCCGTCTATTCCTTTCAGCCACAAGTAGAAAAGCAAAAAGCGTTCAGACAGATATGGAATTGGGGCCCTCATGGTTGAACTATTACATATTTTCCCATGGGTGTTAGCGGTCAGGTTCGAGCCCAGGTACATCTCCTGCGAATGTAACATAATTGAAGGACACGTCTTCTCAACGGATTCATTCATCCTACACAACGATGCAATGCTAAGAGTTATCAACGGCCCTCCAGGATGTTTTGTTAGCGGACACACTCCTGTAACATAAGATGCGTAGATAGAACTGTGTTAAATGCAGATACAGAAAGAAAACTGCAGGACGTATCAATGTATTAAAAGAAGGCGGGAAGAAAGGACTAAGCAGGCAGAAATTTGACCGTTAAAAAGAGGGAAAGACCTGAATGCGATTTATAAATTCGGTACGCCATAATAAATCACTCAGGAAAAAAGTAATTATTTAGGAAGTATTATATCAAAAGAAAAGCAAAATATGGTACTTAAATCGAAATCTAGTTTGAAATACCGAAATTTGAGTTCCAAAACAAAGTTTTAAATTACAGAAATATTTAATTGAAAACAAAGAAAATTGAATTGAAATTTTGTGTACTAAAAAAGAATTTCAACACGCTTAAGCGTGTTGAAATTCTCAGTGTATTTAGTATTGTTGAATTTATCGCTATAATCTTTTGTTGGGATTTACAAGCATTACTCTCCCTACTGTGTTTATGTTTACAGTACTACAGCTGTGCATTCTATTTTACCAGAATTAAATATATTATAGAAAAGATATGTAAAAAAAAAATTACATTTTTATTATATAAATTATTATTTTAATCATTAAATTGCTTTAAAATTAGAGATAACAATTTGTATATTAAATGATAAAACATTTAATGTTTCTATAAAAATTAATGAAAATTTATTGCCCTAAGCTACGTAGCCTAGTAAGTTCAACTTTAATTTTTATCCCGATAGCTGTTTGCAATTTTCCCCAAAATCTGTTTTCCATCGCTAAATGCATGACTACTATAGAGGGCGGACTAACGGAAGTCACAGAATTTTATATATAGATTATCAAGTCTATAAGACAGTGAATACAGAAAAAACATTGTCACAGATTATTGATTTCATTTAAAGACTTATCAACCCTACATGGTTCATTTGAGTCTGAAACCTAATTCGGGGGATTTTATTACAGTATGCGATGTTTCCAAATCGTCATGCATCTAAATGCTGTTCAGGACTGACGATACCTAACTTCGATAATTTAACGAGAACGCATTTTTTCATTGTGATTTGACTTTGTGTTTCCGCAAAGAAGAACAAGAGACTTGAAGCAACACAAATATCATTATATAGACAGTTTCTTATATCATGGACAGAAAATTGATCAATAATTTAGTTTTAAGGATAAGAGAACATAAATAAAAAAAAACTGTTCAAAGAGGAGTTGATCTGTGGAGAACCCTGTATGTAGCGAGTTCAACCTAAAAGATACTAAAGTAGGCTCTGATCTCACTACCAGACTCGGCCATCAAAAAAGACAGATACATGAAAATATTGACGCGGAAGGTAATCTGAGGGCAAGCATGGACAGAATCGGGCTGCAAAATATATCAGTTTCTGCACCTATTATAAAAAAACACAGGGCGACCCATCTGAGCTTGGGATGCACACACACATACGAGACAATCAGATCACAGGAAGTTATAAAAGCACCACGACTGAAAGAGGAAACCGGAGTCTCACATTATCGCGAGAATTAGATCAATCTTCGAAAAAGTAATCAAACACACACATACTCATGCAGACATGATTTGATGAATCCAGAAATGGATAAACAAT
>OZ038482.1:97492119-97517119 GCA_964036315.1 Acanthosepion esculentum | reverse complement strand
CGAACCGCGGACTGCAGTTTGCCCCTGACTGATCTAGAGAATGGGAGAGAGATGATGGGAATTAAAATAAACAGGAAATGGAAAAAGATAAAAGCTGACTGACATGTAATAAATTTGTTTGACTATGAACACACGACATGCACATATATGAAATTTGGTTTGCATGTAGTCATCTCCAGTTGTGTTCTCATAAAAATGTGCACAATTTATCTAATCATCGGGAAAGGTAATAATAAAATTAGACATTTCTCAACATTGCAAAGCTCATCCAACTCGGATGATATGAGAGCCAATGTATTTAATCTTTCCCTAGATTATGTCCTAGGCATAGAGAAGCACAACCGTGAAAAGGTGGATAATGATCATTATACTGCATCCTATAGAAATCTACTTGAAGAAAACAACGATCCTCCTTTCTCTCTCGAGGCCAATGTAGTCAGGATGAACATTGATATACTAATGATAAGGGCATTCATAGTTGATATGAGAACAATCTTGAAAAAAAGTAAACATCGTCTACCAAGTGTTTCAAGCAATAGCTCACATGATAAAGCTTTAAAAAAATGCTTAAAAAAAAAACTCTGCACTGGAACTAAAGGGAAACAGTGATGGTACATAACCTGAATCCATCAGGAACACTTAGGATATTGAATTACTAATTATAAAACACTTCAAATATCTCGGTATAGGGAACAATTATAAAAGAAAAATGTGTGTTATTATTATTAACAGTTAATAATTTTATGAAAGTGCAATAATACGACGTTAGATTTTTTTAATATTGTAGTAATGTAGTACTTCAGAATTTGACGTGACATGGACTAAGATTCGATCTGTAGTAAAAAAAAAAAATTCTAACATATTCTAAGACATGGCTGAAATTATTGGACAAATACTCCATGTCACTTCAAACAGTTACCATAATAGTATTAGTGAATTACTACATTACTACAATATTCAAAAATCTAACGTCTCATTACTGCACGTTCAAAAAATTCTTTACTCTTAATAATAGCAGACATTCTTTAATAAAACATCCTCCCACAATTATCACATTCATTTTCGTCTTGGAATTTTACATGAAAATAAGTGAAATTAAGAATAAAATAACATCTATGCCAGAGGATGGTAAATGTTTTTACCGAAAGTACTTGCAAGCAATATGGGCCTAACTTCTAACCCATTGTACACTTAATAAAATCATGGATCGTGTCGTTCAGCGTGTGGTCATTGAGTTGATGCCTTCTTAATCTGTTAGCGAATGATTTCGCCATTAATTATATTAACTTTATTGATTTATTCTTTGAATGACTATTTTACAATATTAATTAAACTGCAGATAAGGAAACTGTAGATAAGGAAACTGAATATAAAATAGGCTGTGCATATTAACCCACTACAAATTGTTTCCAATCCAATACATCATACTAAAATTTGAAACATGTTCATAAATAATCTCGTCAAATCGAGACTTCCATATGAATGTTATATCATGCTCCAAATTCGTTCAAACAATTTCTATTTTCCCAGTTGTATGTAACCAATTTCTCAGATCAATGATTCAAATGGCTTCGAGCGAATATAATCTGTAGGTCTTAGCGAGGACCACTGTTCATTGATCAATGTGTACTGGCGCTAGAGAAACACAAAGAACAATATCGATAACAGAAAGTGTTGTATACCCCCTCTCTTCTAGGGAGATCTTGCCACTCCCCCAAATAAGTAAAATGTTGTATAGCCCCCTGTTTTATTTTTGGGGGGTGTGGTTCTTGGATGACGCTGTCGATTCTATAACGTTGTATCTTCTCCCTCTTTTCCTTCTTCTCTCGTTTCGGATGATCGCTGGGTAAAAAAAATACAACTTCAACAAAAGGGATTGGAAACTTATCTATTTTATTAAACACGTGGGCGTGTACATTTTTAAGTAGTGGGGTCGCTCTATCACTCCCACTGGGGAAAGAGTTCCGTGAAACACGAAATAACAACTTTTACTAAGTATGAAATGTAAAAACTCACTGAAAATCATTTTCTATCTCTCTAACTTTCCCACCCTAGTTTTAAACAATCAAAACGACCTCCTCTGTTTTGTCTAACGTCTGACCTTATAGGTCAGCACCTCAGAAGGTCTGAGTCAAAATACACTGCCACTAAAAAAGTAATAGATATTAGTTAACAAAATCACATCACATTATGACTTTCAGTAACGAAAATGGAAAGTATATGTAACTCCAAGAGACAATAATGACATCATCAAGAAGCTGACTTTTCACACTAACTGAAACAAAACTCAAGGAAAGAACCGCCATCAATACTTGAAAACGCCAGAATAATTTGTGAACTCGAGAAACCAGTATTTTCCTAAAAATTGCTACAAAGACTTCAACGAATATATCTAAATATATCGAACTTTTTTCATGGAGAAGCGGTAAATATTACCCTTACTGGTTACCATATGAAAGCATAGATGCAATACATGACAGCCGCATGAACTTATTCGAGTTTTCAGATCAATATATTCGTTCTGTAGGATTTAAAAATGTTAAACAAAATTACCTCTAGCGCAAACTCTTCTGTGTTCAACTTCTTATCTACTAATTGTGTTATATGATCCACGCACCGAGTTACTTAATATCTTTAGAATTTATCAATTAAATATTCTTAATGTTCGTGGTGAATTGTGTTTCCGATAATAAATCTTGTTTTTTTGTTTTCTTGAAGTACTGTAGACGAAATCCTAAATCAACCCGGTACAAAAGACTTAACTTTTGTTCAAGTACATTATTATACAAATGAAATTTTCATTTTGTAATGTTTATACTGTGGAATTTCAGTCAGATTTGATAATCACTTCGAGGTGGCCAGATAAAAAATACTCGATGAAAGAAAATACAAGTGTACGTCAGTTGATCTTCAGCGATATTGAAACCTTTTCAAATTCACAAGAAAGAAAACTGGTCGTACCTTATATGGTTATTGACAATGAAAGCAGAATAAAATGAAATATATAAAAGACCTAATTGTCTGGGTTAATTTCATGATAAAAACACGAACAAAATAAAAGCACTCTTTCTATTCTTTATTTTAGGTCGCTAAAAGTATCTAAATAAATAAATAATTAAAAAGGTATTGTGCAGCCAGACACTATTTAAGCAAGTCTTAAACGAACGTGAAGGCCAAAATAATTCAGATATTTTGTCGTGGTCATGTTTTTGTTTTGTTTTATTTTACTTTTAACTTTACCACGAGCATCAAGCAAATAATCTTATTTATTCCCGCTTTCTCCCTTTATCATCCATCTTCATTGTTTTCTCGTAACAATAAAATCGCAAAGAATCGTCGTCTCTCATTTACTGGTTCTTTTTGTTTCATCGCGACGTCTCGCTTTTTATGGTACCACAGACGTGACAAAAATGAAAATATTAACAGAGATTTTTCTGAAAGAAATAACATAATTTGCGCTTGTTTTTACATATTTCATATTTATTTCGTTTTTTCTTTGTCTTTCTTTGTATTTTCTTCCCTAGCTTGGTTTCTATTTTTAAAACATTATCTGGCGAGAATGTTTGTTTGTTTATCCTATTAATACAAAAATAATAAGAATAATTTTAAAAATACGACTCGGGGAAAGTATGTAATTTCCGTTTCAGAAAAACTTCATAATAAAGTATGCGCATATATTGACGACTGTTTTGAAGCCAAATTCAATTACAACAAATGAGTTAAGGTCTTAGGAACCTATTATTTATCCTTATGTTATGGCGCTTTACTCAATATATTCTTCAGCCTTCCAGAATCGTATGCAGTATATAGTAACTTACAACAGTCTCGAAAGTGCATTTCTTTTTAATAAAGATGCAAAGTTGAGTTTCAATTTCTTTTTGCACGACAAATATTAAACAAAAATTTAATTGATTGGAAAAATGATCGTTCGTTTACTTGAGTAAAGAAAATAAATATATTTTAATTATGTTCGATATTAACTGCCTGCTATACTAATCCAATAAACTTTATAATTTCGTTTGCCCAAACGATTTTAACTTGCTCGACAAGAAAAAATATAGTTGATTTATTTTATTTTATCTTGTGAGTAATTGAAGGTTTTTTTTTTGGAGAATTCAATTAAGCACTCGAAGTCGGACGTTAAGCTTGATGTCAAATCCCATCCCACTGAAAGGCATCTTATCTCGGTGTAATACCTAAGAATGTATTTTCAAACACCATTATGACTTTATATAAAATTCGGTCATCGGATAAGTGTCCATTGATTATGTAATTAGGCGTGAAAATAATACTCTAAATAAATAAAATAGAATCTCTTTAAATTGCAAGCGAGCTGAAGCAACTATCTTGTATTAGTAAGTGTCATGCTAACTGGAGATCTTCACTTCTAACCCTGAGCAAAAATAAGCCAAGATTAGTAAATGATAGACTTTACCATTTATAAAAAATATGTTCTACTTGGTTCTAAATAAATCTTGGTAAGTAACAATTAGGAAATTTCAAATACATGGAAAATTTGACCTTAGCTTAAGTGTACTCCAGTTAATTTCTAATCAGCAAATAGTATAATTTTTAGTGAATGCTACGCGAATATTCAGAATATTTTAAATGCGTTAGAATGAGTAACTTTTCAAGATCAAACGTAAAAAGTAACGTTGTGTAGAGTCACTGTCACCCACATCCGGAAATGTATAATATGTAGAATATAATAGAATTATATGTGACAAATAATGTTACGCTTCTTTTATTAATTATTTTTTAGGTTGATGTGGTATTATTTACATTATATGTCTTGGAACTAAGCACTTCAGTTTCGTTATTATCATAAGGTTTCAAAAAATATTCATCGTATTCTTCTTCAGCTATCTGCCAATCCTAATAATTGTTAGGGAAAAGGTCAGTATGAAAGTTGACAGAAATGTAAAGACCTGAGAGCTCAACAACCGAAACATTGTAATAATAACAACAAAGATAATGATATTAGTTCGACTGTAGATAATGTAAATAATAATACTTTTTTAATTGTTTCTTAATCGCGATAAAATATTTACACCTTATGGTAATATAAACCTATTATTATTCAATCATTACCATTATATATTTATTTTTCTATTTAGTGTTGATATGATTATTTTTTCTAACATACAATCAAACATAGAAACATTATTTTAGCGTAAAACATGATATCCTACGTGATGAGGTTACACGGGACCAGAGAGAATGGTCCCGATCAAAATTTAACTTCTGTGTTAATTACAGAGCTTATAAAAGGTGAATACTTTCCAATCCAAACATACATACAGCGTTACTGTTCTAGGCAGACCTGACTTTGTACGGTTATTGATGTTTCACTTCGTTTGGCCTGAGATCGCATAATCATTATCACCAGCACAACCACAACCACAACCATCACAACCATCGCCACTACTACCATCATCATCCTCATCATCATCAAAACCATCACAACCTACACCACTATCATCATCATCATCATCATCATCATCAACATCATCACCACCACCACTACCACCACTACCGCCACCATCATCATCATCATCACCACCACCATCACCACAACAACAACTACCATCATCATCAACAACACCACACCACACCACCACCACCACCATCATCATCATCATCAACATTAGACCACCACCACCACCACCGCAAGAATCATCATCATCACCACACCCTCCACCATCATCACCACAACAACCAAAACCACCACCATTATCATCATCATCATCCTCCATGTCAATCCCTTGAGTGCTACAATCATCGAGAGGACCAAAGTGTAGAAGAAATGGGCAACCTGCTAAAGGATGATCTGTTGATGGCTCTCAGGGGTTTCGGCATTGTAAGTCTGTCCATTCTTTGATGTTATCTGACAAGCTTTTTTCTTTGTTCGCCTTCAACAGTGCATAGGGTGTTATGCCGTATGACGGGACCAAGCAATGACATTTTCAGACACTTAATAGTGGTGAGGACAGATGCCTGATGGCTCACGAGATTTTTGAGGTTGCTCCGTACATAATCATTGTTTTTGTTGCTTTCATTGTTCATAAAGTTTACTTTGTAAATTATTAGAAAAAAAAACACCATAGACATTTTGATGTGGTGCAAAGGTTAGCAAGATTGTCACGCCTAGATCAATTGAGACTGAATAGTGAATTCTATCGTCAATGTTTTGCCCCATACCTTAGGTCTTGTGCCACATCTAAGCTACGCTTCATAAATCAATTAGGAAAAACATCAAAGAGTATAAGTTCAATAGAGTTGGATACAAAGGACCCATTTCTATATTTTGAACATTATTGTTTATAACGATTTTCTAAACAGAGCTGAGATGGGCCACAAAGTCGCAAGAAAGGAGTAGCCAGTGAGGATCACACTCACTATACAGTCGTGATTGATCTCGAGAGAGAGTTATACTATTTATTACATCACGTCGAAGTACCCTGATTATGACTGGCATTACGTAACGACATATATCGTTGTTAATTTTCACGTAGCATATTGCTTTGGTTCTATCAACATAAACCTACCGACGAGACCGTGGAGCTATGTTCAGCAATAAATCTTCCGCATGTATCTTAACAAACCAATTTTAAACGTCTCATAATTCCCATGAACTTCTTCATCAACTGCTGAGTTTATTTTTTCCAACTGAGCTTAATTCTTCTCTTAAACTTTTTATCGATCAATCTGAATTCATGTTTCATTAAAGATCTTGGATATGATCAGTTTAAACGGTTTTTAAAGATACGGCAATCATTCATTTATGAGTCAAGTCAAAATGAAAAAGGAATCTCAGGGTTAATAATTACTCAGGTTTATTCATTTCCTGAAGTACTTGCCTGCAAATAAAATTAGAAGAAAAAGCGTGTCTGGATGTGAAATTTTGTCTATTTGGTGCAGAAGATGCACACCTCCCTTGTGCATGAAATACTTCAAAAAATATCATAATGATAAAAAATGTTAATTTTAGTAATCTAACAATTCGTTTATTTTCGTTGTATCCTATATTTATAATCGAAAAAAAACGTTATTTTGTGGGGCAGACCCTTTTACACGAGATGGACTCGTCCAAAGTATACTTATACTGACAGAGAGAATACCTGCGGATTGAGACACGTTGAGTCAGGGGGAGAGATACGGAGACAGTACACAGGGTGTTCACAGAGACTTATACGAGAGTCCAGCGAGAGAGATAATTACGGCTCCACTTACAGAGACTTGTACATATACTTTCTACTAACCCGCATTCCAGGATTACTAATCTTCACTTCAAGTCTGTATTCTTACATTTAATACACTTATTTTTCTATCTCAATTACTGGCGTTGTTTATTTATTTGTGCAGGATTCCATTCCCGGAATCCACAACACTTTAAAATACCATGTTTACAGACTTTGTATATCACCAAAGTGAAAATAAGTGTTCATTCTTAAAAATGAATTTTAGCGTTTTTTGTATTCTTTTTCTATGTGGCGTGTACTTTCACGCAACATGTTTACGTCATTTAAATCTTAAGAAAAATATAGGATAACTCATTTGTTTTATAATCCCGGAGAATAAGATATTTAGAATTTGGAAGAAAAATATTTTGTCTAAATTCTGCATTTCACATCTTCATTCAAATCTAATCTTATGATACTGTTAAGTTATTAGTTAAAAAAAAAGAAAATTTAAGTACATGTCAATGAATTCCCATAACCAATCAAATGCAAATCTACTTTCTTTTTCATTATAGACTTATGACATATACACTTCCTGGGATTACGCAAAACTTTTTCCCGAACTCTCTTCTGGTAGTGGTGGTCTTCCAGATCCTTTTGCTCTGCTCAAGCAGTCTTTCTCGTTGAAGCCGTTGTGTCGTGTTCAATATGGTGCAATTTTAGCGAATTATCTCAAAATGCACGAAAATCTGTCTTGTTTTACTGTTCGAGCATACTCTCACATACACAAGTCCTTTTCATTTCCTTGAATAACATTTCTAACCTGAAAAGGCAGAAAACATTAAACGTAGGTTTTCAGGTCGTTTCTACACGCACTGTTAAACAAGAATTAGTCTAGTTGTGAACACTGAATTTGAACGTGAATTGATCTATGTATTGGATTTCGAAATTATATCAATTTTTCAGTGACACACTGTATTTAGAATTGTTCACGTACGAATTTCATGTGGGATTTCTTCACTAGTATTTTTCGTCGTATTTTATAAATTTAGAAACTATAGACAACCAGAAAAGAAATACTACTTTATTTATGTGATGATTTTCGTTTTGGCTCTTCTGTTCGTATACGACAAGCAGACAATCTTCACGTTTTAATGCAATTCTCTTTTATAGCCCATCGTAATATACTGAAAATATTCCGTTTATTTTCTACAATTATCGATGTTTGAATCAATAAAGAATGAGTACATCAATTTCGTTATGACAGCTGCCACAACGCAATCAAACGCAATCGGCCTGAATGTTACATTAGTTAAATCTAATCGAACGAAACTTTTCCAATTAATATTGTCATATTTCAGTGAACATATATATATATATATATATATATATATATATGTGTGTGTGTGTGTGTGTGTGTACTTGCGCTATTTTTATTTTCATTATTAATATTATCACCAACCCATCATTGTGTTCACTTCAATCCTACCGCAATACACTATCCTGAATGTAATGTTAAATACAGAAATGCTCTGGGGAGAATTCAAAACGTGTCAACTCTCGATGTCAGATTAATAATGCATCATTTTCTTTTTTATCAGCTGATGCTATTTTCTATTCTTTTGTTCTGTATTTTACAGTCATTTGCTTTTTCGATCTCTCTGTCAATTCCGTTTATAATAAATGTATGAGCGTCGATCAGCGCAGTTCTCTTGACAACCGACCAGGAATTATGTGTATTAATTGTCAACAAAATTTTGTTATGAAAGGTTTTTAAATGAATCGCGTCAGAGTAGCAACCAACAGTACGATGATTGGCGAAATGTTCTGTTTTCAATACAACCGTAAGAACTATAGGAGAATAGCGTTTGCCCAAGAAGCAATTGGAATTTTATGAACGTCAAATGAATATATATATATATATATATATATATATATATAAATTTGCAGGAAGTTGTAAATTGCCGAGCGTTGATGCCGGCGGCGGCGTATTCCTGCTTTAACGGGGGGTATCGAACGCTTAGTTCCGGTCCTGTTTTGGGGGAAAACTTCGTAATAAAGCAGTGAGAAGCCACGGGGATCGTTGAGGGCCAGCTCGGCCTTGTTCCGGAGAGCAGGGTCGGAAATCGATGGTGAAAGGCTGGCGATATACTCGCGGAGTCCGAGAGCAGTCTCATGCTGAACGCAATCGGGTGGCTGTGCCTCCGTCGTGTCCTGCTCCTCATCCACGGCAACCTGGGACGCGCTTACCGTACCAGTTACCCCAGATGGAGCAACATTAGGCAGGCGACGCCTTTTGGGGCGTATGGCAGAGATGGTACGGCCAGGAAGGAGAGGTGCCAGGTCAGCATCAGTTGTTCCAGGTGGCGCAGATGTAAGCACTTTAATCTCTGGGCCGGACCAGATGCGGCCAATCCTACCCACGGGGGCCACCGGACAAGCCGGCGGACATCCTGCGGAAGTTTGGTCACGTTCAGAGGCATCGAGAACCACTTGGGACTGGCTACTAACAGGGCCAGGACAGGGGGCGGAGTTCTCAAGCGATTTCAGAAGGTCTCGATAGTCCTTCTTACGTCGCCTGCAGCTAACTTGGTCGCTGCTACGTGCCATGCAGGACCCGATATACGTATTGATGTTATGTACACGTAGGGACAACGCCTCGCGCTCTAGCGCAGCCATACGCCGGAGTTCCTCAGAGGTCCACCGGACGTAGGTGCGGACGAGCGAGCGATGTGAGGCGTCGCGCCGTTTCTTAATCTCATTCCACTCGGTTGGATGTTGGAGGCGCAAATGGGCTGTGAGTCCGGCTGATCGCTCGAATGCGCGCGAGCAAAAAGTGCAACTCCAGCGGGGAGGGTTATCCTCCCGGTCTACAGGGAAGTTCGTATGGTCACCTATTACTGTTTCCCTGACAAATACAATCTCCAACGGTTTAAGTGTAGCGTCAATCGTCATCTCCAGTTGCCTTGATCTATCCACTTCCCTTCTCCACTTCCTTTCATCTTTCATTCCCATCTGCTCTCGCTCTAAATCTCCTGTAACCCCCTTGCCTTGATCGACCCTCCGTCCTTCTCTTTCTCCACATCCCTTCCTTTACCACTCCTATCTGCTCTTCCTACAACCCTTCTGTAATCCCATGCATGATAGTGGCCACCAGCCTTGCTTGGGGTGATACGCTTAAAAATATATATATATATATATATATATATATATATATATATTCCGTCAAATAATAAATCAATGAAGTTAATGTAATTAATGGCGAACTTACTTCGCTAACAGATGAAGACGGCATACTTGTCGAATGATATTTTATTAAAAATGTGTGCTATTATTCAGAGTTAAGAATTTTATGAACGTGCAATAATATGACGCTAGATTTTGAATATTCTAGCAATGTAGTACTTCGGAATTTGACGTGACATGGACTAAGATTCGATCTGCAGTAAAAAAAAAATTCTAAAATATTCTAAGATATGGCTGCAATCATTGAACAAATACTCCATGTCACTTCAATCATTTACAATAATAGGATTAGTGAATTACTATATTAATACAATATTCAAAAATCTAGCGTCTCATTACTGCACGTTCAAAAAATTCTTTACTCTTAATAATAGCAGACATTCTTTAATAAAACATCTTTCGAGAATTATCACATTCATTTTCATCTTAGAGGTTTACGTGAAAATACCTGAGATTGAGAAAAAATAACATCTATGCCAGATCATGGTAAATGTTTTTACCGAACGTACTTGCAAGCAATATGGGTCTAACTTCTAATCCATTGTACACTTAAACATGGATCGTGTCGTTCAGTGAGTGGTCAGTAAGTTAATGTCTTCTTAATCTGTTAGCGAAATGATTTCGCCATTAATTACATTAACATTATTGATTTATTCTTTGAATGACTATTTTACAATATTAATTAAACTGCATTATTTAATATATATATATATATATATATATATATATATATATATATATATATATATATATATATATATATATATTCAGAATTGATTTGTGTATCATAAAAATATATTTTGCACGGACATTAGCAGCAGAAAAGTGAGTTAGACGTTTTCAGAAACATATACTCATTTAAAAAATACTTATTTGAAACAGCAATATTAGAATACACAATAGATAATACAAAATATATTGCATAATAGATAATACGACATAAACTCAACAAGGGTATTTAAAAACTGCTTACACAAGGTATTTTGATACGTCGGCAATAGCTGGTTTCTGGGAATTAGCATAATTGACCGTCTTTTGTCTCAAAGGCAAGAACCCCTCCAAAATTGATTAAAAAAATAATAAGCGGAATACTCAAGTTTTGTAATGTTTTGATAATATTAATATTACAACAAAGGACCTTTCCCCGAAATTTCGCAAATAAGTTTCGAAGCGAAAGTTAGAAGAATCACGCATTGGCTAAACATCCAATTCATTTCTATTCTTTAATATGTGAAAGATTATATATTTTACTGAAATATATGCACAACATCGAGATTTTAATTATAATATAGTAGAAAAATGTACATAGGAATGGCTGTATTGAATGGTCCTATTATACGCAAGGATATAATTTATTCCCTGTTTTTAGCTTTACGAAACACTGGGCTGTATTTTACTTAAGTCGAAGTTCACACAATAAAATACCATATTTACGATAGGAAATAAAATTGAACTTATTTTACAATTCTAGAAATAATATGTAGTTATCTAAGTGTTACGAGTAAAAGCAAAATATACCAGGAGAATAATTTCTAAGAAAGATGAACCAAGACACAGTGGGGGGGGGGGGAGATTAGGTGAAAAGCAAGATATAGACACTAGAGCCGAAAAGTCGACGTACATTTGTTTCACGTTTTAGATCACAGCTCAGAACCAAAACTAGCATTGCCAAATCGTTCATTCAGCAAGATATTCCATATTATGCAAGGGCTGTAAGGAACTACTTTAACCAAAACTTATCTACGGCGCTGGTTCGGAAAAAGGGGCATCATCGAATGGTCACCATGTTCACTTGCCCTAACACCATTCCTTTTTGGGTATGTAGTAAAGGACTAAGTTTACGTGAGAAATTCCCACATACTAAACGAGTTAACGAGTAAATCTTAGATGTGTGCATTGAAATTGATGGAGATCGGGATTTGCGTCGTACAGTGTGTTATGGTGTGTTCTGGAATGCTTCGAGGAAAGTTGAGTTGTGGAAGGAGGGCATTTTCAGTACTTAAGAGATTAGGCAAGTGTTATACAATGTACGTAAACAGTTTTGAACAAATATGATTGCGAAAATAAATATAAATCTCATAAAATGTTTTTTTTAATATAAAGTCGCTACCTACTAAGTTTAAGCCTACGCTGTATAACATCTATGTTTTTTTAATTACTATTTGTTTTCATATGTAGGAATATATATATATATATATATATATATATATATATATATATATATATATATATATATATATATATATATATATATATATATATATATGAGAAATAACAGATGGAGTTCTGAAACATGAACGCTTTTGCATAGCAATGTAAAATGATTTTTCTTGTAATCTATTATAATAAAAATAATATAATATACATATATATATATGTGTGTGTGTGTGTGTGTGTGTGTGTGTGTGTGTGTGTGTGTGTGTGTGTTGTTACTTGTTTTGTGGTATGTCTGAATTATCTGGCGGGTAGATAATTTCTGTTTAATTTGTTTAGCCCCAGTCTATGGTCTATACAACATCGATGCTGAGCGGGATCTAGATACAATTACCTGGAGAGAGCGCGCATTCTCGCGAGATCAGTAATTAATCAAGTTCTGTACACTCAATCACAATGCCTTTTAACCATGTCCAAACACAACATTCGACGGCTTTGTAACAATTTCGTCTACCAAATTTCATATATGGTATGTTTTCGTCTCTCCATACCGATATTTTCCAGAAGTCATATATATTTCAGAATTTGGGCATGGTCAAAACGCTGACGTTCTAACCATTCGTCAAGGCATCCAAGTTGACTTTATGTTAATTATGCAGGTGTTAATTTACAATAGTTCCATTTGTTTTGCTGACTCACAGTTAGGTTTAGGAAGTCTGTTTTTTTATGTGTACTACTGAATTAGATGATCATTGAATGCCCATCAGTTAGTCGAAATTAAATAAACCAACAAGAGTTGACGTGCAATAAAATCATCAAATACCTAGATATTATTACCTTTCTTTGCATATAAAATTCAGAATAGTAGACCAAGATTGTAGTATCGGTTTTGTAATTAAAGTAGAAACATTAAAATTAGCTTTAGTGTCACCAGCAAGCAGTATTATCCCGAAATAATCTAATCATGTAAAAAGGGAGTAGAAAATGGTTGAAAATGTCGACATGGTGAAATAAAAGACAGCAATCAGTGCAAAGGTGTGGCACAGAATTAAAAGTAATTGAAATACAAAAATAGAAATCGAATATTGACAGGTAGGATAAATAAAAAGTGTGCAGAGATAGAAAGAATGCTATCATTCATTCATTAGATATGCATAAAAGAATATAAATAACAGAACTCGAGCTGACGTTCTCAGCTGACATAAAGTGGAAAGGCTATATTGAATTCATTACGAGGTTAGCTTCTGAGAAAGTTGGTTCACTGTGTCGTGCCAGACAATTTTTCCGTCTGTAATCTATCATACATGTCTATAAGTCTACCATTCGTCTATGCTTAGAATATTGCTGCCACATATGGTCCGTTATCCCTGCTGTTTACATTGAGCTCCTTGATAAAATGCAAATATGAATCAGAGATATTATTAGTCATGATCAGACAGCTCGGCTTCAGTCACTTTCGCACCGCCGAGGGGTTACCACGCTGTGTCTTTTCTATAAATATTTGTATGGTAATTTTCGTATGAGCTCTTCGCTATAGTACATACCTCAGTACTAAACTTAGGTCTAGAACTCATCAGTAACAGTTGAGTTGCCTCGAGGTAACCGTAAACACTAGGCTCACAGTTTCTTACTCAAACTTCTCGTTTATGGAATTCCATGTTTTCCAGCCGAGTTCAATCTGTAAAAAATTAAAAGCAATGTCAATCGCTATCTACTCTGCTCCTGATTACTCTTTCCTCTTCCTGCTCATTAATAATTTTTCTGATCGTAATTCTTCCACATCTTTGTGTCTTAGGGGCTTTATACATGGGGCGAAACCAATTTTAAAAAATAACAAAAGATGGGTTCATTGATTGGATGAATCAAATAATAAAGAAAGAATATTTCAACGATAAAACAAATAGCTTGGAGGACTCTTTCATGACAAACGAGGGAAATCTGCAATACACAAATATGAGAATGTACTCGAAATAGTAAAGGCTGAAAGGAGAGTAGACCTGACCAAGTTGAAGATTAACAAAGCAGCAGGAACAAATGTGATTGTCTTAAAGACGCTAACAAACTTAGAGTACTTCAACATCAAAACGATTAGGGAAATGATAAATCAGATATACGATAATAGTAGATTTAAGTAGATCATAGAGATTAAATGATGCTAAGTGCAAATAAATGCGAACTCCACCGGAAAACCAGTAAAATATGGTACACAAACTAATCATTCGAATTCGGAGCACAAAACACGATTCGACCGGGAATACGATAGGAATAGTGCGAGTTCGATAAAAAACACTTCAACAATTTTTATGTTCGATTTTTTATACTCAGAATGATATTACGAAGAGAAATTCAGATGTATAATAATATATGTTTTATAGATTATCCATATATATATATATATATATATATATATATATATATATATATATATATATATATATATATATATATATATATATATATATATATATATCATGAAATGGAGAATGTCCGACAATTATTATAAGACATTTTTATGTTAATACATTCTTTTTTATAGATACAAATATTTAAGTAAATGTTCTGTTTATAATAAACAGTATTAAATAACATTTACCGGCCTGAATGTCCGAGAAAATTTCATATAAAATATTCGTCCTCCGTCATTTGTTTACCTTTGGATATGCCATGAGCAGGTATGAATGTACGTGAAAGAATAATGGAAGATTGTTGTTTAAAGACAGTAAAATTGACCTGGCAAACCGAACGCTCCTCTGTGGCCAAATCGGTTAAGGCACGCCAGGGTATATACCGGTTCCGTATAGAATACAGGTTCAATTCCTGTCGGAGGGCGAATATTTTCTATGGAAATTTCTTGGATATTCAGGCAGGTAAATACTTGTTTTTATAAACAGAGCATTTACTTAAATATTTGTATGTTTACAAAGAATGTATAAACATAAAAAAATGTTTTATATATATATATATATATATATATATATATATATATATATATATATATATATATATATATATATATATATATATATATATATATATATATATATATATATATATATATATATATATTAGAGGATAGAATCTAGGTAGAACTCAATGTCCAGGACAAAGTAATAATATAAAAGGCTCAAACACTAATATTCCATAATCATATTTTATTACATTGTGATCGTAATCACAATCCAATTCATCAGACCTTCAAATTCAAAAAGACATCCGAAAATATTCCGATTTCTTTTTGACTTTGTAGGTTTGATGAATTGGATCATGATTACGATTCCAATGTAATAAATTATGACAATGGAAAATTAGTGTTTGAGCCTTTTATATTATATATATATATATATATATATATATATATATATATATATATATATATATATATATATATATATATATATATATCACAAAGTTATATTCCAACAGTTAGGCAAGCTTGACGTATTTGGGAAATATAATAATCCAGAATATATATTGGGAGCAAACGTTCTGGACAGGAAATTAATTCAGTAACTACACAAATATGGCAAGTGGCATAAGGTAAAGATGTGTCTTCTCAGCGAACCTTTTCAACATTTACAACGAGTCGATGCTTCGAAAGACAAAAGTCTTACAAAAGTTTGTTATTGGCGGAAAACATACCAGTAATGCAGATGACATAGTGTTGACCGCAAACACCAAAGTGAAACTGCAGGACCTAGTAAAGTAGTAAAGATATGTGTGAAGAAATGTGTAAACATAAATTTTACGAAGATATTTTATATGGCTGTCTGCAAGAGGAACATTCGAAGATGCGAGGTATGTATTTGATTTTCCGAAAATATGTACGAAAATTTAGATATCTGCGAATATTTTTTAAACAAAATTCGAAGGAGCATAGGAACAGCAAAATATGACTTCCAAAATCTAAGCAAATTATTAAGAAAATGAAAAATGTCTCTCGGATAAAGAAAAGAGTGTTTTTTTAATGTAACATCGGTCCTCTTATATGCTAGTAACTTCCGGAAAGTCTTCTCACAGATGAAGAATGGAGTTTCAGGTCATACAAATATAGATATACATAAGGTTTCTGAGAATGCCATCGACTGAAGATGTAAAAAACGAAGAAACTTTAATTAAAATAAAGAAAAAGGGATGTTTATAATCAGAAGAAGAGAGTCGATATTTCTTGGATGAATAACGAGGAAACAAAGCTTTGAGAATTTGAGACGCATAGGACATATCGAATGCAAAATGGGCAGATGGAAACAGCGAGTAAGAAACATAAGTATTTGGGTAAATGGATGGCAGAACACGGAGCTGCGATGGATAGTGAAAATACAAATATTGATAAGAGCTGCAAAAGGTAGGTAAATGCGTAGTCATGATTACCTAGGCCCGTAAGGGACACGGCACATAAAAGTATAGGAACGAGAACGCATGAATGAAGTAATCATACAACTTTTTTCAGTATTGTGATCGATAGATCCAAATCCATAGATTGAATAGGAGACAAACAAAAAAAAGACAAAAATATTCTATTTGAATTTGAAGCAGAAATTTACTGTAGCGTGAACGTCCATTAAACTCTTTTATAAAATGAATGATTTCAAAGATAACAGTCTTCATCGTTATGTGCAGAACCTAGTTGCGCAGTGATGGATTTATTTTTCTCTGCATAATACGGAAAGCGTAATCGTCAGATATATCAACGGCATTGAAAATAATTCCATGGAGCCTACATATCACCTCTGGCGAAAATTGAAAAGACACATCCGGCCTATTCCAGACGATTATTAATCTGAGTAAACTCATGACACATTTTACCAAAACGGAAAGCTATTGGCGAAAAACTTTGGTGGAAGAAAGTACTTACTCAGATCAAAATTGTATATATATATCCTGCAAATTGGGCACCTCGAGGCGGTGTAATAGTTAGCAAGGTTGTCTCGCTAAAACGATTACGACTGAGTAGTGAGTTCGATCCTCACTGGGTGCCCCCTACTTTCGGCCTTGTGCCACATCTCAGCTATGCTTGGAAAATCACTATATCCTGCAAATCACATTTAAAATGGTTAGAAATAAATGATGACAAACAGATGAAGAGGAAGGTACGACTTGATAACTACTAGTTAGATTCAGATTATATATATAAGATAGATTATGGAGAGAAAAATTGTCTCGCCCAAAATAGTGAACCGATTTTTTAAGCAACTGACTTAGCAATAGATTTAATATAGACTTTCCATTTCCTATTAGGATAGAAGCTTAGCCCGAGAAGGCGCAACGTGTCCTTTTCCTGGAGGATAGCAACAGCCATACTGATGGAAGGTAGTAAGGAGTCTCTCAGATGATTAATGAAGAGAAATTTTGTTTTAGAGGCGTTAAAATTAACAAAACATTTTCCACCAGTTAACTACGGAGTTCGTTTTGGACATTGGCTACCATTTTGAACTTGTCTGGCTGATAGGCCTTAATATCGACACAGGAGTAAATTGCTGTACCATCAGCGTAGATACGAAGTCGATAGCTGATGTCACCAGGAAGGCCATTAATGAAAATTAACAATAGATTAGGACCGAGGATAGAGCGCTGTGCATCACGTCCATCAGTAGGAAAGGATCTAGACAAGTGGCCGTTCAGGAAAACACTCATTTCACGTTTTAATATGAAAGACTGGGTCAGTTCAAAAAAGTGTCAGGTGACACCGAAACTTTTCAGCTTTTCAGCTCGTGAGGAAGGTCTGAATGCCAGAAATTGTTAAAGGCTTTCAAGATGTCCAGTGTAACAGCCGGGATTCAGCGTTTTTATCTATAGCATAATAAACTTTGTTTTCAAATATGGTCAGTAGTTCGATAGTTGACCTAGCGAAACGAAAGTCATATTGTTTGTCTGAGAAAATTCCATGCTATGAGAGATAAGGAATAAATTCAGCAATGATTAGGGCCTCAGGGTGTTTAACTAATAGAGGAAGAAATCTAACAGGTCGATAGATGGAAGGGTCGGACGGCTCACCAGAGTATTAAGAGCTGAAACAACAGATGATACTCTCTAGTAGGCAAAGGTAGCAGAAGTCAGTGAGACATTTATGAAATAGTTTAAAGAGAACAGGAGCCAGTTCGAGAGAATACTTCTTAATGTCTCTTACAGGTTTACCATCAGGTCAACATGTTTATTGGGAATCAAGTTTAGAGATGACAGAAGGAGGTGTATGCATATCACACCACAGAAACTCAGTTCTAAGTGGGAAGTTAGGCAGGGATTCCCCAAATGAGTTATTAATAGAGTGTAAGAAGAATTTAAGGGAAAAACATTCCACTTTATCAACAGGGGATGTTAACATTTCAAATAGATTGAAGTGGGGGATATAGACATTACAGTTACAGTACCGCAAGTAATAACGAAAGCCAAGATTTTTAGAGTGCATTTGGATCTAGGTTAGAGAAGATAGTAGAAACCATGAATCGGGTTATAGGCATATCGCTCAACAAAGACTCTGTTCTAGGAGGGTAGTCATATATATATATATATATATATATATATATATATATATATATATATATATATATATGTATATACATCCATATATATATATATATATATATATATATATATATATATATATATATATATATATATGTATATACATCTATATATATATATATATATATATATATATATATATATATATATATATATAAACAGTCAATAATTTTTTTTTAAATTTTAATCCTATATACTTTTATTACTTAAAAAAAACAAATACACATATTTGAGTAGAATATGCCGTTTCGTCTACTTTTATGAGGTTTCGAGAAAAACTAACAATGATAAAACACCTTTATTTTATTAAGTTTTGTCGAATGTGCAGTCCGGTAGCCGAAATAAACCCTTAAATTTTTTATGATAAAAGTATTAATAATTAACCCATATCTATGGAAGATGAAGTGGATTTATATTTTATCCCAAGAGAATTTGCGCGTAAGTGTATATAAAGAACCCCAAAAATATTGAAACTCGTTTCTCCCATACCCAATTCCTAGCCATTATTTATTACCCCACGCGTATATTCAAAGTAACAGCATCCGATATTCCCAAGTGGTGACCCATCTAGATATTAACAGGGCTCGGCTTTGCTTAACCGGTGATCGTATAGGAAACGGTATTTTAGCGAGATGTGGCCATAAACCTTGTTCTTTTATTATTATCGCTCTTTTTTATTTTTTCTTATTTTAATTCACACACAGTAAACACCTGGGTCTAACTGCTATATTGCCTTGCTGAGGGTGAAATGATTAAATATATATATATATATATATATATATATATATATATATATATATATATATATATATATATATATATATATATATATATATATATCCATCCCTATGTTTAGATTATAAATATATGAAATAAGTTCAATTATAGAAATATAATTTTATTGAAACCCGCAGATTTTTGTGAATAAAATTAATTTCTATACCTTAGCATATTTCTTCAATACAGACAATAAGGAAACATTTTGTAAAAATCTTTATCAATCAATCAACAAACCCGAGTAGATGCGATATATGAAAATGATGAGAAAACAGCAATTTTAATGAATACGAATATAGACCTTCATTGAAATGAAATCTCTGCAAAAACCCCTAAGGAATTTAAGAACGCTTTTGTTTATTACACATATGTCAGTTAATTCCCTTTATATGCATTCTGCTGAGGGCCAGCCTATTGATTTTAATCCCTTTGGGAGTAAACCTTTATTTTATAGGGATTTGCATATTCCAAAACTAATAAAGTTTATCAGATATGCTAATAATATCTCATTAAAAATGCATTTACTGATTCTACAATAGCTTTCATTTCGGGCAGCTTTCAATAAAATTAATTAAGCGCATTTTCAGAAAAGTAGGAATATGCATTTTTGCTCTCATTTTCTCTTTCTCTCTCATTCTCTCTCTCTCTCTCTCTCTCTCTCTATATATATATATATATATATATATATATATATATATATATATATATATATATATATATGTAAGCAAATGTGTGGATGTAGATCCGACGGTATGATGAAAATGTGGAAAAGACAAAGCAAAATCCGAATATGTGAGTTTACTGTTTTTATTTTGTTTTTGTTTTTGTTATTCTGTCGACGTCAGACGTTTCGGTCAAATAGACCTTCTTCGGGACATGGTTAATGGAGACATATTTATATTAGATTTAAGTTTGATGAAGAGACGATATATACAGGACTGGTCAGAAACAGAAAAACTGAAATTCTAGAGTCAAGTATTCTTTCTTAGAGTCGGATACGCTGGCGTCGCGTGGGCGGCAACTACGAAGACCTGCGCACAGGGAAAAGATTGTGTCCTAAGTGGAAGGTGAGAGGGACTATTTAAAACTATAGCTTATCGGTACGTTTGTCACGCATTAATCTCGCCACACAGCTCGCGATCGCGATCACATATTCGGATTTTGCTTTGTCTTTTCCACATTTTCATATATATATATACATATACATATATATATATATATATATATATAGAGAGAGAGAGAGAGAGAATATATATATATATATATAAATATATATATATATATACTCATTTTCTCTTTCTCTCTCTCTCAATATCTCTCTCTCTATATATATATATATATATATATATATATCAAGAAATATAGTCTTAAAATGTGCTATATTTATGGGATAAATTGCTCAATATCAGAGATAGAGCATGTGTAAATATAAAAGTGAATATAGAAGTCAACACTTAGAGGCCACAGTCTGTTTCATGCTAGATGCAATCGTCAAGCCACGAGTGCTGTTATTTTTCTCGGCTATTTATATATACGGGTCAGTGGTGCATTGTTTGTTGTCTATTTTGGCGGTTATTTTACCGGAAGTCGTCTATTTGTTTATCTATTTATTTGGGTTAAATTATTTTGCTTGTTATTATTTATTAAAAATAAATAAAAACAAGCAAAATAATTATTTTCCTTGTTTTATTTTTTATATTGTTGTTTTTTCTATTTTTAATAAATAAAAACATGCAAAATAATTTTTTTTAAACTCCAACTAACATACAATTAAATTCCTTGAACCGTTTAAACATTGAAACTTATATAAAAAATTGTGGTATTTATAAATTCCCAAAGTAAAAGGAAAAAACAGCGTCCATTCAAAAGAAAACTAATGACACCTTATCACAACTTCTTTATCTCTCTCTCTCTCTCTCTTTGTGTCTTTTTGACCTATCCCCCTCCCACAAATTCCGTTAACAGATTTGGGGTGTCGGTGCCTGGTTTTGCCCAAAAGAATTTAAGGCAGAGGGAGTCGAAGTGTTGCGTCTAGCTCAATCATATCTCTCTACCCCCTTCACCCCCCCATTGATAACCTTGCTTCGTGGTCAGGTTTTTTGAATCACCATATACTTGTGTTTTGATTGGTCATTCTGACTTATGTTACAGCGTTTACCCCTAGCGAAGGACCGTTAATGAATTTGGAACTTTTTAAAACCATTTATTCTACATTCAACAACATCACTTGATAAGACACTGGGAGTGTTGAAACAAAATGGCTATTTTTGTACTGATTTTATGACATATTTATGTTATAATATTTAAATAAATGATTATATCTGCTCTACTCTGTATTGAGCACTGTTTAAAGAATAATAATTGTTGGTTATTGGAATTTACTCCGTATATACCAATCCCCCACTTGGATATATATATATATATATATATATATATATATATATATATATATATATATATATATATATACACATATATATATATATATATATATATATATATATATATATATACACATATATATATATATATATATATATATATATATATATATATATATATATGTATTTAAACAACAGGGACGCCATTTTATTAATCAAATTATTATTTTTTTTTATTCTTATAGACATGAACACCTGAGATATCTTTCAGCCAACTCGTATTCATAGGTTGGTACATTATTTATTAGTATAGCTTTACTTCCATTTTAGTAAATATTTCAATATATGTGTCCCCTTTATACTAATAAATAATGTGCCAACGCGTTACCTATGAATAAGTGTTGCCCGAAAGATATCTCAGGTGTTCATGTCTAGAATAAAAAAAAATAGTTTGATTAACAAAATGGCGTCCCTGTTGTTTAAATCTATTTTGATCTTTCTGTGGGTACAAGTTTTATTCATATATATATATATATATATATATATAAGCATAGCCGAATGATATGCTTATACAAATATGTATGATAGATACTGGAGAGTAAATTGTCTAGCTGGACAAAATGAACCAGCATTTTTAGCAGCTTAGCTAGCAATGGAATCAATATCGTCTTTCAACTTCATATCGTCTAAGAACGTTATCCCGGGAAGGAGATTAGCAACAGCCATGCTAATGGAATACAGCAAGGTCCCTCCCAGATGATTAATAGAGAGATATTTTGTTTTAGAGACGTTAAAATTAACAATCAAGCACAGTTAACAAGAGACTGAGGATCATTTGTGGCACCAGCCGCCAATTTCACCTTATCGCCGTGATCACACGTACTAACGAGACAGGAGTAAATAGTTGACATTAACGTTTTTCTGTAGCCATGTAATATATATATATATATATATATATATATATATATATATATATATATATATATATATATATATATATGTGTGTGTGTGTGTGTGTGTGTGTGTGTGTGTGTATGTGTGCTTATATCCAAGAGATTTTAGCATATTTTTTACTTTAACACGTCTCAACAATTATTCTATCTTACAGAGGAGGAATTTTAATTCGCAAGGAGAGCATCTTTGTTAGCGGGACAAAACACGAGGCATCTGAAATATCTGAACGCATGTGTTCATCATATGATACACACACACACACACACACACACACACACACACACACACACACACACACATGTATATATATATATATATATATATGTAAGTATATTCTATTATAAATATGTTACGTCTTAATAGCTATGAGTCTGTTCGTTATTATATATAAGTTGATGTATTTGTAATTTTCGACGTGTTTATGCCAATGTTTATGTACAGATATACATATATATCAGTAAGATAATATTTGTGAATATGCACACACACAAGCACACCCATATGTATACATGCATATATAGAAAGAGCGAAAATGATAAGGAAAGAGGTAGAGAGAGAGCAAGAGTGAGAAAGTGCTATGAACACAGGAGTATATATATATATATATATATATATATATATATATATATATATATATATATATATATATATATATATATATTAAAATAATGAGAAAGATCGTTAAGATTTATAATCCAGTGTTCTTATTAATTGTTTTTATTTCATAAAACAATGCTCAAAACAAGTCCATAGATCATAAACATTATAAATTTACTGAGTTTACTAGCACATGGATACACTTCACGAATGCTATGGATTTTGCTACCCAATACGCGGACATAACAGAGGAGAAACGCATTATAATAAATGCGAAAATTCGCTACTCATGCATAAGGGTAGGCAGTGGAATAAAAACTCTAATCACAACTTCGACACAAAAATGGGATCATTGGACTCTGTAGTGTATTCTGACTTTATAGGTCTTTTTTAGTATACAATCATACAACATATCCCGAAATTAGAATAACTGACATTGGATTGTACAGAGACGTTGGGCTTATGGCTATAAAGAATCCTACGAACTTTAAAATTGATAAAATTAGAAAATTATAATATAGGGAATTTAAATACCTGAAGTTGAAATTTCTGTAAGTACTAAATTGAAAAAGGTGAATTTTCTTGATATAATATTAGACATAATGTATAATATATGCATACCTTATAAAAACCCAATACTAATCTTTTATAAATACACCCTAAATCTAATCATCCTCCATCTATAATTAAACATATACCTTTAGCTATCGAAAAGAGAATAAGTACTAATTCAGAAAATGAGAAAATTTCCTATGAACCTATTAATTTCTATAATTAAGATCTAATGAATATTGGCTACAAATGCTCAATTATACAAAAATAATGAAAGTGGAAATCATAGAAAAAAAAAAGTAAACAAAAACATTTGGTATACACCCCATACAACCAAATGGTAGGAAAATAAATTAGGACAAAATTTCCCAGCAGCAGTAAACGCAGTACTATTTTTAATTAAAATACCCTAAAATTAAGTTACAATTGTACTGAAAACTTAGAAATGATTATTAAGAAACATAATTCTTATATCTTGAGTAATCACTTAGAAAAGAAAATTTGAGAGTATAATAAAAAGAAATGAAGTTAAAGAAAAAATATGTAACTGTAGAAATCCTCAAAACTGTCTTCTTAATAACAAATGACGCACTGAATGATTAGTGTACCTATGCACTATCTCATCTATTGAGGATCCAG
>OZ038482.1:97479619-97487119 GCA_964036315.1 Acanthosepion esculentum | reverse complement strand
AATCTTTTTCGTAGACACTTCCTATTATTTAACCCATAGATGCGGTATGGAATATATTCACCCCTTTACAAATGATATTTGCGCAGAAATGAATGTTATGAAATCGGCTGGAATTTGAATTCGCCAATTTCACTCCCCGCAACTAGGAATATAGAAAGCAACACTGCAGCCTGACTCTCAGTATCACTCCTTGCGTATGTATCATATTATGCATAATCGCTATCTTAACCTAGATACTGTATCTCTTTAGGACGTGGCCGATCATGTCGCTTCTTAACTTGCTATCTCTTGTAACTCTTAAAAAAATAGTTTATTTACCATTAATCTCGCCAGCCGTCAGCTAGGTGACCTGTTACCTCTCCTTTGTATTTTTTATTGCATTTGATATGTCAAGTAAGTTAAATTATATTTCTTTATTATCTTTCCCCAAAATTTCATCAGTCTCTTTCTGATTCTGTTTGTAAATGTCCAGTTTTCAGTATACTTATTGAGACCCACATTTCTGTTTTCTCAAGTCATCACTTCATCTGTACCCCACCGGTAAAAATAATGAATATGCAGCGTTTATTTGTATATTCCCACTGATTATATCTACAGAGCATCTATCCTGTAGATGGAGCACGCTCCTCTCATAAATATAACCGATTTTAAGCACTATATAATTAGATATGTATATAATAATGCGATTGACGTACTTTACTTGTTAGTCAATAAATGCATACACGGTCTTATAAAAATATGGAAATATATGCATTGTTCCTTTCACACAATGCGCGAACCTTTTCCTTGTGTTAGGAACGGAAAATCGAAAAATATTTCGATATTTATGCAAAGAATTTCAAAAAATTGCATTTTGAAAGTCACCTTTATTTTGTTCATTCTATTGCGTCTGATTCCACCTTTTTCTCTCTATAGCTTCTTATTTTCCTTAGGACTGCTTTTGTTTCATTGCTCTCTTAAATGTTGTCAGCATTGATCAAAATCGACATTCTATCAAATACCAATTTCTTTCGCTATTTTCTTGTGTAATTTGGAATTGTTATTTCAAATGTCATTTTACCTGCCTGACAATACGTGTTAAGGTCATATTTCTCCAATGTGTATATTGCTTGCTGATATTTCAATTATTATTCTTAGCATTATTATTTGTTTGTTAGATTTAGCAAACACACTTCCACTTTTACACGAATTATTATTATTATTATTATTATTATTATTATTATTATTATGAATATTTCATAATTTCTGATTCTATTTTCTTTCTTTCCGCCAGCATTATAATTTTTTCCTTCCTTTTTTTCTTTCGTTAAATTTATCATCTCGTTCGCTTCTAATTTTTATTTTGTCCTATTTCAGTTCTTCAGATTTCGTTTCCCGTTTTGTAGTTCTTCCTCCTCTTTTTCTTGTTCTTGTCCTTATAGTTGTCGATGTTAATATTATTACCTTCTTTTTTAGTTCTTTACAATGATTTACTAGGTCATTACTGGAAACCTGGCTAAGGCAAATAATAAACTATATGTATTCTATTTTAACGAATTCTGGGAATTCTTCCGTGTTCCGTGTCCTTCAAGACGTTCGTGATCATGCCTATCCACAACTTTCTGTACATGTAACACTTAATAAATCTTCTCCTTTTGTTATCGTTCCTATACCTTGTTCCGCCAGCCATTAACTCATATGTGCTATATAGTGATTATATTTTATTTACATTTTTAATAGTCCCACGATTAGATATGCAGCCCTACAAATTTATTTTAATCACTTGTAACTAACAGCTACCATGTATGCTGATATTACTCTTCTCCGTACCGTTTTGATAATTACCAACTCATCAAATTATTATAGGTATACCATTAGTTTTAAGATGTCACATTAAATAATTTTAATTTCCATACCGTTATATTCACATATTTTGTTATATTCGTTAACGAATATATTATCTCTGATGGCAGGGCCATACCTATTAGAAATGATGTTTTCTCGGGCTCATTTAATCACTATAACAGATCTAATAGCTTTTATATGTCAAGTTGGAATGATTGATAAATTATACAACTGTTATGGCATTCGATAATTGGGACAGTCATTGGTACTGACTTATAATGTTCTCCTACAGTCCTGGGTAAGACGTAAAATTGCATCCATTAGTTATTGTCCTATATTGGGGTATAAACTTGAATAGTCCTACTTTTGGCCCGATCCTCCTCCTGAATAATTCTCAGAAACACTCTGACCTGGAGTGATAGTGAGTGTTTTAATGGGTCCCAGCTATGGGTAAAATAAGAACTTTTTCCATCTTTGTTGTGATCACAACCTAAATTTATAATATTGTTGTTAATGTTTATTAACCTGAAGTACTTAACAGTGGACAAATGATAATACTAATTTTTTTTGGATATAAATTTTTCATTAAAAAAAATTAAATTAAAAATAATAATATTTTTTTATGAATGCTAAAAAAAGGTTTAAAAAAAGAGAAAAAATCTTTATTTTATGAATATTAAAGCATTTGTTCCATATGAATATTGACTTTACTAATATTTTCAAAGAAAATTCAATAATGTACCCAAAAAGGGGAGGCGTTACAGTTTTTTGTGCACATGCTGTGTACTAGTGAGCAAACCAAAATTTAGCTGACTCATTTTATAGTCCACCAATAGAAGTTATCCAATCAGAAGACTTGGAGTATTCAATCCGACGTGTATAAAGGCGGCCATTTTGTTTTCTCTCCGAATATCCACTGCCAAACTCTGATATGGAAGACCTTAAGAATTACTGAACAGCTGCTACTAGATATTAGTGTTGTTTCATTAAACAAATTACTTACTACATTGGATTTCTACATTCAGACTACAGTGAGCATGTTCAATAAGTAATAATAGCAGTAGTAAAGAAAAAATACAATTGATAAAAACATGAAAAATTAAAGATTCAAATTAAAACAGACAAATGTATTAGTTGTCACTAAAAGAAAACAAAATATTGGACAAGGGGACATTAACGAGTGTACGACTACGCATAAATGTATCGAAATTCATATAAACCTGTGTATATAGAAGTATCTAGAAAACCATCCGATATTATATATTCCTTATCCAGGGAAAAAATAGATACATGCAAACCCACATGCACAAATACTAAAATAAAGGTTAAGACCGCTAAAAAAATTAATAAGTACAGTGCAGGACATCAACACAAATAATAATATACAGGTAATAACAAGTGTCAATCCATTTAAATATCATATCCGATGCTAGAAATCCAAGTCCGAACTTTTATAGGGAACAATATGTTATAAAACCATGTTCATGTTTTGAAGCGTTATGTCTACATTTGAATATAATCTCATTTCAAAGATTCAGCAAATCTTCTAGATATTTGTCTGTAATTATATTATTTTCGAAATGCATAGATCACACCGGTCACGTAAGTTTCCGGAAGTTCTAGCTCTTGATATGAATCTCCATTATCTCATTTTAGCATATATTTTTTACAAAAATTACATAAATATATCTTGAAATACGAAAGAGTGAAGTTATTCAATAAACTTTTCATTGGCTTCAACCACGGCTACCAGAGGGCCTCAGAATCTCCCCCATCGCTTCTGGATTGTCTCCTTTTTTTAGTTGGAGATTCTTGCCATAATCCTTGCATTCAGTTCGTAGTGGTACAAGGAGTTTTGTCGGTCTCCAGTTCAACTACCCACTACACAAACTAACCAAAGCGCTTGCACAGTAGTGAGGTAAGTGTCCAGATGTAAGGAGTGATTTGGTCATAGAAATTCTCTGTCAAAAATGACTTGGTACTTCTACTTGTATGGCATAGTGCAGAGTCCTGTTGCTAGACATAGTCACTTCCTTCACCCAACCTCTTTACTCAGGCCAACACTATTTCTTCAAGGCACTTGATGTAGGTCTCAGTGTTGGGTTTGAGGCTCAGTGGGAAGATGAATGAAGGCATCACTAATGATCACCTCAAAAGACGTTCGTAATCACCATTAGACTATACCAACTCTTTCCGGACCCTTTGCACTGTTCTCGGATTGACACACAAACACTCTGAAATGTTCATATTAGTGCGTCAAACGCAAATGCCAAGCAGTACAGCATACCTTCTCCAAATCTCTAGCGGAATGATTTACGTAATTGTGCTCTTTTTCTTCCAGACGGTTCTCAACTTAACCGACTATCGTGTGCAGTCGACAAAATCAATACCCAACAAGAGGCATGCGAGAAATTAAAACTATAAAATGAAGAAGTTTGCACATCGCACCCTTCCTTCTGTGCGTGCGTGCGTACGTGTGAGTGTGAGTGAATTAGGAATAAATACACATGAAATATTGATCAGGATCCAACAGAATGATAGGATAAAGAACAATACGGAAAAGTTAGTAAATCTCACATATCTCACACTTATTAAAGCATTAACACAGAATTATATATATGTATATATATATATCAACTATATGGTGCAGTTCAATTTATATTACAATGAATCATTCATACAAAAAGTAGATTAGTAAAGTTAATGACATAAAATGGCGAAAACCGTTCACAAACAAAATTTCAAAGTTGCATTAATCTACGAACCACTCGATGAATGTTATGATCCTTGTTTTTATTAACTACAAGTTCTATAAGGTCTTTTTTTTAATCTGCTAGTACTTTCAACATTACACACAGTCATCCTCAGACAAGGAAATTATTTTGTTTTTAGTAAATACAGGTAGCATCAGACACGAAAGATTAAATGCGAATTGAAATATGTTTTTTTTTTAGAAATGTGTTATTGTTAACGGATAAAAACTTTTGGAGCGTGCAGTCGCAACGCTAAGGTTGATTTTTTTTTTAAATTTAAGAGAGTGCGTTTTTTAGTAATATGGGAAATTGAGAATTTTTTTCGTTGTAAGAGGTTATCAGTCAATGTGACATGAACTGAATTGTTAAATAAATAGAGTAATGTCTCAGTTGTTATCCTGAGAATTTGCACGTCGGATCAGTACTTGTAATATATATATATATATATATATATATATATATATATATATATATATATATATATATATATATATATATATAATTCTGAAATTTTTATATTTGTGTTTGATTTTCATTGGTTAAATAAACTTTACGTGCATTTGACTTGGGAAGCAACGTTCGTGAGCATAGTTTCTGTGTTTTCGTGTATCATAATTATGGTTTGGCGACGGGACATTCGGTTAATAATGTAGATATGTATGTGTGTGTGTATGTGTTTAGCCCGAATTATTTATGTTTGTAGGTTGACTGCATGTTTGTTAACCCTAACCGCATGTTGATTAGGTGATGTTTTTACATCAACACAATGTGGCAGTAAAGTTTAAGTTAGAATCTTCAAGTATTAATTAATAATGGTTGGTGATGTAGTATGTTATTTTTGACGTGTGTTTATTGTTGTTACAATTTTTGTCAGGACTCCTTCGATGTACTTTGGACGCAAAGATTTATGTTTTCTTTTTTAATTAGTAAAAACAATGTTATGGCCAGGAAAAAGTGTCAACGTTGTTAAGTTTGTCACTTATCGATTAATATATTCAAAATGCAGTTAAAACAAATATTAGTAGATAACACGAAAGCTATATTATTGTGATGTCAACAAACACTCGTTGACACTTTTTGTGATGTCAACGAATAGACTTTGCCACTTTCTTAATGCTCGCATATAAATCCTGAGAGATCAATGTAAGAAACAGAGCAAATAATAATTAAATAACAAATAGGAGACTTCAGAAAGCCATGCCAATATTTTATTTCGTGATACTGATAAAGTACGATTTCCCTTCATCAGACGTTGCGGTTTTAAAACAATGAATGCATTCAAAAAATCTTCCAGGAATCAACAGAAAAACGAAATGAAAAACAAGTTTAGAAGAAGTTGTGTTTTAAGATAGTTAAACAGAGTAAGGAAGATGCGATGGTTGTAGCTTTGACCTCTTATTCACCGGACAAGAAAAAAGAATAAAGAAAGAGGTAGAAGCAGGGAACAGAAGAGAGAAAGGGAGAAACAAGATATCGTACACAAATCCCTATACCGACATACACATTTTTCTATATGCACATATAATTACGCTTACATGTGTTCCTACATCCATACACACATTCACATACATCTACACATATATGTTTTCAGGTAAATGTGTTCACCCATACTCACCTATTTATCCATTTTATTCATAAACACTTATGCACATATTTGACTAGTACTTTTATAAGTCATCCTCAAATACATTAATAATCGTGTATCTGTAAAGGGGCGCTTAAGATCTTTTTCCATCAAGTGACCCCAGATATATATATATATATATATATATATATATATATATATATATATATATATATATATATACAATGCTTAATCTATGCACTTACTCGTGAGAGAATACAACATATAGCACACGGATACATACCTGTACCTATTTACACAGACGGAATATGTTTGCATATACAAAATCTATGTCCCAACAGAGATACAAAAGCAAAGAAGTACAATAGTATACTTGTGCATACACGTACATGAAAAAGAGAGATGTGTGGGCGTTAGATGCCTAGGTAAGAGGGTTTTTGTAAAATGAGGTCACATGTGATGAAGGGAGGTGGATTTACATGAAAGATCATAGTTGGGGATTCTGCATACACACATACATACACAGACATGTGTATATATATATGTACACACTTAGATACATACAGACACACACATATATATATTTTAAGACATTTTTAATGTTTATAGGTTCTTTTTACAGATACAAATATTTAAGTAAATACTCTGCTAATAATAAAGAGTATTAACGACATTTACCGGCTTGAATGTCCGAGAAATTTTCATAGAACATATGCGTCTTCCGACAGCAATCGAACCTGTATCCTATAAGGAACCGTCATATAGCCTGACGTGCTTTACCGATTGAGCCACACAGCCTGTCGGAGGACTCACATTTTCTATGAAAATTTATCGGACATTCAGGCCGGTAAATGTCTTTAATACTGTTTATTATGAGCAGAGCATTTCCTTAAATATCTGTATCTATAAAAAGAAATTATAAACATAATAAATGTCTTGAAATAATTGTCGGACATTGTCCATTACACACACACACACACACACACATACATATATATATATATATATATATATATATATATATATATATATATATATATATATATATATATGCATTTCCTCATACATGCATATACACATATACCTATCCATATAAACATATATATCCACATGCGTTAATACATGTAAAACATCCGAAACCAAAGTTTAAATCAATCTTCTTTAAAATTAATATTATTTTAGAAATCCGAAGCGGTTCTGATGTCGGCATTTGATAATAAACTCGTTTCGTCGATGAAGAAATTCGTTGGTGTTTTCATATTTGATTATTAGGATTATTCCTTGAAGCATATATCACATCTATTATTGAAATTGTTGGGAGTTCGGGCCTTACATATC
>OZ038482.1:97449619-97477119 GCA_964036315.1 Acanthosepion esculentum | reverse complement strand
AGGTAATCACAAACACGATTTTTTCTCTTCCGGTTATTGCTAATTAGCATATTTTTGTTGGTTTTACTAAACAATTTAGAATTATGTCCAGTAATCAGTTGTCTTCCTTTTGAAGCTAGAATTAATACGCAATTGCTTAAAGTGTTTGTATTTTTTATCATAAGGTTAAAGAATGGTAAATAAACGATATTCTATTGTAACTTGTAAACTCGTGTCATGATCAAAAATAGCCTCGTCAGATAGAGACGTTAGTATGGATGCAATTTATGGCGAAAAGCACGGCCAGAAATATATATATGCTTCTTTTATAAAACAGCTTTCTCTGACCAATAGTTAAAAATGGTTTCGAGTGAGTGAAGTTTGTCGGTCTTCGCGAATAATGGCGCTACAGAAGCACAAAGAACCATAAACAATTAACACAAAGCGCATCACTTGAGGACTTTCAGAAGCAGTAAATACTGAAATGGATATCACATGTAACTCAAAGAGAAAATAATGACATAATCACGATACTGATTTATAAATACTCGCAGAACATTCACGACATTTTAGAGTTCAAATATCGCTAGATGTACCTATATAAAAAAGTTATCAATTCATGCGAGATCAGTCATGGCGTTGATGTAGCTATATAGATTCCCACAGCAAAAGAATTGGAAACCTGAGTTCTAATTTCATCTGAGATTGTTGCTGTTATATCAACTTCGAGAAAGAATAGACCCATCTCTTCTTTCAACTCTGGTGAAAATGGTTGGATACACAGAACAGACATAACATTGAAGCAAATCGCATTCGGGAATATGTGACAAATTCAACAGAATGAATAGTCAATGGAATAGTAATAACATATATATTGTTGAAATACAATATACGGAATTAACTGCACAGAAATAACTAGTTTTAATCAATTATTTCCAAGCAAGACGATAATGCAACTAAGACAGAATAGAGAGTGATATTATATGAGGTATTCGGGGAACATAACAGTTGATGGCATGATTATTAGTTTATGAAAATACGAGAAATAATTATAAACTTAATAATCGAAGATTCAGAAGCTTTCCTCAAATATAACTTTTGTGTATGTAAAATCTTACAGAATTAATGGATTTCTTTAATCCGATATATTTATAACTTCTTGCATTATTATAGTGGACACTTCTTAGTTGAAATACGCTCACCATTTTTATTATTTTCAAAAGTAATTCTGGACAAGAATAATTGAAGAAATAATCCACCCAGATATTATTTTTCCAACCATACATTTTATCAAATATTCAGAAAATGTTTTGGTAGTATTGTCAGACAAAACGTTGAAAAAATTTTGAAAATATTTTGAAAACAGTAAAAATAATTCTGACAATCATTTATTTAGGTAATTCCAATAATACCTTGAAAAAAGTGAATAACATAATGCATGTCCCTAACTTAATAAAACAACATTTTATCGTCAAAATATTTATGGTATAATTAAGAGCGGAGATCATAGTAATGTATGTTATGTTATTATTTTTTTAATCCTTTTTAGTACGTTCGAAATATTGGTTAAATTGTTTGTTTGTTTTTTCGTCAGCGGAGTAGCAAAGATTAGTATTAGGAAATTTAGTGCCTCTTCTCCGGTAAACAATCATTTATTTGGAAATTTCTTCAAAGATGAAATAGTTGTCGATCTTAATTAATCTATCAGGACTTATTCACAAATGAATGACATTATTATATATTTTCTTTAGATAATATTCGTAAAAATATCTTGTTTTTTCATCTGTTTCCACTCACACCACTTAATGAAATTTTTAGAAATTAAATATTCTCCCGCTTCATATATATATATTAGTTAAAAGCAGGAATCCTAGGAGAATGTAAAGTCATTTTTTTTCGCAAATAGTAATTCATTTATCGAAAATTTGCTTTGAATCGTAAATAAAATTGCCAACAACCTAAGACACTAATTAGAAAATCTTTTGTTTTTTATGAATAAGCTATATTATGGACACTATTGACTTAAGAATTTTTATTTTCAACGAATGTTTGCAAGAATTGTTTTCCTTTTTTTCGAAAGTTTTAATTAGTATAATTTGTAAAGTTTTAAATAATTTAAATTTCACTATTAATTTGTAAGTGTCAGGGGATATTGTTATTAAGGAAATACTATGTTTACTAATCATAAACTGAAAAGCTTAGTAGAAATCATCACAAACCATTATTTTTATAAGAATATTTTATATGCATAAACATGCTGATTTTCTCTTATGCAATCGAGCATACACGACATTAAATGTTTAATATTACTGAGTACTTAATAATGTTATGTAAAAGGCGCTCACGTTAGTTTAACTATTTCTAACGGCCAAAGCCCCATTTGAGCAACATTAGATAAATATTGGTCTGACATGAAGCCGTTAAACCCATAAACTCCCTAAATAAACAACTACTGTCGGTTTAAAAAATCATTGTTGAGATATCTTAAACTTAAAGTAAATAATATTTGTTCCAAATAAGATTAAATTTACTTTAAGTCAGTTAATATTCCTCAAATAAATTTTCCGAGAAGTATATTTTATTTTCGGAAATTTTTTTAATAAAGCGAATTATACTGAGATGAAAGAAGACTATAAAAGTACGTTAATCAGCGATTTTAGCAAAACAGACAACATTTTTCCAGTTAATTTAAATTAGTTTTAAATTAGTTTTTGAAATACAGCAAAGTATTTTGCTTGTTAGAAATATTACATTTAATCTATTACTTTGAAATTAAAACTACAATAAAAGCTTCCAGAAATATTTTCATTTTTAAAAATCTATTTTAAACCTTAGGTATCGAGCGAGTTTTATATTTTTTGGCGGTATCTATATTTACTGCATCGAACCCAACAATTTAAACTTCAAATGTTTTAAATTTTTGTCTTAAAACTGAAGTTGAAAATTGGTATAAGCTCAGCATATCTATTCAAGTTTTGGCGTTCCGTCAAGTTAAACTGCAGAAAAAGAGCGAATTAGTTTATGACATCAAAAGTAATAAAAGTCTTCGTGATGAGCCTTCACTAATTGTTGAAACAACGACAGCGTTTAAATTTTATGTGAAACTATACTGACAGTCTATTCAATGAATTAGTTCTCCTGAAATGGCAAGGGATACGTCCTGAAAAAATCGATGACGCATACTTTACCAATGTTTTCCCAAAGCAGACAATGAACGTAAAAATCGTTTGATTTCCGTGAAGTCGTTATAAATACATTCTTGCAAATGAGATCAGAAGAAATTATCGGCTGCATCAACTGATCTTACAATTCAGCTCATTATTTGTGTATTTCTTAATTATATTTGTGCAGACCTACCACAATCTGCTACCAATTTTGTGTCACTGTGAATCTTTACTGTCGACACATTCGATGACAGATATGTAGAACTATGTATTCTGTTACAAAACAATGTCTATTATTTTAGTTTGAATACTGGTAAGGAAGGTCTAGTCAGTCACCTAAAATATCTGCAGCTCAGACATCGACTACAAAATCAAAACCTTAAAAACCTATTCAAGTGTAAAATAGGACAAATCAATATCCATTTAGGATCAGAGGAATTTAGAAGAATGAAAAAATGCAAAACTTGATAATATCTCTATGCAAAATGAGCGTCTACTTGGTAGTGACTCCACTGCATAATTTTGGTTACAATTAATTTAAGGCTGACCACAAGGGGAGAAGACAACACAGAGTTTGAATTGCAATACGCAGATCATTTGACAGTGTAATAGAATATATCTTTCACTAATCAGAAAGAAAATGATAGTTATCGATACTGTTCGTGCCTGTAAGATTCGATCTAAGTGAAAAAAGTCTTATTTCAGAAACATTAAAATTATGTGAACTTTCTATATTAAAAAAATAAAACCAAAAACTGTGCATTCATTGAGGTTTTAATGCTACTTCAAATATTTCTGCATGTCTCGGCACTATTCATTGTAAAAGAAATACGCCACTCTTTGAACCAGAATGCTCAAAAAGCAATGGGGGTTATTGTTAATATTTTATTATTCACAAAGATATTTCATCTTAAATAAATCTTACGATCATCCCGAGAAACACTGCATTATATAAGTCTAGATAACGTAACAAAAGTGATTATTGACTTCAGAATCACAGATCTCTGACTTTATGTAATTTGTGAGAAATATTACAGTATCTTACTTTGAAGATGTTCACAGGTGACTTGTAACGAAACTTACAACTTACGGTAAAATAGCTCAATTTCGTTTACATAAACCAATAAAAATACCTAATTACAAAATCGTAAATTTTAAATGTTAAACTGTAATCGAATTTTGTTATAAAATTTATGTTAATAAGTATTGATCTAAGCAAAATAGAGCAATAACATAATGCTATCATATCTTTATTAATTTAAGTGTGTGAAACCATTCCAAGAAAACAAAGAAGAAAAGAGTAGAACCACTGGAATTCAATCCTGAGTTTTAGAAAGTGATACACAAAAGAAATAAGCAGAAAGCAAAACATGATGAGGAAGAAAATTGCAAGCGAACACGCTAAAATAGTAATAAATAAAATAAATGGAGTTAAATTTCTGATAAAACAATATCTCCGGAAAATTGTAAGCAAAATTAATGAAGACAAGCAGCATAAGCAATATATTAACATTTGTAGAAAAATTAAAAATCAGAACAGCCTCATACAATAAAAACAAGGACAGACGAAATGTCTTGGTCTCAAAAACACTAATTCACATTTCAAACTTGGCAACATTAACCGATTCTTGCAGAAACAGAACTTATACCAGTATACACACAATCATTACAAAACCCGTCTCCAACCATAAGAAATAATGATCATATTGTTGAGGAAATTAACTGTTGTGGATTCCGGGATGAATCCTATATCAATGAATAACAAACGCCAGGAATGGATAACGAAAATAAATGTATTAACGTAATAATACAAACTGGTAATACGGGTTAGTAGATCCAGGAATGCGGGTTAGTAGCACTAATATATATACAGTCTTAGTATTGAAGTATCGCGGAATGAATCCTTACTGAGTCTACGTGCTCGCTAATTGTGACGCTTGCCGCCGCCTCTGTGTGTGTCTTACTCTACTACTACTGAAATCTACTACTCTTCTGTCGTTCCGTCTCGACTCCTTGACTGTTCAGGTATTCACTGGTAGTAGTATATGTAAAATAATGTATTAAAATAAATGTATTAACGTAATAATAATACTGGTAATGCGGGTTAGTAGCAATAATATATATACAGTCTTGGTATTGAAATATCGCGGTATGGCTCCTTACTGAGTCTAAGTGCTCGCTGTGTCTCTTGTGCTACCCTCCTCTATTACAAACTGTCCGGGTATTCACTGGTAGTAGCACATGTATACCTCCATTTGTGTGAAAAGGGGAGACCCCTCAATACCCCCTCCTTAAATCCCTTTTTGGGGGGAGTTAATATATTTTCCTTTTTCTTATGGTCGACAATTAGAGGCACTGCAATTTTTCTCTTCCTGCTAGTCCTTCCAATTTCTGTGTCTTCTTGTGGTCTTTGAATCTCAACAACTTCAATGATCGCCTCCATCCACTCGTCATCTTCTGCTTGGCTCTTCAACCCGTCGTTTTTGTATTTGGTCAATATGTTTTCTGTGGGTAGATTTTTCGCCTTTTGTGTACATCATGTTTCATAGTCTGTTAATTATTGTATTTGGTTCCTCATGAGCCATATTGTTACTGAAATAGACCCATTCTTGTTTGAATGATTTCTTGAGTACTGTCGGTGTATACCGGTTTTTATATATTTTTTCTTCGTCGTCTGAATAAATTCATCCTTTTTCGCTTCTTTTCTTATCTCTCGCAAGGTCACAGGTGGTTCCTTTACTGCCTTGTATAACTCTTTACTGTTTTCATCAGTTGTAGGAAACTGCTCGTTTCGCTTCTTTTTACATACTGGTTGGACATTTTCTTTCAATTCAATTCTAGCTGCACCCTTACAAAACGAGCTGATAGGTGAATCCCATACGTCGAACGCTTTCATCCAGTCTGTATCCACTAGATTTCCTGTATCTTTCATTTCGTATATCTTGTGTTTTTTTTTGTTTTCCAGTGAAATTTAACATTTACGATTATTTCTCGTTCGAATTTTATCCGCTTTCCTGTCACTGACTTAGCAATTTTTTGTGTATGTAACATGGTTGGTCTGTCAAGCAATTTCCATGTCTGTAGGTTAATTATCGCTAGATATGAACCCGAGTCTAGTTGCAATTTTACCTTTTTATTTAAGATTTCAAGTTCCACATATTTCCTTATGTTAGTATTGTCTTCGTCATGTATCCTAGTAGCTCTTATCCTACTAGTAGCTTTTCTGTTTTTACATTGTGATTCCTTGTGCCTCATTTTTCCACACACAAGACAGTTTTTATATTTAAAACGGCAATACTTATTCCAGTGTAGTCCTCCACATCGATAACATGCATATGGCGGGGGGGCTTATATTTGCTTCGATTTTCATCATAATTTGCCCTATATGTTGTACTTTGTCTCTTATTATAGAATTTTTGTTTTCTTTCCGGGGAGGGTGAAGAACGTAAACTTTTGTTTAACTTACGTATATGTGATACTCCTGACTCCTCAATGTTCTTCGAGTCTTTCTTTATACTCAGACATTTTTGGCAATCCTCTGATAATTGTCGTAGTGTTAGTCCAGATTCATTTTGTAGTTTTGAAAGCATTCTTTTGCGCATTTCACTATCTTTTGCTGAGACTAAACCTTGAACAAAGATGAGACACTTCAAATTCTCTGGTGTTAATTCTGTCAACTTGAAGTCGTCGCAATATTTATTACGATTGCGGCAAACGTGGAATAGTCCTCATTTTCGCCCTTTACCAGTTTCAGACATTTCCACCTCATGTGAAAGAGTGACGTTTTTGGACTGAAAAGCTCTGTAAGACATGCAAGTGCTTCATCAAACGTTAATTCGTTCGTCTTTTTTGGTAAAATGTAATCCACAAATTTTGTGTATTCCTCAGTTCCTAATTTTCTGACTAACAGACGTAGCTTCTTTGCTTCTGTCCAGTTTTGACAATCGATGTTAAAGATGACTTCGTGGCGTCTAAAATAATCCCCGAAATTTTTATTCTCTGCTAGAGAGTATTTAAAAGTTTCTATCGTATTCCACACTGCGTCTTGGGAAAAAGTCGCCTATTTTTCGATATTTTGTTCTTTGTTATCCGCTACCTTTAATATTAGTTCCTGCGTTTGTAGTGATTGTTTTTGTCATTTTTCTTCCATTCTTTCCTGGAGTTGTAATTGCTGTTCATTTTGGTATTTTACAAGTTCTACTAAAATATTTAAAAAATCTTTCATGATAAAAGTCTTACGAAAAACTCATTTTTTCCGTATTTTAGTCCTCGTAAATATTTTGTCGCCAAGTTGTTGTGAACACTGGCAAAAAAAAAACGGCGAAGGAGACATTTTTGTGTGTGAGTTCGAATACCTCGTTCTCAATTTGTTGTGGACAACGAGGGAGAATTTTGTTCGATTTCCTTCCCGTGTGAGTTCGAATTCCTCGTTGCCAATTTGTTGTTGACAACCAGGGAGAATTTTGTTTCGATTTCTTTCCCGTGTGAGTTCGAATTCCTCGTCGCCATTCTGTTGTGGACAACGAGGGGGACTTTTGTTTCGATTTCCTTCCCGTGTGAGTTCGAATTTCTTGTCGCCAATTTGTTGTCGACGAGGGAGAATTGTTTTTTTCTTCTTCCCGTGACAGTTCGAAATCCTCGTTGCCAATTTGTTGTGGATTCCGGGATGAATCCGATATCAAGGAATTACAAACGCCAGGAATGGATAAGGAAAATAAATGTATTAACGTAATAATACAAACTGGTAATACGGTTAGTAGATCCAGGAATGCGGGTTAGTAGCAATAATATATATATACAGTCTTGGAATTGAAGTATCGCGGTATGACTGCTTACTGAGTCTACGTGCTCGCTAACTGTGTCTCTTGTGCTACTCTTCTCTATTACAGACAGTATTTACTGTCCCCACCCGAGGGATAGAAATGGCACAAGGCCGAGTTTAACGTGGGTTTTCCCGAGCCCGTAGGCTCAGCCAAAAAATGCCCGTAGAACCCGTATAAACGGGATCGTGTTAGTCAACCTCCCCGGAGCCTCGTCCGGGTTCCTCTCTGCTCAGAGGCAGAGAGTTCGACCGTCTGGCCGAGAAGGCGTAACCGTCTCCTCTATTACAGACAGTATTTACTCCCCCCCCCAGGAGGGATAGATGTGGCACAAGGCCGGGTTTAAAGTGGGGTATTCCCGAGCGCGTAGGTCGGCCAAAAATATCCCGTAGATCCCGTATAAACGGGATCGGGTTGGTCAACCTCCCTGAACGAGACTCTGCCCTTCGGCGGAGCCTCGTCCGGGTTCCTCTCTGCACAGAGGCAGAGAGTTCTACCCTCGAACAGAGAAGACGACGCTGTCTGCTCTGTTAGAGACAGTATTTACTGTCCTCCACACGAGGGATAGATTTGGCACAAGGCCGGGTTTAAAGTGGGGTATTCCCGAGCCCGTAGGCTCAGCCAAAAAATGCCCGTAGATCCCGTATAAACGGGATCGGGTCGGTCAACCTCCCCGAACGAGACTCTGCCCTTCGGCTGAACCTCATCCGGGTTCCTCTCTGCACAGAGGCAGAGAGTTCGACCGTCGAACAGAGAAGACGTCGCTGTCTGCTCTGTTAGAGACAGTATTTACTGTCCTCCCCACGAGGGATAGTTTTGGCACAAGGCCGGGTTTAAAGTGGGGAATTCCCGAGCCCGTAGGCTCAGCCAAAAAATGCCCGTAGATCCCGTATAAACGGGATCGGGTCGGTCAACCTCCACGAACGAGACTCTGCCCTTCGACGGAGCCTCGTCCGGTTCCTCTCTGCTCAGAGGCAGAGAGTTCGATCGTCCAACGGAGAAGACGTCGCCGTCTGCTCTGTTGCAGACTGTCCAGCTATTCACTGGTAGTAGCACATGTATACCTCGGTTGAGTCCATTTGTGTGAAAAGGGGAGATCCCTCAATATTAAAAACGCTATTAAGAAACTAAAGAATAATGAAGTCTCACATGACATTGAGGCTGAAACTTTGATATCAGTTTACTTAATTAGCGAATTTAATAACAAATTTCTTAATTTTATGGAGGAGGTTGGGATTCAGAGGACTTTATTACACATTAAAGCATTATGAAAACAAAATTGTAATTCTGAAGTCCCTAACACATCAATAATATCTGAAATGGATCCATTATGTTGAGAGTATTGTATTAACTAGGCCCTCATCATTTTATCAAAGTTAACTCCTCTCAGCTCTATTTACATTTCATTCTCGTGGGAGATGTAATATATATGCAATTGAAGAACTCCAGCTGATGGCATACCAGTTTAAAAGAAAATTATATACCTGGAATGTCGACCTCATTGTAACATGAAAACATTAATAAATTTTTCCTATTCTCATCCATCTCATTGCAAGTTCACAATCCATTGAGTGCAACGAAATAATAAAGGAACTTAATGGATTCACAGAAAACATTCGATATGTATAGAACGAGCAGACAGCGCTGTTATGAATGAAAGTTATAAAGTCTTTCTTTCAAATCATTTTCTCAGGAAAATGGTCACTCAACGCAAGTAATTCGGAATAAAAAATCGGAGAGACGAGTTCTAAATCAAGTTGAGTTCCTTACATTTACTTACGTGTCTATACCCTTTTGAAGGACACGACTCCACATGTGCTAATATCAGCTGTGGGTTAAATATCATCTGGATAAAACATTGTTAAATATAAAAAAAATATTTAGGTAATATCCAGTCATAAAAAATTAATTATTGTTACAATCCAAATTATGTTTCAAATTTAATGTTATGGTCCAATATCCTCGCGCCACTGTTATGGTCCAAGATTAGAACCAAGGAAGAACACAAGAGTAGAAATAACAAAGATACATTACACAAAATAATTATACAAGATGTTGAAGGTGTATGACTGTCAGTCTGGTTTGGAGTGAACTACTATTGGCTCGACTCGATTCTGTCTCGACTTGTTCCGTTTCGACTCGTTCCACGTCTCTCTTGAGAGGCGTATTGTTTATAGTGTCAGGAAGAGTTCATTATGTCGTTATAGGTAAGTACATAACATTTAAATAACTCACAAAATGTTGATAATACGTAAAAATGTCCAAATCAATCAGTAAATCGATTGTGGTGAAATGTTTAAAAAGAAAGAAATAATATATGATTTTTTTTACTCTTCCGCTAATCACGCGATATGTAACAGAGATATTAGCTAAAGATGATGTTAAACTATCGATAAAAACATTATGGATGTAATCAGATCCTCAAACACTAATAGAAATAATATTCCTGAGCAGGCATTTATAAAATAAATTGACATAACTGTCCTTCCTATTATAATGGAGAAACAAGCAGAAATTAAAAAAAAAACATCCATGAGCACCAAAGTGACCTCAAAAAAGCCAAGTTCACTAGTCATACATATAAATAGATTCAAACACAATTTTGATTTTGAAAAAACGTTACACTCATAAAAACGGAAATAACTCATTGAGAAGGAAAATCCTCAAGAGTGCCGCCATTGAATATTATCCAAAACTTAATCTCCGCCCAGATTTATTACATATATATATATATATATATATATATATATATATATATATATATATATCATTTAATCCCAAACAAGGCGATAATGCCACTATAAAGCAAGGAGGTTACAAAGAAGGAAAAAAAATTGGGAGACGGAACCTGAAAACAAGAGATAAACATCTACTCCTGTTCAAGGTACCCAATGGATAAAGAAAACGGTAATATTTTCTATGTAAATTAAAGAGCTCTTTCAACGAATATAAAATGTAACGCTTTTATGATATACGAAAAAGTATATACAAATAATATGCTTATAATACAAGGGTTAGTAGCGTGGCAAGAGAAAATTGCAAGCCGTTACTGAATTCCCAGCGAGATTATTACATTCACTTTCGCAAAAAATATTTTGGGACAGTTATAAATCAACCTCTTCTTCACCTAATTATCTCTTAAATATTACAGCACACTGGGTATACATCCCTGGCGAGTGGCATACTATACAGTCATTGAAAAGTTTATGGAGTTCAAAATTAACTGCGAAACGGATTTGATGGCATCTGACATCGATTCAGGTTGAAACATATACAGGGTGTCTCAAAATGATGGTACACGTTTTAAATGCAAGTATCTCATAAAAATAACATAGGATACTAAATATATTTATTACATAACCAATATACAAGAATTCAACATAGTATCGAATTCAACATAGTATCTATAACAACCCTGATATGAGGGAGGAACACCTTTCGGTATGTTGCGGCTCGCTTTCCAAAATGCTGTCGGGAAATGATTTGGGCTGTATCCATGGATCCTTGGTGGGTTAAGTACGCTTCCACTATGTATTCAATTTTTTTTGTTGATATTATGAGGGCCCACCGCCAGCTAAGTAATATTGGATATCTGTAGGAAATATCAAAATCTTAGATATTTTGAACTCTTAATCTATGTCTTATTTATAATACAAGATACTTGCATTTAAAATGTGTCCACACATTATGGGACACCATATATATATATATATATATATATATATATATATATATATATATATATATATATATATATATATATATATTTCTCCATCTATATACATATCATGATTTCAAATATTTGAAATGTTTGATGACCCGTATATAAAATTGATCGAAAATTATTTACAAACAGTACATAAGTTATAATTAATAAATAAGATATCACAACCCATCGAACTACGATAACAGCTTAGTAGTGTAATATGGGATTTCTCGGTTTTCTTTGTATTGATTTTGATAAAACTTGTTAGGTTTACTTTATTCTGTGGAACGTCCTTTTTTTCATTTCAGATTTGACAGTTTCGAGGTGCACCACGCTAATAACGTCTCTTCTTTCTAAGACAAATACGACGTGGAAAAGACCTCAACGATGAAGAAAAATCCGTTATCATCAAGAAAAATTATAACGACACATCTCTTCATGTCATGGCGGAGAAGTTAGGTCGTCGTAGGGAAACGGTTAGACGATTTCTGATGGACACTTCACCTAGGACAAAAAAAAACGATCTCATTGTCGGTCCTCTAAGGCAGTAAAAGGTCGGGATTTAAGGAATATTATCCTCAAGTTACGTGAGAAATCGGGACAAAAAAGCAAAACCATTTTCATCGCAGCTGGACTTTCTCATGTACCGAAAACAACCAAATATTGCATGCTCGGGGCCATTGCTTCTGTGCAAGCTCCCCTAAAACTACCTTCTTTAATGCCCCGTCACAGACCTGACATTTGTAGGCCTCAGTGTTGAGTTTGAGGCCCTCATCATTCGGGAGTTCTTTTCTTATCGGAACAATCAGACCGAATTTTCTGAGATGCCGTACTTCGTAATCACCATTAGAATCATCGAACTGTTTCCGAATTCTCTACACCTTGTTCAGATTGATACCCAAACACTTTGAGAGGTTCTTATTGGAGATTCCGGCGCTAATGCCAAGAAGAACAGCCAGATATTTCCATATTTCTGGTAGAGTGAATTGTGTTAGGTTGCTCTTTTTGCGTAGACGGTGCCCAAACTGACCCTACTATACAGTGTAGTCATTACAATAAAAAAAAAAACGACAACGCACATGCGCGAAATAAAAAAATAAAAATGGCGAGATTTTACCCATCGCAACTTGTATATACCATAAATATGAGGTGAAAGACTTTAATACATTACTAACCAGCTTAAACTCCACATTCCGAAGCTAGTCCCTGCTTAAGGGCTAATTGGGTGTCCGGCTAAAAGCTAAAGGAACTTTTGGTCACGCATAGAAAACAGCAATGATAATTTTGAGAGAATAACTTTGAATTCCTCAAATGAGTTTTTCAAATCCCAAACTCCGTGGAACATCAATTGAGTTGAGTTCTTTAAATCACCAACTCCGCGTAATTTCAACACGTGACGTCACAAAACCTCCCAGTTTAATTCTGATTCATTGGCATTTTGAAGATTAAATTTATTTCCTCAATTTACAAATATTTGGAGATATTTTAAACTGAATTTATATGTTTGTGTTACTGTAAACTCAATATAAATTTGTTTAAAAATTTTAAAATCACTAATTTGTTTACAGTTATTTTAAAATTTAAATGTTTAAATGTTTCCTCCCAATCTGGACACAATGTTAGATGTGCGAGCACCAGATGAATAACATATTTTCAATCCTGAGATCAGCCTTATTCGTAAATGGTATTATATGTCTATATAGAACAAGTGTGTGCTGAGCTGGAAAGGTTTCAGTCCCACGGACGGACATACTGAATTTGTCTAAGGCGAAACGTTTATCAATCTAACATGTTTTATTTATTAAAGCTTAATCTTAGAATAAAATATGGGGAAAAATCCTGTTATTTCTAATTTTGTTGTTTAATTTACATTGGTTCAACAGACTTACTTGCATTTCACGTGAATTAATATAGTGCTCTTGACGTGTGTTTATAGTTGAAAACATATTTATCGGGATTCGCTCTAAGTATTTTCGACGTAGATAATTATGTTCTTTTTTTAGTTAGAGTGACATTTGTAAAATCAAAATAATGGCCAGTTTTAGTCCTCTGTATTACGAGTGAGGTGAAAGGGTTTTTCCAAAATAGATCTTTTTTTTGCTCATATATGCAGTCTTTTAGGTTTTGAGATGTCTCGCCAATTTTAAGTGTTTTTAAGTGTATTGCAATTAATTTGCTTGATAAAACCCATCTTATGTGGTGTTGGATTTACTTCTTCTTCTTAATTATATCTCAGATATTGCTGGGGGTGGTTTTTAAAGGTGTTTACGTAAAAACGCCTCCTAGGCACACACGGACAACTTCTTGAGTGGCTACGTCTCGGCAACGAAAAGAACAGAAACAACATTATGCCAATGTAATTCATTTCACAATAACGATATCACTGATGTTCCTGCCTAGTCATAATAAGTTATCCCATCTATTTCTTATTGTCATTATTCACTTGAGTTCAGGTTCTGTACCCATGGCCATGTACGACCAGGGCGTAATAGTACGTGTTAGCATAAAAACCAACATAGATCTCGTTTCTTCCTTCTAAATTTACAACGAAAATTCCTATAAAAATCATGAAAATAATTGTTCTGTAAATTAACTTTTTCAGTGATCGAAAATATATTTCTTTCTCAGGTCAATAAATAATATAATAATTTTATATGGAATAATGTTACCTGATTATATGAAATATATATATTTCTGTACAAGAGAAAACGGTAGAATGACTATCCAAACGATGAAAAAATACAACTAAGTAAAAACTTTTCTTTCGATCCAATATTTATGTGCATTGAATTCGATGTCTTTTCACGGATGGATTTGACTTCATATGGCGAAGAACTGAGTAAATCTATACTTTTATAATAAAATATTTTTTTCAGGATTTTTAAGTTGTGCTAAATAATTAGAAGTCATTGTTCAATTCTTTACATCTACGGCGTCAAAATAATCTGCCAAATTGCTGCTTCAATTAAACGGCGTAAAATAGAACACATTTTTTTATATTTAAATACATTTATTTTTATCATACGTATCAACGCAGCCAATGGCGCCCTGAACATTGGATGTTCGCTGTTATCGAGCGGGGTTCGGAAAAATGTTCCTTAGTTTAGGTTCCGGATCGGCCAGCAGGGACGATGAAAACAGAGATTGCGCGGTATATTCAGCCTGAAAGCCATATTATTTCATATGTCTGGAATGGTTATTCTGTAATGGATGAACTTAACCTCGAGATAGGCTCTCGTGACATTATTATTCCCCAGAAGAAATTTGTCAATCCTGCATTCCAAGAACAGTTGCGTGTTTTTGGTATTTATCTGCTTCGTAGATCATCATTTACCATTGTAATAATGCTTAGTTGTAATAAAGGTATATATCTTGATCCTATTGATTGTACACCGTCCAGAGAATAACAATTTATTTTACGCCGATCAAGTTAAGGATGGCCGTCGTTATTTGGGCAGTATTAGCAAGTGAGTGTAATCAACATCGGTTGGGATAGAATCACGGTTTGTTGATTCCCTTCTCCATGCCGGAAATTGTTGCACCAATCGACAAATCCGCGAAACAGACAAATATATTATTAATTGGTAGTGTGAGTTGCTATGGAATTACTTGTTCCTCTGACCACTATTAAAGTGACGTCAAACGCTACTACTACTCATTTGTCAAGTCTATGGCCGTGTAGAAAGAGAGATTTTTGGGGCAAGTATACGTTCTTGAAGTTGACGTGTAAATGGTAACATTCCAGAGCTGAGGCAGAGTATATCCGAATCTATTCTAGTCAAAGCTCTTTAATACCTCTTTTATTATACCCTTAATTCCTTCTCTTTATATTTATTGTTTTTCTCCAGTCTTCTCGTCTTAGAGTTTTAATTTCGTTTTCGTGGCATTTCTATTTCATTATACATGTCGCTTTTCTTCATCCTTCTCTTTGTATTCGTTAATATTTATTTTTTCTGTTAGGTTATTCGGAATATAATTTGCAAATTCAGAAACACATTTTATTTAATTAATGTATTTAAACAATCTTTTAATCAGTCAAAATACGAACACTGATCATCTATCCATTCTGACTGCGAGTTTTTTTATGTCCTTATGATACAATTCTACAGGAGAAAGAAATCTTTAAATGCCATTTCCGCATATTCTTTCCAAAGGAATGTCTTTTGGCTTAAGGCAATATCAAGATGCTTAACAAACTGATAGTTAGTGGGTGAAAGCTCAGAGAAATATGGTGAATGTGGAAAAAGCAAGTGTCCCAAATGTATGAGATTCTACAGTGATATCCTGGACACCTAGTTTTGAGTATATTGATGAAGTAGAATTGAACCTCATTTATAAATCAAGGACTGTCGAATTTTGTTTAACTAAATGTACATTTCCTCCAGTTGCTGTCATTAAACTTCGGCAGAGATGTTCTGATTAGATTCCAGAAATGCGTCGTTAATGTTATTGCTTAATTACTACGATAATTGCTTTTCTCATCTTCTACCAAGCCGTGTGAATTTGTGTTTGAATTATATTGCCTTCGGCTGCTTTCATTTATGCCCGACAAAAGTAGAAAATAAGAAGCATGAGATGATAAAAGGGACAAGGCTGGGTAATAATTAGCGGCTCAGATTTAGTTAGCCGAGTTTGAATACGATTACATTGACTTATGTGCTAATATCCTTAGGGAAAGTTATGAATCCAATTATTCTCTCTCTAGTCTAGGAGAAAGAGACTTTGAATTCAACATGGATGACACTATCCTAAAAGTATGTATACCTGCGGCCAGGGACCGATTGTGAATCAAAATTCCCACTAGAAACTGCTATGAATCTGCGCGTCCGAATGAATGCGACATTTGCTAACATTGGCCAACCTTCGTTTGAATGTGTTTTCTTCGTGGAACTAGCTCAACTGATCTGGGGTGAGTGTCATAAACAGTACAATATATATAAGAAAAAATCTTTTTTCTAATTTATGTTACATATTTATTCCGTCAATATATATTTGTGTCAATGACTTACATTAATTACAGTATATTCCGAAGATTATTTATTGCCAATTTAATTAATATATTTATCTCTCATTCATGATATGTAAAGAACTTCTTACAATGTTTCAATATGTCATTGATGATATAAACTTGTAATAAAACAGAAACAACGCGTACTAAATCTCTAGGGCATTGCCGCAAGATCCAATTACAGAGAATAATTTCAAGAAAATATCCTCTATCGTAAATCAATAGAAATGTGATAGCGTTGTAGTTACTTGCTTGTTAGTTGTTCCTTAATTAACGAAACCCGAATGAATTCTTAGATATGTTATTAAAGAAAAAACATAATAAATAATTATTAACTGTAAGAAACAGCAAAGGAGATAAGCCATGTATCTAGTTACGTTTTGGAGATATCAAAGCCAAGCCGGTAAGTAATTCAACTTTTTATTTCAGTAAAAACGGCAGAATATGTGACATAGTATTTCGAAGTAGAGAGAATGATAATTTTCTGAATTAAGCAAATCATTAACAAATCGGAAAATATTGTGTTAGCAACAAATAAATAGAAAACGGAGCTTAACTGAGAAGTAATGTCTAATCCCCGATATATGAGGGAATGCTGGATAATTTCTTAACGGATAAAGATTCTTGGAGATTAAGAGATGTAATTCTGCTGTCGAATGCTAAAAGTAACAGAGAAAATAGTTCTGAGCAACGAGGAAGTTTTAATGAAAAAAGAAACAATGAATAAAATCAAAAAGACAAGAAAATCTACAATTAAAATAGATGAAATTTCTGTGAAACATAATGAGAAAACCCCACGATCTTTTCCGTAGCTGCAAAGTATGTGTTACCACAGGGCTATAAACGATTTTTGAATTCAGAGATGTCCTTCTCCTAGACTGATTGCGACCCAAGTCTGAAGAGCTCATCCTGCCCTACTATTTACACATAGTTGTGATTTTGAATTTGGAATCGTTCTACTCGTAGACTCGTTGCAACCCAAGATTATAGGACCCAGGCGATTCTGAGATTTACACATAACTGGGAGGAAAAGAGATGGATCCATGCCTTTACCAAGAGCATTTGCAAGTAAGTGAATGTAACTTACTCAACGAATTCGAACTTGCCTCTCCCTTACCTCAATCCGAGCAAATGAAAGTGTTGAAACTTAACTAATGCATGGAATAATAATGCAAACACAAAATGTAGTTAGAATAAAATGTATTGAAACAAGAAAGTGTACACAATATTTATATATGTAGTCTTTTGTATATTCCTGGGAAGACCGTTCCTGGAAAATGTCGCAGTCGGGCAGAGTCTCTAGTTGGATCTCTTGATTTGCCTCCCTGTCTTCCGGTACCAACCATATTTATATCGTCGGTACACCGCTATGCAAATTAGGTGGATCCTACCACAACAGAAAGGATTGTTGAGTTTAAATCACTCTCTCTCTCTCTCACTCTCTCTCTCTCTATATATATATATATGATATATATATGACATATATGACATATATATATGACATATATATATATGACATATATATGACAAATATATATATATGACACATATATATATGACATATACATATATATATATACATGACATATATATATTTATATATATATGACATATATATATTTACACACACACACACACACACACACACATATATATATATATATATATATATATATATATATATATATATATTTGTGTGTGGACTCGTTTTTAATGAGAAAAGATTTAGTGTAATTAACACTCACATGTGATATTGAAGGCAAGAGAATCAGGAAAGACATCAAATAACCAAAGAAACGCGTTTGTATCTCTGTAGATGGCAATAGGAACAAAAAGGATTGGAAAGGCTCACAATTACCTCTGTATTAAAGAGTCGAAGATGTGGAGAGCCATAGATTATCCAGTTATTAAATCACCTGGCGTCCTAAAAGAAGTATACCTTGCCCTAATTATAAGTTAACCGTACTTTCATATAATTATGACTTCCACCGTTGATTCCTTTGACTTCCATAAATGTAGGTTTTTTTAAGTCTATTGGACAAAGATGTAAGAAAGAAATTTATGTACTAAGTATTCCCCTAATACAAGGCCAAATAGCAACTTAGTTCAGAGGGTTTCTGAATGATTTGGATGAAGATAAAAGAAGGATGTAAGTGCTGGTTATAAATATATGTAGTAAAGATGAGGATATGTGGGTAATAGTTGACGCTAGATATGAAAAGGCTAAGATTGTAGTATTCGGGGAAGCATACTCTCAGGAGTATACTACACTTTAGCGCTTCATAGGAAGAAACAATACGGATATTTTTTCCTTATTAATATAATACGAAATGAATGGGGATGATTCAGAGCAGTGTACGCGAGTTGCCTGGTCTTAGCTGTAAATGTCTGAACTGAGGGAACTAATGAATTGAGCTTAGAACATTTTCCATGGAAATATCAATAGAGTAGAGAAAGGCTTGAAATGTCTCATCTGTAAGAATGGAATTGTCCACTGTAATATAATTAATTACCCATAGGACCGGGCAGAAATTTCAGAACTCTAAAACTGGAAACTTAGGACTGGGCAACTCCAGCTGAGATATTGTAACAGGACGTCAGTTCTGACCTAATCTGACAAATTTTAAAGTTAGGGTAGAGCAGGAGGGTTAATAATTGCAAACACATTACATGTCTATCTACCCTACGTATACCGCATTGCCCAAGTTGTCTCACACAGAATTTATCTAACATTCTTTCGCTAGAAATATAATTATCTCACCGTATGTCATCTGTTACAATCATTTTCTACATTTTTTTTAAATGACAGAATCGAATATAATCTTTTTTCTGGCAAAATGAGCAGAAGTAATATATTCGTTTTGTGTTTCTTATCATATGTCACTAAGTGCATTTACGTTAGATGAAATAACTTTATTAAAAATACTGCTTTTATTTACATTACGACAGTTATGATATCAGCGAGCGATTATTTATATGAAAGATTGCCAAGATTAACGGACTAATTCTAACAGGGAAGATAGAAATAAGCAACACCTTTGTCTGATATGCTCTTTTAATTTAAGAAATTGCCCAATCCATAATCTCCTCCGATGTTTATACAGGAGAATAGGTTTATATTTTGTTTCCTGTTTAGGCTTAGATTTCCGGTTACTTCTAAAATTTACTTCAACACTTCTAATGTCACTACTTGATCTCTGAAACTATTCACTTTTTTCTACTGAATTGAATAGATAGGTTCGCCTATCGTCTGATTCACACTCCTCCCCGGTTTTTGGACAGGAGTAGAGATTTATCACTTGTTTATGATTTGGTATCCTGTTACCTCTAAAGTTTACATCAACTCTATACTTCTAATGTCTTCACCTGAATTCTGACGTTTTTATTTATTTACTTTCTCCCCAATATGTGTAGATAGGTTCGCCTATCGTCTGGTTCACACCACTTATCGGTCTTTTAACCAGGGGTACAGGCTTATAGTTTGCTTCCTGTTTAGGATTGGATTTCCGGTTCCTTTTAATGGTTTTTCATTCTCTTTGACTCCAAACTCCTGACGTGATAGTGGCATTCCTTGGTGTGAATTGATTGTAGTAAAACACGAATTCGAACTGAATAAATTATGTGTGCATTGTACCTCCTCTATAAAAAGCATATCATGCATAAATATTGATCTATGGGTTATTAAACATGTCAAAAAATTATTTGTAAAATAGCTTCATGGGAAAATGGTTTGAAAAATATATTTTCGTGGGAATTTAATAATGACTTGTGCTCCACGGTCTGGAAGACGCCTTAAGATTGCAAATGAATAAATCTATTGTTTAATCAACGATAGGCTGCGCATGTGATTGACAACATATTCAAAATATTCAATTCGAGAATAGAGAACCATTTGCAGCAGTTTGGTTATACGAGTCACATTGATATTTACATTCCAGATCCTCCAAACCCCATGCATTCTTTTTTAAGACTTCATATCTTTTTACATAAATTGTTACGAACGATGAAAAGTGGAAATTGAAGCAACATGAAAGAGTGGATTAAATGTAATGAATTACCAATAACCGAATCAAAATTCGGTTTTCATCCAGAGAAGCCGATGTTGTTCATGCTATGAATTTAGAATATAATCCGTGAGCGCTTCCGGGACAAAGAATCGATTGATTCGGTGAATTAGCCGTCAGAATTAGGTCGTCTATAAGTAACAGTCGAACACAAGCTTATGTGTAGGATTAATGTTCTTTCATATTTGTTTTAATCATTTCACCCACGGTAAGGCAGTAAAGTCACTAAGACACAAGTTGTTACTGAGTATGAAGAATAAGAAAAATATATTATTAAGGAGTGTGAACAATAAAAGAAGAACAATCATAAAAATTGGATTTAATTTATTGAAGATCGAATCTGCCGAGAAAGCAAGAAGCTGGAAAACAGTTCAACAAGTTAGAATTGCGATAGAAGAAACTTATAGTATAAAACGGTTATATCTACCTAGATAAACAGTAATTTTATGATATCTTGTTGCCAAACTAGTATTGTGCTCAAATTCATAAAGTCTGTGTACTATATAGGAAAGATCATCAGATCAATTAACATGAAAATATTTATAGATAAGGCACAAGAAAGCTAAATTATGGCTGCAACTGAATTAGATTGAATTATATGCGCAAAATTAATATTTTATTACAGAAGTAATATTCTATCAGGATAATGCAAAACAATTTCCCCTGTCTAATAATGTGCATACACAAAAATAACTTTATATTTTACTTTATTACCTTTTATAATAATTAAGGACCACTGACCTCTTTATTACCTTGTTCATTTTAATCTAAACAATGTCGTTTGAAGACTTATTGTTACTAATATACCCTATTGTTACAGTTCTAAAATAATAGACATAGTACCTTTTCAACATACTTTAAAAATTAACTTACAAATCAATGACACAAATATTGACTTCTCTGATTCTCACATAAGGTTGCATTCAAATTATATAATATACAAGCTTTTATATGTAATCAATGCAAATGTTTGATCAGGTTGTTTCTTAGTCATAGTGCCTATAAATCAAGCGCATGGAAGCACACAAGAATTTAACCAATCGACATATATTCATTAAATTATATCGATTGTCTTGTCTCTATTTATTCAATAATGTTATGACAAACCTTTATCGATAGTTTTTGGCTCTATTTTTTTTTAGTCTTGGTATATCGGACCTTTTTCAGTTAAATCTTCTCAGTCTTGGTATATCGGATCTTCTCAGTTAAATCTATACAGAACAAAGCTGCAAATACCTATAGCAGGATAAATGAAGCTTGTAACGATAGAAACTTTACTATTTTCTCTGGCAACAAACGTAACCAGTCAGTAGTAATTTATCTATCCTACATCTATAAAACAAACTCTATTACGTTATGTAAACGCCACAAATATAAAATATGCTTTGGTAGAATAGTTTTAATTAAGATATTGAAGGTTCAGTGAGGATTTTATATTTCTATGTGGGCGATGGTTGATCATGGCTCTTCACAAATTCCTTTATAACGCTTAGAGGATTCTTTCTATTGCTATCCCTCATAATTCCAATTGTAAAACTAAATTTACACAATATTCTGAAGTAGGTTAAGCGCTGATTTCCTCTGTCGCTCCTGTTTTCAGTATAGCATGTGAGTGTTAAATTTGCCAAGCTCTCTTTTTCTCAATATATACTCTTTAAATATCAAGTCACTTTCCGATTGTAACTAACAGTATCATTTTTGTTTCCATATTTTCAAAAAAACTTCCTCCTTGGTGAAATGCTTAGTACATGTCATTCTCCGCATAGAACGATATTTTTTGTCGTCTTAAGTATCTTTTTCACCTGAGAGGAGATTGTCTAGAGTTCTCCGCCATATTGGCAAACCGGTATTACATAACTGTTTAGTATTCTGTTGGTTGTTTCTAAAGGAATTCTTCTTTCTCTTTATACATTGTTTAGCTTTTCCAAGGCATATTTCGCTGTTCCAGTGCGACTTATAAGTTTGGTGTTGCATTTACCTCCTCTGTTAAAACACTTATTAGGTATTTATAATTTTTTTTACTTGCTTAATTTTGGTGTTTATTTATAACTATCTTTCAGCCATCCCATTGAATAATAAAACTTCACTTTTCTATATCTCCAAATATCGATCGTTAATTTGTTTATTCGAAAATCTTCTTGCGGGATATTAGAGAAATTACTTGAAATATCGAAGAATACCGTGCAAAACTTTGATAAATATATTGTTCAAGTAATTACAAATTAAATATAAAGAAAAAAAATATTTTACTTCATAATCATCATTTTTTTTTCCAAAATTATCGTTTATTTTAAAACACTGTGACATGGAATCCTATTTCTAAACGCATGGTTATCAGCAAAAAGATAAGCCCAAAATGTACATTATTGAAGAGACACGGCACTTAAAAGTAGAAGAAAGAAGTGTCGGTTACTTACTCTAAACAAATAATGTATTCTGGTTCGTATTACATTCTTTTAGACAGAATTAAATGTTTGCCTATATAGAACATTAGCTACAACTTTCACAATTCTAAAATAAAAAGCTAATGCTTAAAAATAAAAATGTTGTAAACATTATAGATTCAGGACATGCATAATTTCAAATTCATCCCGGTCATACCCAGTCTTTGAAAGGCATGAACAAAAATTGACTTGCGATCCATTTTTGAGCTATTATTCGCACACTTATTTTGTGAATTATAGCCAAAGATATAGTAACTCCATGAATAGAATGTCCTTCCAAAATAATATTACTTCTACTGCTAAATACATTTGCAGCATTTTCACATGTAAATTGAATAGGAATTATATAAACTATATGTTCGAGAGAACAGATCCAAGAAACTATTTATGAATTCTGGCATAAAAAATACCGAATACGTAATACGACTTATGGCACTCGACATTATTTTAATGAAAACGTGGCGATTGATTAAAATTCATCTCTCTTCGATCTATTTGGCGCAATGGAATTGTGACACAATACTGACCTGATCAAATATAAGTAGGTTCAATCAAATTTAATTCCGACAAATAAAAGCGTATATATAACAGAATTTATATATTTAGCCTTGATTTTTAGCGAAGTGAAGTCGGCGACGGTGTGATATTCTTTAGTTAGGGCTCAGTTATTTTGATCTTATTATATTACTTAATATCTTTTAAACTTTAGAGATCTTTTACTAGGTTTTGGTACCTGGTCTGTATTCTTCATATTAAAGTTACAGAAGTGATTAGTGCTAATGAATTATTAAAAAGATGAAGAAAGAATAGCAATATTTCCAATATGAAAAATATTATCTCGAAGTTTTAAAATAAAATCTGCCAGCATAGTGATTATGCCGCTAAACATTAGGAAATATCATGTAAGAAAATAAATGAACCAAATGCATATAAATGATTCGGGATTGTTTTGAATCTGCTTTATATGTATGTGTAGATTCCTAGATTGAAATAAGATCCGTCTGATGTGTTCACATTTAAAGGAAATGGAACATCATGAATCCGATACCAATGTTCAAATATACGTTCTACCTACAAGATTTAAAATTGGGATGTTCGTCTCAAAGATTGCCGCGAATAATCTACCGAACGATATATATATATATAAATATATATATATATAGATATATAGATACATAGAAAGAGAGAGAGAGAGAGAGAGAGAGAGAGAGAGAGATAAAAACAACTGAAAAGTTGCAAATTAAAAAAAAATTAATGTTTTTTTTGTGAAAGTATTTATTTATATTTTATATAGATATATATATTTGATATTTCAGATCGGCCCCGATCATTCGTCAGAAATAACTGTTTTCAGAAGATTTTTTACATTAAGTAAATAATATATATATATATATATATATATAGATATAGTATTCATATAGTAATATATATATATATATATATATATATATATATATATATATATATATATATATATATATATAGTATTCATATAGTAATATATATATATATATATATATATATTCATATAGTAATATATATATATTCATATAGTAATATATATATATTCATATAGTAATATATATATATATTATTCATATAGTAAATATATATATATATATATATATATATATATATATATATATATATATATATATATATATATATAGTATTCATGTGGTGTGATGACTGCGTGAGAGTGAAACACAAGTTATGTCTAGAGCTATCCCTTCAGATGAATTAAAGTTGTCAAGCATTTTTGCACTGTCTAGGTAATCTAGAATTTGAGCACTTTACCGTGTAAGTACATCTGCCCGTAAGGTTTATTTTCTTTTATTGGTATTGTCTTTTTTCTTCTAGTAGTTATTTGGATAAACGTTTAATTCTGTTGGCAAGTTTTCCAATCAACGGGTTTGGTTTCTCTTTTATATATATATATATATATATATATATATATATATATATATATATATATATATATATATATATATATATATATATATATATATATATATATATATATATATATATTTCCTTGTTGATTATGTTTTCCTTTCCTTATATTTCCACTATTCCTGGGGGTTTTTCCAGTTGGTACTCATAAAATAAATTTTTGAGTCGTGAATAAAAAATATTATGAAAAAATACAGATAAAGTAAATGAAAGAACAAGACATTTTGGTTGATTTTTTTATCAATGCGCATAAAGAGAAATGAAAAATTGCTGCACAAGCCTCTAAATTTTTCTTTTATTACCAGGAGTCCCATTCCGCATAGTCGCATTATTAACTTGCTTGCGGTGAACTGATTTATATATATATATATATATATATATATATATATATATATATATATATATATATATATATATATATATATATATATATATATATATATATATATATATATGGATTTGGTGTATTTCTGCAGCAAATTCTAAATCTCATAAATCACAAAATTCGCCTATTTCTAATGTAACCAATGGCGATAGTGATCACAGAGATACAAAAAAACATTAATATTTTCTATAAAGGTCAAATAACCGTTAAGAAATTTCTATTAAAAACATTTTAAATAAATACATAGACGCAGTCAACCAGAAGAAGGACAGTAATTTAATTATCTACTTCAAAAAATAATAAATGAAACAGCTAACGTCATTGTCAACAACAACAACACACCTGCAAGATCTACATTACGGAGAACCATCATTCTTTATGAAATATCATGTCCGTTAAGGAACTGGATTCATGATCAAACTAATTTCATGAATTATTATACCGGGCATTCCACTACATGTCTATAAAGAAAATTTCTATTTCAACCCTTTGAACGTAGCTCAATTAGGACTCATTTAAACACGTAAGGAAACACTCCAGAAACAATCCGCAAATTACTTGTAGAACATACAAGTATAATATCCTCATGCACACGCAAAAAGAAAACGAACCAAAATAATGGAAGCAATAATAATAAAAACGAAAAAGCCAACATCCTATAACACGACTCCGAACACTTTCATGGGACATAGGGTTATGGTATTACAGGTCGATTGTTTGACCTAATACAATCATTCCTGTCAAACCGTGAATTGAAGGTCGTTCTCAATGGATTCATCTCCAGCTCCTATCCCACTAACGCAGGTGTTCCTCAAGGCTCCATCCTAGGCCCTACTCTGTTCCACATATTCATAAACGACCTTCCTGACTCCATAGATTCCCAAGTCGTCATCTATGCGGACGACACCACAATTTACTCCTGCCTCAAACACAAATCTAGTGATGCTGACAAAGTTAACCTGGCAGTTCGATTAGAAAAGGACCTTGGTTGCGAACTGGGGCAAAAAATGGATGGTTAACTTTAACGGCTCTAAAAAAACTGCTCTCTATTAACCACCACAGGGATCCATCCCTGCATCCCATTAGAATGTCTGAAGACCAACTTCTCGAGAGCTCCTCTCTGCAGCTTCTCGGTCTCACGCTGTCCGCTGATCTGAGATGGAACAAATACATCGAGTCAATTGCATCATCCACCGCAAGGAAAGTTGGCTTCCTGTGCCGAGCCAGGAATTTTTTCTCCCCAGAATCAATCCTCTAAATCTATAAAACGACCATTCACCCTTGCATGGAGTATTGCTGCCATATATGGTCTGGAGCCCCTGCTGTTTGCCTCAGGGTTCTTGATAAGATCCAGAGACGGATATGCAATGTGATTGGCCCTGATCTGTCATCTCGTCTGCAGTCGCTCTCTCACAGACGCGACGTTGCCTCGCTCTGTCTTTTTTTACAAATACTTTCACGGTAATTGCTCCGATGAGCTGCATTCGCTGGTTCCTAGGACTCATCAATTTAAACATACTACGAGGCTGGGATCCAGTTCCCACCCTTCACCGTTGAAACTGTTAGATGTAGACGTATCTTCTACTCCAATAGCTTCATGTCTCGCACATCACGTCTGTGGAACTCCATTCCTTATTCCTTTTTCATTTACAAATACAATCTCCAACTATTTAAATGTAACGTCAATCGACATCTCCAGTCGCCTTGATCTACCCACTTCCCTTCTCCACATCCTTTCACCTTTCATTCCTATCTGCTCTCGCTCCAAATCTTCTGTAACCCCCTTGCCTTGATCGATCCACTATCTTTCTCCACATCCTCTCCTTTACCACTCCTACCTGCTCTTCCTCCAAACCTTCTGTAACCCCTTGCGTGCTAGTGGCTTCCAGCCTTGCTTGGGGTGATAAGCTTAATATATATATATATATATATATATATATATATATATATATATATATATATATATATATATATATA
>OZ038482.1:97442119-97444619 GCA_964036315.1 Acanthosepion esculentum | reverse complement strand
TGACGTGTTAATATTCATCGTAAAGATTAAATATCTCAAAAAATATTTCATTTTCTTAATTACTAACATGATATTCTTTCGGTAGAAAATATGTTTATGTGTGTGTGTGCTGTCCGTGTATATATATATACATATATATATATATATATATATATATATATATATATATATATATATATATATATATATATATATATATATATATTGTTACGCCCGATGTTTCGTTGGGACTACGATAACCGGGAAGGCAACGGGAAAATAAAAAAAGAATAACCAAGAGTATCCCACTGTTCAATGTAAGATTGATGAAAAAAATGATGTGAGGAGAATTCTCCAATTCCGGACGTAGGTGAATGCAGTGAGAAAACGTACAATATCCAGACACAGAACAAAAACAGAGGACGACACGGGAACATGCAATAAATATATTTTATTTATAAAATATACAGTTTATTAAATTAAAGAAAAGAAAACAAAAGTAAATAGTAAAAGGGTTAAGGGAACAATTGGATGCTTCACAATCTAACTGCCAGGGTTTCAATTCTCGGTAGTGGATGATGAGCCCCAAATATAGGACGAAACGGCCGTCCAGTGCTTTCTGCATTCTGTAGAGGTTTCAGACTCGATGAATCATTAAATATATATTTATATATATATATAATTTGTTTATATACAAAAAAACAACTTACGACAAGATGCAACTTCGTTTCGGTGCATTTAGTTGCAACCCGTTCTCGTTAAATTTGTGTGTGTGTGTGTATATATATATATATATATATATATATATATATATATATATATATATATATATATATATATATATATATATGCATATATATAGTTTGTGTGTGCTTTTTTAAGTGTATGCCTTTTTTTCTCCGTCTCAGTATAGATTCATCAGCCTCATTAGGAAGCTTTTTGATGCTATAATCAAGACGTTTGTCGGTCGCCTAAAAAATAACAAACTCTTGATCTACAAACTGTACGGATTTCGATCGACTCATTCCACCTCTGATATTCTAACTACCAATAGTTACAAAATGTTTGATGCTCTGGATAACAAATCGATTTTAAGGACTAAGACATTAGTGTCTGTGCGTGCCTCTATTTCAAAGTGCATATCTATCTCTGTATGGTGTCATGTTGTTCGAAGTAACTTTTATATATTAAAAATGAGAGACCTAGAAAGAGAGGAAAACAGCCATAAATATCATAGATCATTCCCAGACTTGCTGCCTTTTGTGTTGAAACCCAATTCTCAGGCCGTTTACCATGCCACTTTTGTTTGTTTCGCCATTTATTCACTCATACCCGTTAAGTATTTAATCGCTTTTTCCTCCTCATTCTTTCTGGATCCCTTTCTTCATTATACACCTTAGAAATTATTAGAATACACAAAACACTTCAAGCGACCAGAATATCCCGATATACAGGTTGTATCAAAAATAATTTTACAAAATTTGGGGAGGGTTTCTTACACCAAAATAAGGGCAAATATCCATATAAACACCTGTCCGCAAATCTTTCGTTTTTGAGTTATTAATTTAAAAAAAAACTTTACGGTATATACAGTTAATTGTACATTTTAATATACATTCCAAAAATACTTGTTACAAACTTTGGGGGAGGCGGATTCAAGACACCAAATCAATAAAAAAATTCCACATAAAAATATGTCCAAAAAGCTATCGCTGTACATCAACACACTAACTCATAAGAAAATTTCAAAATGTACTCAGCTTGCTTCTACACACGCATGATCAACCGTCGGATCATAGACTGGCGGACCCTTTCAATTACCCCGACACGGTTTTCAATGATTTCGCAGGCCTCATGAGACATTGGTGAAGCGTCTCTGCATTATTAATATTTGCTGCATAAAAAACGAAAGGACAGCAGTCGGAGAAACGTGCAGGCAATAGAACCGGTCCTCACCTACCTGTCCATCTTTCTTGGTATATGTCAGCCAGTGCATCGAAAACAATGCGACTAAAATGTACTGGAGTCCCATCATGCATGCACCACATACGTCTTGTATTAGCAGAGGTAATCCTCTAGCATGTCTGGAAAATTGTTCAAAATAAAATCCCTATAGACATCTCCTGTAAGACGTGGGAGGAGAATATATTGACGTACCAGACAGTCACCTACACTTCCAGCCCACGCATTAATCCTAAACACATGCTTTTGTCTAGCCTGTATTCTTCCATGGGAATTTCGAATCCTTCCACAAATGTTGTTTCTGTAAATTTGTTATTTCATCTCTTCCAAATATTGCCCTATCCGTAAACAAGTGTGAGAAGACAAAAATCAGATTGGCATTTTGTGCAATAAACAATTGGCAAATGTTTTTACTGCATGTATTGAATACGATAAGGACAAAGGCGCTTCTCTTGAAGTACCCTCCATGTGGTATTATGTGATGTACGACTAGGTCCAGTTGACACCTGCTGATACCTGGATCGTCTCCAAAAGCTTATGGTTGTCAGGCGTACGAGCG
>OZ038482.1:97394619-97439619 GCA_964036315.1 Acanthosepion esculentum | reverse complement strand
CGATCCTCACTGAGTGCCCCATACTTTCGGCCTTGTGCCACATCTAAGCTACGCTTGGAAAATCAACATAACTCTCCCCAATTTTACATCCTTTGCCGTTTCACGAAAGTTTTTCCCTACCTGAAACGTCAAGCCATTCTATTAATTTATTGCGTTCTATTTGACGAATTTTTGTCACACATTAGGAAACTGGGACAGCTTATGGTCTTACATGGCAGAAACTTGTCTCTCATATTTCTCAAAAGAATTGCCTCCAAATCTGCTTCTCTCGTCTCAGAAATGATCCTTTCTGAAATGTAGAGTCTAATGCCTCAGAAATAATTCCAGCAAAAACCGGATACACTGCTTTTGCATAGCTTCCAAAGGGAATATATGTACAATCTGTCTACAATAATGTTGAAATCAAACAAATTGGATATTGAGAATTCTGGATTAGAGGTAAAACGTCTCCGTCCGCTGTTATAAATGGCCTCAAGGTTATTTCGTCCTTGTTAGATAAGTCGGAGCACTTCATTTTGATCTATGTCTCTAACTCAACGTTAGATGACATATGCTATCCCCTTTTCGACTTCTCCTATCTCACTTTATAGTATTTTTTAATTACAGCCCGGGAAGTCTCAAGACTTATCAAGATCTTGAACCAAAAACGCGACTGGCCCAGACAAAATCCCTGTGGTTGTCCTTAAAAATATCAACCAGACTTATCCCAGATAATAACAAAATGATTTACCCGCTGATTAAATAAGAGATGCTTCCCAAGTCTGTGGAAAGTTTTACGTGTATGCCCGTTTTTTTTTTAGTGTATTTTTCCTCCGTCCTTATATAGACCCTCAGCTTCATTAGCAATTTATTTGAGGCTATAATCAAGACGTTTGTTGGTCGCCTAAATAATAACAACCTCTTGATTTACAAGGTGTACCGGTTTCGATCGACCCAGTTCACCTCTGACGTTCTAACTACCAATAGTCACAAAGTTTTTGAGGCTCTAGATCCCAAATCCATTTCAAGTATACGGCATTAGATGTTTCAAGATGTGGCATAAAGGGTTACTGCACAAACTCTCTAGCTATGGAATCACCGGAAGAGCTATTCCGATATAAAGTCCTCAATAACGGGTAGATCACTTACGGTAGTTATTAATGGCTAGTCCTCCCTGGCCTTAGCAATCAACGTAGGCGTCCGGCAAAGTCACTTTTCATAACTGATCTGCCTAAGACTATACTCCGGTCATTTGTTAATATCTATGGCGAAGATACAAGGATAATGTGGGTGCATCTCTAAAACTCTAGGCGCCCATAGACTGGCAGGGGATCTCTCTTTGATCTAGCTTTAATATATCAGCGCCGGGGGTAGCGGTTGACTAGTTACGTTAAAAAAAAATAGTTACAAATTGTTGTAGTTTTTTCTAACTATTATTTTAACGGGAACAGTTTTTCATTTGTTTATTACTTCATGTATTTATTTGGATTGATTATCTTTATCTATTTTTCTAACGGCTAGTTTTTCGGTATCGGTTGTTAGTTTATTTATTTGGATGTATTTAGATCAATTTATTTTAATTGTTATTATTTTTTAGTTATACTGTATATTTTCTCTTTTTGGTTTTCGATTTTCAAGTAACGTAGTATATTATTTTTTTTTCATTTTTTTTTATCGTTATATAAACACCGATCTAAATAAAAAATAATAAATAAATATATAAGATAAGAAATAAAAAATAAAAATAAGCAAAATAATTTATTCCAAATAAATAAATAAACAAACAAATAACCGATTTCCGGTAAAATAACCGCCAAAATAGACTACCCACAATGCACCACTGACCCCTATATATAAATAGCCAGGAAAAATAACAGCACTCGTGACCTGACGATTGCATCTAGCATGAAACAGACTGTCGCCTCTAAGTGTTGACTTCTATGTTCACTTTTATATTTACACACGCTATATCTCTGATATTGAGCACTTTATCCCATAAATATAGCACATCTTAAGACTATATTTCTTCATATATATATATGTGTGTGTGTGTGTGTGTGTGTATTGTATATATTATATATATTATATGTATTATATATATAATATATATATTATATATATATTATATATGTATATTATATATATATGTATATTATATTATATATATTTTATATATATTATATATATATATATATATATGTGTGTGTGTGTGTGTGTGTGTGTGTGTGTGTGTGTGTGTATACAGAGTGATTGAAAAGTAACTCCCTATTTTATGTAAGTTGGACTCTCCAGTCTTGTAGATATTATAGTTAGACGTGAGGGTCCATCATACGAAAAAATATGTAGTTCTGGCAAAATTCTACGCCCATGTTGCCTGATAGTTATTGACAATTTTCTTTTTCTTTTAATCTAATATCCATTTTCCAAAATGTATTTTTAATATCTATAGAGGAGAACATCAGTTCGGCGTCACCACTTGTATCGGTTTATAATCTTTTGATGAGAAATTATTTTTTCCTGGCACATTTTACCCGTCAACGATTTTGGTGGTATTGTTAAATCCAAAGAAATAATAGACCTAGAATTTGTACAAAGAATAATTAACAAATATTTTTACCAGGTCGTTTTACAAAAGAAAAAATATCAAATGAAATGTGAAAATTCCAAAGCAACTGTAAGTGTCTGTAGTTGATTACTCACATTTTGCGTCTTTTCGCAATGAAAATTCACCGAGAAAGATATCTTTTCTTTCGAATCTTGCATCACTTGTAAATTGTCAGGTGGCAACAATCCCAAAATCTCGCCGAAGTGAGATTTTAAACCTGGGGGGCGGGAATCCGACATGACTCACCAGTTGGTACTAAAATACATGCAAGTGTTCCAGAATACTTATCTGAACATTTGTTTTAATTAACAAAATGGTTAGTCGACTTATATTTATATTTTATTCTATGAACCTTTCAGCAAACGTTCGTATATATGTATATGCATATTCAATAAAATTATATATCCTATGCATATTGCTGAAGTTCCTACAGAATCCATTTATTTTAATCAAAACAAATGTCTTGCATTAGCCAATAAACGTGACCAATTAAATACATACTTACTCGTGAAAGTATATAAAATATTTAATTTAAATAAACAAAATCTCATATTATTTTCGAAAATGCCAGTTTTCCTGGAATAATTAATTATTTTAAATTGACATGTTTCAAAGATGTTCACTGCCGTATGGACAACGCTTATTCTTTAAGCCCACTTTCGTTTGTCGAAATAATTACACATCATTAAGTTCTGCTGTCATTTAGAATGTGAATGAAATCTACAGACTATTACTTTGTCATTTTAGCAATGGTTAGAAGTAGCTGAAAACTCTAGCACATCATACAAACCAGTTTGAAGCGTTTATTGGAAATATATTTAAGTAGATATAAAGATATGTCTTTTCATTCGTCAACACTGATTGAGGAGCATCCTAATTTAATCTCGTACGAGAAAATAACCCACAGGCTATTAAAAAGACTCTAGTATTATGCCTAATTTCATAGCCACTTATGTTTCATGAATTAAATTAGAAATAACGATTTTTCGATATTTTATTATTAGTGGAAAGGAATTGTAATTTTTTTAAAATGTTCTGGTTTAATTACTTTAAATTAAAATGCAAATATTAACCGTAGTCACGTTTACTTGTAATTTTATATTACGCTGGACGTAGATTTAAATCTTTATTTTTTAAAAATGGTCGTTAAATATAAGGATAAATATTCTGTATTAACTGCTGCTTTTCTTCTCAAACCACTTATTTTTTTTCATTTCATTAGTGACTTAGCTTCATTAATCTGCCTCGTGATCGCAACTTAGCGATCGTAACTGGTGTTCTTACCCGTTCAGTGGCAGTGATAAGTTTATCCGGTTTGGTTTGTTTTGTTTACGGCATATCAACACCTCAATGGGTTATTATTACCGACCAGGTTTTTATTGTTAGTAATATTTGTTTTCAAAAATGTATTGCTGCTAATATTTATTTCCATCAAGAATGTACTGCTGGTATTTAAACCTAGTTTTACACTTTCATAATGTTTTCACGCCAGTTCGGGGTTAACTATTTGCCCATATCTGGGACCCTAACAGGTGCTACCACCCCGGTTCACGGTGGACCTGAGAACACCAGCAATTGAGAGGTGGTTCCACGATCCTCAGAGCCTCCTGATCAGAGGCTTTTACTGTTGGATGTAGTTTATCCTCTTACCCAAGACGCGAATATAGTTTATCGTCATACCAAGGACTTAGATATTCTGGTACCAGTCTACAGCTGCTCTAATTACTTTGTGTATCTAGGAGAGAACTGTTTTATTAACAAAGCTTTTATTAATCTGACGTCTTCTTTTATGTGCCGTGTCCTTTCAGGGGTTGGACGCTTACGGCCCACGAAAACCTCATATCATTTTTAACACTTAATAAGGTTTGTCTCCCACTTCCTGTCCTGCCATCTATTTACACAAGCTCCTTAGATGAGTATTTCTCTGATTTCCTCTTCTCTTCTCCTCTTTAATATGTCTTCTGAGGGTCAGATTCTCCAAGCGTTCTTTATTTATTTTTGTTTTAGATGGTTTCTTTGTCTCTTTCTGATTTTAGATGTTCTATCTGTCTCTTTCTCAGTGACTTCACTAGTTTGCTTAAAACAGTTTGATACATCTGCCTTTTCAAGAAATATATTTAAATTTATTTGTAAGAAAACAAACGTAATTCATGGCTGAATTTTCTAGACGGTACTCTTGAATTTATCAGATTCCATCGGCTATAGCCATAGACTCTCCATATACATTGTGATTCTCCAAAACTTCCTGTTCTTTGTAACTCTTTAAAAAAAATATATTTTTTATTAATTCTCCTAAAACCCTGTTCCGCCATCTATAAACTTAATTAGAATATCGTACATTGTTTTCATCTGTTATTCTTCAAACTGTATTGTGAGTATCGTATTCTCCGAGCTTTGTTTCCCCATGATGTGCTCTAGAAATTTCAACTGTAGCTTCCTAATGTTAAGTGTAAGTTTCAATTTTGTTCCCATTTCATCTAGAACTTCGTTGTTTCTCTCATGTTCAGTGTATGGTATCCTCAGAATTATTTTGTAGAATTACGGTCTTCTTGCCTCAAGGATTGTCCAGCGTTCACTGCCATATAGGGGTATTAATATCACATAACATTTCAGTACTTTTTTCTATGTTTCTAACAAAGTTTTCATGATTCTTAGTACTCTGCTTAGCTTTTAGAAAGTATTATTGTCGATTCCAATCTGCCTTCGGATTTCTTATCACTATTTCGGTCCTCACTGAAAATATTTGCCAGCATTCCCATATCATGAAAATTCACATATTAAAGAAGGGTTAGCTGTGGAGAACCATGATTGAATTCTGAATTAAAAGTCAGAAACAAGGCAGCAGAAAAAGAATCCACTTCTTCTTCATATGCCATGTCTTCTCAGGACGTAGACGATCATGGTTCTCCACAATTTCCTGTTATTCGTAGTAGTTAATAATTCTTGTCTTTTTGTTATGTCTCCTAAGCCCTTTTCTCCCATCTATTTATCTAAGCTCACTAAGTATGTCATGCGTTTTTCCTCTGCCCCTCTTTCCTTCGATCTGTTCCGTGAGGATCAGATTTATCCAAGCCCTTTTTCCTCACTATATGCCCTCGAAATTTGAACTGTCGCTTTCTGATATTAAGTTTCTATATTGTTTCCATTTCTTCTAGAACTTCGTCGTTGCTCACATGTTCGGTCTATGGTCTCCTCAACATCTTTCTTTAGAAACACTTTCCTGTTGCTTCAAATCTCTATAAAGAGATTGTCCGGCATCTACTGCTATACAAGAGTACTGATATCACGTAACAGTTTAATAATTCTTCCTTGTTTCTAGCGATTTTTTAAATATTTCTCATTACCCTGTTTAGTCATTTGGTTATCCAAATACACCTTCGGATTTCAGTGTCACACGTCCTCTGTTAAAACACTTCTCAGATATTTAAATTATTATAATTGTTTGATGTAGACATCTTAGATTAGCAATTCGCACTTTGGGCTCACCCTTTTACTAATAAACATGCATTCTGTCTTCTTGAAGTTGGTGTTTAATCATTTCATCTCGCTTCCCTTCATTAACTTCTCTAGGAGTTTTTGCTGTTTACTTTCCGTGTATGCTACCAACACTGCGTCAACTACATACCTTATGTTGTTAACATTGTGGCCGCCAAGAATGATTCCAAGTACGACTTTTAAATCTTTTAGAATCATCTCGCTGTATAGGTAGGAAAATAGCTGCGGTAAGTATTTCGTGCACTCTACGAAGGTCCCCCCCCCGCTGAGATCGCCTTCTGTGACCGATAAAATCAAGAAGTCAATTTCCTCACAAATCGATCTAACCCGGACCTCATGTTCCACGTTCTGACCACTCAGCCGAAACACACACACACACACGGACACACACACACACACACACACACACACACACACATATATATATATATATATATATATATATATATATATATATATATATATATATATATATATATATATATATATATATATATATATATATATAAACACTTCAGCAGCAACCAAATGCGATGGACAACTTTGTAGAATCGAAAATGTCAGAGTAGGTTATTCTCTTATGAAGAATGCTTTTTATTAATCTTTAGAAAATTGTTGCGCTGACAATTTCCGACTCGTAACCAGTTCCTAAAATCGAACGTAATCAACAAATGTTAGAGATTGCGGTCAATCCCATGAACATTTAAGCAACCCCTTCTTATACATTTATCGTCTTGGCCAATGTTTAATGGTACCCTGCCAAACATGAATGTTTCTTTATTGTTGTAGGATAATTTTAGTTAATATAAAGAAACTGCATTACGTTTGTAACATCATAAAGTTTGAAATATTGTAACAGAATGTTTGCCTTGTTCATAAAAAAATGATATCGTTTTAAAATCTTCATTAAGTGGTTGACGCTAAAATTTGACACCTTCTGATATTGAATGAGCCGAAAGGATACTTATTTATGGAGTGAAAAATCAGTCTAAATGGACTGTCACAAGCGAAACTGAATATTCCATATATACAATCGACGCTTACAGCCCTGTCACAATTGCTTTCGCGATTGCTCTCGTAATTTCTTGTGGTTTTTGAAGACATGTCAAATCCTTGCTTAGTTGATTACTTTGATACGTCTGATTGCTGCTTTCTAGACGCACGAAAACTGTACAAAGACTTCTGTGAAATTGCCTAGAGTAATGGTTAAAGATGATATTGTCAGTGCCAATTGTCAAGGCATCCAATGCTTACATTTGTTTGGAGATTGTCAAAATAATGAGAAAAGAACTCCTGGAAAACCTGACAGGCACAAAACAATTTTAAAGTCAATAGGGTTAGACGAAAACAGAGAGTAATAACGAGCGTGTGTAAATGAATGACAATATATGAACTGTGTGCGGTATTAAGGGAACAAATATATCTTAAGATTAAGTTGGCTCCCTGTGCCGCGCCAGGAATTTTTTCTCGCCGGAGTCGATCCTTCAAATCTACAACTCAAACATTCGCCTTTGCATGGAGTATTGCTGCCATATATGGTCCGGTGCCCCTTCTGTTTGTCTCAAGGTTCTCCAGAGACGGATATGCAGTGTAAATGGCCCTGATCTGGCATCTCGTCTGCAGTCCCTCTCCCAGAGACATGCCGTCGCTTCCCTCTGTCTTTTTTACAAATACTTTCACGGTAACTGCTCCGATGAGCTGCTTTCGCTGGTTCCTAGACTTCTTGAATTTAAGCGTTCTACTAAGCTGGCATCTCGCTCACACCCTTTCACTGTCGAAACTGTTAAATGTAGCCGTCTCTTCTACTCCAATATCTTCATGTCTCGCACCTCTCGCCTGTGGAACTCCCTCCCCTTTTCTTGTTCCCCTGATAGCTATAATCTCCAACTATTCAAATGTAATGTCAATCCACGTATCCAGATGCTTTGATCTATCCCCCATCCTTTTCTTCATCGTTTTCTCTATCAGTCCTATTTGCTCTAACTCAAACTCTCTGTAACCCCCTGCGTGCTTTTGGCTTCCCGCTTTGCTTGGGGTGAAACGCTTACAAAATAATTGTTAGGAACTATGAGCGCCTACTTCCTGAGGGCATGCCACTTAAAAGAAGAAAAGTCATATACTTGTCTCCAGTATTTGATAGAAGACCTTCAAGTCAGCGACATCAAAACAAAGATGTCTTGCCATTCATTCTACTCGGCGGGAAAATTGTTTTCAGGCAGTGGAAGCATTTTTGACCGCACTGGGCAGCAAGATGGGCGTGGTAGGTGGATCTATTTTAGGAAATAACCTTTTGCATCCTATGCTTATTTTAGACGAATATATTACGGTTTTGCCTTTCTCTATCCAGGAAAGGAGAGAGAAAGATGTATAGAAGCATACTTTTTTATACATATATATCATTCTTTGACGTTTCCATAATTTCCTGCGCTCTATCGCTCTTATTAAAATTTGTATTTTTGTTATATCTCCTCAACCCTGTTCAGCCATCCATTAGCCCCAGACCGCTAGGTTGTTTCCCTCTGTTCCTCTTGCCTTCAATCTATCCTGTGAGTATCGCATTCTCTAAGCACTCGTTCCTCATTATGTGCCCCAGAAATTTCAACTGTCTCTTTCTGATATTAAGCATAAGTTTCCTTTTTGTTTCTATTTTCTCTAAAATTTCGTCGGGTCCAGTCTCTGTTATACTCGGCATCCTTCTGTAAGAGAACAATTATTTTACCTCAAGTCGCTTCATCTTCTAAGTATATATAGATATATAGGTTAGAAGTACAGAGAGATGGGGAGAGAGAGAGATAGAAGGGGAGAGAGAGGAGGATAGAAACAATTCATATTTATAAATATCAACTCTGGGATTGCGTTTGCATGAGAGACATACACACAAGGACATAGAATTAGCTGAACAACTGTTGTAACCTAGGGAAGGTTACTGAATAGAATAATCACACGAAGGTTGGTAATGAACGATAGTACTTAGGACAAGAACAACGCATAAAATTCACCGGCGGTGCGTAGAAGTTGTCAACTGCTGGAAGTGAGTCAAATGAATTCCAAAATGAATCTCCAAATGAAGGATATCTACCAACCGACCCACGCAGTCAGATGTGGCACAAGGCCGAATTTAATGCAGGGTAGGCTCGGCCAAAAATTACCCGTAGACCCCATATAATATGGGTTCGGGTAGCTGTTTCCCGAGACGAAACGCTGCCCTTTGACATAGCCTCGCCTGGGCATCCTCTCTGCCCGGAGGCAGAGAGTTTGACTAGCACAGCTGGAGACGAATTTCCAACTGCTGACCAGCATACAGTATTTACTACTGTATTTTTGTGAATGGGGACAAGCTACGACAACAACAAATAGTTTTATATTGCCCACAATAATATTAGTTCTCTATAATCTCAAACAGGTAGATAGCTAATAAAATATATATTGTTTCTACGGTTTAACTCTGCCTGTTACTGAACTGCTAACCGTGTGAGTATGACGGATTACAAAGATATTCAGAATGTAGACGCCACGTTAATTTACCGTTTGAAAGCGTTGAACTAATTAAGGAATAATGAGAAACGAACATTGTACAAAGAACTTGACTTGTTATTAATATTACACTGGAAAATAATTAGATGAATATTGAGTTAATATTAATATTAATGAATTAGTCTGTTATGCTAGTATTTACTAAAATTATTTTATATTCAGACACAGTCACTTTTCTTCTGCAGTGGAAGATGATTGAACTTACGAGTGTAACATATTAACTGCAACTTCGTAGCAAGTAGGCGTATCTGATATTTTATATAGTGGTGGACCCATGTCTTAAAAATAAGAGCGTATTTTGTTATGTTTTCATTATTACATGAAGCTTTTCACGTGTTAATATTTGCATACGTAAATCTTTACATATCAAGATATATTTTAGGAGAGGTAACTGTGGCCATGTTGAAAATATTTTTGCGTGTCGCATTTAGTTATTTAGGACTTCATCGGAATTAAGTGATGCTTATGTTGAGGCGATTCCGCATGCGCACGATGAAATATGAGACGCTGAGAATGTTAAATTTAAATTTATTTCTTTTTACATGTTTTCGGTATGCAGTCTAAGCGATTTCGTTAAGTTTCTTTTATTTTTATTCATGTTTCCATCACTTATATTATTAAATATCCCACACCGTCATACTAAATCTGGAATAGATCGAGTAGGGAAACTACACTGTTTTAAATTTCTTATAGAAGGCAACGTGGAAAGACGGTACTATTTTCTAAGAAGTCGTACTGAGAATGTGGAAAATGAATATGTTGAGAGTTATAATCGCCTACGTCTCGAATGGTCGTGGGATTAAAAAACGCAGGAAGAATTTTGGCGGGAAAATATGCTGAAGCTTATATGACAAGATATTCGCTGATGTGTTAAATTATTGGAAATAATGAGTCAATGTAATAATCTTATTGTTTTTTTAGTTTTTTTTTGTTTAAATCAACTTTTCATTTACTATGAAAAGTTGATTTAATTGATATTAATATTAATTAAATTATTAATAATAGAGATAAAAAATGTGTTTGAATATTTTTCTACAACTGTTCAGATATTTAATTTTTGAACTTTTACTGCATGATTATGCCATTTTCTCTTTTGCTATCTATGTGCATACCATATTCTTGTCGCTGTTGTTGGTAATGTAAAAACATTCTGGAATCTTTCCATTGTAAAGCTGTTTGTTAACTGTTTTGTATCGGTAATCGAATGGGGAAAATAGGTGTATCAATATACCTCAAGGCATATTTATTTTACACATATAATATTCATTTTTTAAAATCATATCCTTGCCTGTCAATACTTTGCAAGCAGTAGGAAATATTCCTAATATAAACGGAAATTTGTGAAGTGAGAATATCAGAATCAGCTACTTCTGGTAGACAAAGTATTTATTGACCAAGTCTTGTGATGCCAGTGTTTTAAAGTTCGGGTTTCTAGCGAGAAAAATATATCGTCTACAAAATGAGATTTGGCATCCCAGTTGTCATGGCGAATATTTAGATAATACCGGAGAAGTTCAATTTTTTTCAGCAACTCGTAAATGCGTCAAAAGTTTAACAACAGAGCGATATCGAGATATTATTATGGATTGCTATGAATTAATAGTAATTCATTTCATAAGTAGCATTTAGTTTGTTTTTGTTGTTTTATATAAGGATACGCATATTGATTTTTCGAATTTATAAATGCGACTGAGTAACAATTGTTATGGAGAAATTTCTTCGGACAACTTTTTTTTTTCCGAGAACACTCGAAGGGAATAATGATGCGTAACAATAGCTTTTAATGTTGCAAATCAATATGATTTTATTAATGCCCATATTAATTCTATAGGATGAAACATTTTTCCGAAAAACCATAATTCAATTAACGCTACGTTTGTCTGCTATAGATTTTGTCCGGGTCGGTCATTAGGAGAAACCAGTTGGAGGAAAGATTAAGGGCGGAATTGTTATGTGATATTTGAATTATTTTGTTTGCCTTTTAGTCGAGATTTCAAAATAAAATGGTCTTTAAATAATTTATTTTAAAACATACATATTGGTAGCAAATAAAATAATTATTTGCTACATTTATATATATACTTCGTCTATAAGAACACATACACACACGCAATTACAAACAACTGACAAGATACCGTAGTTAAGTGTTTTAATTAATTATTCTTGTGTCCCTGTAATTTCCTTCTTTTCTGGGCGTAAATTATGTAGAAATTGTTGATATATTTTAGCAGTTATCTTCCATGATAATGGCTACACGTATAGCTCAATGCACACAGGCACACAGTGTTGATGGAGACTTTCTTCCCAAACTTTTAATATAATAATGATGAGGGGGATATGCGTAAGACATGGGAATTCATAGTTTTGAACAAAAATATCATATTCCTCTATTGAGTAGTCCATGAAATATGACTTAAGTTAAACCTTTCCATAAAAATATGACCTGGAATTCGAAGGAAAGCAGTCATGGCGCTTGAAATGGCTTGAAATCCTAATAAAATTCAGGATGTGGATTCCGGAAATACCAAACCCTTCAAATGCCTCAATGTTTGGATCCATTATTTAGCATAGCAGATAAGGAAATTGAACGTAGAATAGTTTGTACTAGTGGTGGTTTTGCCCGACACTGCAGGCTGTTAAAGCCCAAAATGTTAACCTAAAACGTAGAATCATTTCATTAAATAACGTCATCAGATCGAGACTCTGATATAGGTGCTATGCATGGCAGACATGTTTAAACTGTCAACTGTATACAGCAACTTTCTCAGATCAGTGATAGCACATGACTTCGGAGAATAAATCCTGTAAATTTGGGTGAGAAACATACTTCTTTGAACCAGGAAATTTACCAAATTGCATCATTTGAGGACATCACAAGCAAGAAAACTCAACTAGATAGAACATGTAAGTCGAATAAAAAATAATGACATAATCATGATGCCGATGTTTCATACTACAATTTTGTAAAGAAAAATATTATAGGGGACCGTACCGTTTATGTGACGTCATCTGGCGTAGGTTAAATTACGGAAAACAATGCAAAGAAATGCTCCAAATTCTGGAGGTGTTAAAACAGAAAAAAAGCAACATTGGATAATGCCACATTCTACATGATGGGGTTACCGTTCATAAGACGTTTCTTTCAGTGAGTTGAAATTGATTCTTTCAAGCGTGAGAACACTGAATGTATATATATACATATATATATATATATATATATAGTACGTCAGGTTAATAAACATTAACAACAATATTATAAATTTGGGTTGTGATCACAACAAAAAAGTGGAAAAAAATGTTATTAATATTTATTAACATGAAGTACTTAACAGTGGACAAAATGATATAAATAATTTTTGTTGATATTAATTTTCTTTAAAAAATATATAAAGAATACTAAAAAAGAAAAGAAATTATTAAATATTTATGAAAAAAATATTTTAGGAATATTAAATATTTGTTCCATATGAATATTGACTTTACTAATATTTTGAAAGAAGATTCCATAATGTACCCAAAATGGAGGGGCTGTTAGAATTTTGGGGTACTTTGATATAATAGTGAGCCAGAAACTCTAAAAAATGAAGTTGTAGATATGAATACAGATATAGCAGTACTAGATTGAAGGTAATTTATATTCAAGTTGAACTAGCTGGATATAACAGTAAGTTCTGTGCTAACGGTGTCTTTGCTTACACTACTTGCTCGTAGAAATCTTTTCCGGCGTCTTGCTTTCCAGTCAAATTTCATCTTTGAAAATTTAAATGCCATGGCAGTTTTCATCGTCCGTCTTCTTAAATCCTTGTATCTTATCGTTCTCTTTCCTTAATAGCGTTTTTCTTATTCTTATATTCTTTTACGCCCCGCGCACAACCTGCGTCTTAGTTGCTTTCTTGCTTTGCGCGGGAAAAATACGAATGGAGGTGAACATATTCCATAGAAATAGTAAAATAGTAGCGATAGACTTGCGTCCGTAGAAAACAGGCTGCAAGGTGAAGAAAAGATCTTCCTCCTAAAACAGGTTAACTATATTGAATACTAATGAAAATTCAAAATTCTCTACATTGTTTAATGTGCGTGCCAACTCTTATGGTGATAACACACTTCGTGTATTACGTCAATAAGTGTAATGTGGAGAAATATATATCTATATATCTATCTATATATATATCTATTTATATATATATATATATATATATATATATATATATATATATATATATATATATATGGCATTTGTTTACATTTGTAAAAACAATATGCTAGATTTAGTTGTGTAACTCTACCGAGTGAAGATAGCTCTGGCTAACACCAAATTAGTTGTGTTTTAATCGTGGCTTGAGGCATTCGAAAGTCTTGTCACACTGAGGAGCTGTGATACAGCGAAACAGTACTGTCTGTGAATGACATATATATATATATATATATATATATATATATATATATATATATATATATATGCAGAAATATAGTCTTAAAGTGTGCTATATTTATGGGATAAAGTGCTCAATATCAGAGATAGAGCGTGTGTAAATATAAAAGTGGACATGGAAGTCAGCACTTAGAGGCGACAGTCTGTTTCATGCTAATGCAATCGTCAGGCGACTGACGATTGCATTAGCATGAAACAGACTGTCGCCTCTAAGTGCTGACTTCCATGTCCACTTTTATATATATATATATATTGCAGGATTGCCTTTCGTCATCTGTAAAATAGCTTTCATATGAAAGTACAGGTTTGTATTAAGTCCGCAGTGTAGATAGGCAGTGTTTTAATATAGAAGTGGAAGAAAGATCAGGTGTGGCACCGTCTGTCAACGTAAAAAGAATTTATGTTCTGAATATCAACAATCATAATAAATCAATTTTATAGCTGATAAAAATCTTATCAAAAAATCGCAGTTTCTGGCTTGATCTATACTGAGATATACATGTGTTGGAATGCCGAGCACTTCTCTTTCCATATTTCACGCAGAACCTATTTTCCTTGTTACTGAATACTTTTTATAGTTTATTTTTTAAATGCTACTCTCTTGTTGATTGATTGCAGAAGGCGAAAGAAGTGAATATATCTCCAAGATGCTTTAACTCTTTTTATAACACGCAAAAACAGGACAATGAAGTTATTTCACAGGCTTTTGTCCATCTGCCAATAAACACGTAGACAGGCCTAACGATTAGCAACATGAATAATGAAATAAGTGAAAAAATTTCAGACGAAAAAAAAACCTAAGTAAATTGCCCGAACCCTTTATCCACATGTTCAAACACACTTAATGCAGCCGAAATAGTTATTTTGTGAGAAAGGTAGATCGTCTCTATTCATGATTTTGAATTTAGAGTTTTCCTTTTCTTAATTTCCCTACGAGTGGGCCCTTGATGGAATGGGCTCTCTGCATCAAATAAAATGCAACAAAGTAAGCAACGCAGGAAATTTGTTTAGTGGTAAAAAAAAATATCATGACTGCCGTAACTCATCAAAGTCGTAGGGTTACCACATGTACTGCAGCCGTATTAGAAATGGTGTGTCTCGGACAAGATAACCTGACGTAACTCAAACTCTCCAGGCTGGTTTGAATTCAGTTTTCCTTCACCTAGACAGGTTACTACCCAAGGCTATAGAACACAGTCTGTCCTGCTATTTATCAATTGCTTGGGGGAGGGGAGATGGATTCATACTGTTAGATAATAGTTTAACAGATTATTATTTTTAGGGAGAAGTGTATCACAGCTCCGACTACCAGAGGTTCACCTCTGCGGTCAGATGTAAGACATAATAAAAAAGTCGATTTTGATTGGCTGTGTTAGCGAAGGTATAACAGATAGAGAAAATATTTTTCCATCGTGTTGGTTCTTAACCATCAAGAAATGTAGGCGTGTCCTCTTTCGTATCAAAAACGGCTCCCCAGTGGCGGCGATCAACACTGGGTTGTTACTACATGTAGACATTGATAAACATAGATAATTTAAAATTCTCTGCGTTGGAAGTCTTTCATAGCGAGTGAGTGAGAGAGAGAGAGAGAGGCGGGGAGGAGGAGGAGGAATATAAACATTTCCAATGGTATTAGCACATAAGTGAATTTCACGAACTCGACTGAAATTCGAACTCGGTTCTAAGATTCTTCAAACCTAGCCGAAACCCATTACACTATCGTGTCTCAAAAATGAATAAGAACTATATAAAATCATCTGCACACTATCACTTACGTCTAATAAAAGAGGACATTTTCAATTTTACCGTACATTATGCACTTCGCTGTCTGAGAAAATTTCGGAATCGTACATGATACTATCAATTGAAATGAATTCGTAGATGATTTTTTTTAAGCATTTCACACCAAGTAAGGCGGGATGACATTAGTACGCAGGGGATTACTGAGTGGGTGTGAGAGTAAAGAGGTGTGATGGAGGAAAGGAAGAAGAGAAACGCAGGGGATAGTCAGGGCATCTAGAGATGTCTATTGACATTACTTTTGAATAGTTGGCGATTATAGCTATCAGGGAATCAAGTAATAGGAAGGGAATTCCACGGACGGGAGGTGCGAGACATGGAGCTATTGAAGTAGAAGATACGGCTACATCTAAACGTTTTGACAGTTAAAGGGATGGACCGTGATGCCAGCTTAAATTCATGCAGTCTGGGAACTAGCGAAAGTAGTTCGTCGGAGCAGTTACCGTGAAAATATTAGTAGAAAAGACAGAGGGATGCGACTGCACGTCTGTGAGAGAGCGACTGGAGATGGGATGCCAGATCAGGATCAACCACATTGCTTATCTGTCAATGGATCTTGTCGAGAACCTTAAGGCAAACAGCAGGGGAAAATGACAACAATACCCGCTTTTCTTAACCAGCCTAGAGTTCGAACATTCGTTTTAGTAGCACGACAGGCAAAAAGCAATTATTGACAGTGTCAAATTCTCCTCTCGTGGAAAAAATGACTGCTCTTAATATAGTGGACGGACTGCCATGCTATATTTAGGTTTAAAATAAAATTAGATATAAAACTATCTATCAGTAATTACATTTTAAAAATTAAAGAAAAAATTAAATTATAACATTTTGTCTTTATATTTCGTTTCTACTATCGATAATATTTACCGAACATGTTCCCTGTAATTACTAACAAATATATATTTTTTTTAATTTTACCATGTTTTCAACATATAGTTTCTGAAAAGTTTATTTACCTGTTACGAAAATTAAATGATACCTTTATAGTAGAGTCTTTGTCTCCTGGCAACCAATAATTTTAGACCCAGTCCGCCATTGAGTAAAGATCACTGACTGCCTTGTTATTTTACAAATATCAGAAGGACGCTGAGAATACCATGGACAGAATTTGTGAGCACCGAGAAAATGTTTAGAGAAAATGAAAACCAAAAGAACACATAATTGATATCTGGTACAGACAGTTGAAATTCTAAGGCACATTCTGAGGAAAGTGGTCGTGGAAAATATGAAACTCACAGGTCAGATTGAAGGCAAACGGGACAGAAGAAATCAACACATGACCTAGCTAGAGAGCTTCAGTAATGGATGCATGTTATAGAAGATATAACACAAATAAAATTTATTCAGAGCTACAAAGGACAATACATTGTGGAGAGCTGTGTTCCAATATCCTGAAGGGAACGGAGAAATGGGATCACAGTTTTCTTAGGGAGAGTATTGCGAAATAAATGTACAAGATTTCGTGCCGATAATATTATGCCGACTGTACTTCTGAAAAAATATTTCAAGTAATGAACGTATAAGACACTGAAATTCAATCAAGAATTAACAATATAGTTCAATATATATTTTTTAAACCATATAGACTAGAAATGTATAATTTGATTTGATTTCAAATCGAGTTGTCTATATTATTTCAGTTTAACAAGTTCAGAAATAAAATATCGATTATCTGCTGTTCTACACATGAATAATTCACTTTGGGCAAAATATAAACACCAAGAGTTGAATGGTTGAAATAACATTCTCAAACAGTTTCGAATATCTTTTACACGGAGAATTTCCAAAACATTTGACCGTTAATACCAAGACTCAAAGAGAGTTTTATATCAAGTAATGATTTTAACTTTTACACAGACGGTTTCGCTCCCAGGAAAAGGGCGTATAAATATGCGAAAAAATGTAGGGAATGTTTGTTGAATATACGATTAGATGTAGCATTTCTTTGAGAAAAGCCTACTAAAGGACTATATAGAAAATGTATTTAATATTAAAAGGAAAAGAACATCGACATACACTCGAATTACATACATATATGTATACATATGTATGTCTGTCATGATGAATATATGGATTTAAAGAGATCTACAATATCCGTTTTTCTCTATATTTAAATACATTTTATGAAACTTATATCAAACAAAATACAATTCTCTTTGTTGAATCTTTCTGATGTGAGGATATAAGACTCTGCAAAAGAATTCCCAGCGAGAATGATTAATATAAGCAGTCTTCGAACTAAAGAATATTTTGTACTGTATTTCAAAGTATATGAATTTTTTAAATCATGAGAATGTAGATGGTGTTGAGCGTTAAATATTCTGTTACTATATACGTTAGAAATCTTGTCTTATATTTATATCCTATACTGAAGTATTTACATAATATACATTTCACGCCAAACATATTTCTATAATTTGAATATACTTGTTGCGATGGATGAATTGTCTAAATTACGAAAATAATCAAAGTAACACTGGCAACTTATTTTAATAGATATAGTTATCAAAATCACACAAAAATGTCTTGAAATCCTAAAGAGAAAATTTATTCAATAGAATCACCACTGGCTTCAACTATGGCCTACAGAAGGCTTAAGAATCTCCTGAAAATCTTCTGGACCGTTTCGTTGTGTAAGTTGGTGGATGCTACCATAATCCTTGCCTTCAGTTCATCATTGGTTTTACAAGGAGTTTTCTTGGTCTCCAGCTCAACTGCGTCCCAGACATAATAATCAAGGGGGGTTCAGTTGGGGGAGTTAGATTGCCAGATGTAAGGGAAGATTGTGTCGCAGAAATAGACTGACAGCCATGACTAGGTTCTTCTGCTTGTGTAGTTTGGTGCAGAGTTCTATTGCCACCCTTTTTACCAAGGGCAGCACAACCTCCTCAATTTAACTGACGTAGGCCTTCGTGTTGGATCTGTGGTCCTCACCAACAAATTTAGATGTTTCTTTTTCAGAACGATCACAGCGTGTTTTTCCGAGCTGCGTATTTTCGTAATCACCATTAGATTCCTCCAAAAATTCCGAATCTTCTGCCGTGACCTCAAATTGACACCCAAACACTCTGAAATGTTCGTATTGGAGATTGCTGCTTGAATGCCAAGCATTACATCAAGCCATTTCCAAAATTATGACGGAGTGAATTACGTCATTCTACTATTTTTCTCACGGACGGTAGAAAACTGACCCTACTATAGGAGGCAGTCGACAAAAATCAAAATCAGACAACGCGCATGCGTGAAACTAAAATATAAAACGGCGACAATTTACCAATCGCACCTGTATTCTAAGTACTGCCACAAATTTTGAAGCGTACGATTGGCAGGGGCAAGCATAGTATAGTGCAGCTTTTACCCCTTATTCCATCGATGTAAAGAATATATACACACATATATATATATATATGTGTGTGTGTGTGTGTGTGTGTGTGTGTGTGTGTGTGTGTGTGTGTGTGTGTGTGTGTGTGCATGTGTATTTGTATGTGTGTGATAAAATACAATTCTAACGAAAGTTATATTTTTGGGGCAAACCTGCTTCATATCAGTGACAGTTCATACACTAATTTAAAATATCTCATGATTCTTCATTGTTTAATATCGCATTCTTGCTTAACAACAATTATATATATATATATATATATATATATATATATATATATATATATATATATATATATATATATAGTGTTGTTCGATAAAAGTGACTAAACCTGATTTTTTTATTAAAAATATTTTTTGTCTATTGCTTTTGGAGTTAAAATAATTTTTAATCTTACTAATATAAAGACCCCTTCCCGATCACGTAAGAAAAAGTTTATTCACCCTAAGGTATTCTATTGATAATTATAAATTTGGATATAAATAAGATTCAGGAAAACAATATGTGCAAAAAAAGTAACTCAGATATCGCATTCTAATGATTAAACTGGTAAATTTAAAGGGCTTTTGACAAAATATTGAAAACAATCCACTCAGAACAATACTCTAGAACAGCTTCAATTAAATGTAGAGTATTCCAGAATATTCCAGAAAATCTCATACATTATAAAAACAGCTTGAAATAGCCACTCAAGTCACTAACCAGATGAAAGGGTACAAACACGCATCAGAACCACTTAAGGCATCTATTATTGCCCTCTCAAAAGCAGGCAAATCTACGAGAGAAATTGCAGAATTTGCTGTAACCTCGCAATCAACTGTCTCTCGAGTGCTTAGGGCACATAATGATGTCACTCCTGCTCCAAGGAAGGAAACAAGAGGACGAAAGTAAAAGATTGATGATAGAACTGGCAGTGTAATCAAGAGAGAATTTGCGAAGAATAGGACTATAACTAGCCAAGAAATTGTAGCCAGTCTAAGCGAAGAGCCAGGTGTTAGGCTTGCCTCTTCAACAGTCCGTCGGTGGCTCTTAAAACAAGGCTACAAATCTTGTATACGAATGTTTAAGCCGCTAATAAGCCAAGCCTACAAAGTCAAGATACTTGAATGAGCTCACTATTACGAAAATTTCACCGTAGAAGACTGGAAGAATTTTCTCTTCTCCGAAGAAACGAAAGTCGAGCTAAATTTAAAGAATAAGGTGAGTCACTTTTATCGAAAAGTACTGTATATATATGTATGTATGTATTTATGCATGTATGTATGTATTTCCTCACCGGAAGCACAAATAAAAGTTTCATGTACAACGCGAACTTCAGATGTTGAAATGAGACATTTATTTAGGGACCCTCTTAAGTTACCAAATTAAAACATGTTTCATGCTGAAATAAATCCTAAAATAAAATAAATTAATTCCTCCGCAAATGCAGATATATAAAGAAGTACCTACTTTGTTATACAAGGGCATAAAGCTATATCACAATTAAAAACTACAGTTATTCTTCCACCGGACTCCCCATGATTTTAAATAAATATTACGATAATATAAATATACCAACATCTCAGGAAATATATTTAGTGAATACAAATTTATATATAACTAGCCAAAAAAAAAAAAGCAATTGCCTTCAGCTCGAATCTCAATATATCTAAAATAAATTTGCTCATCCCTATCCAAAACGGAAATAATTATCTACACATAGAATTCATCCTAAAAGTCGTATTAACTTACGAATCAAATCAAATAAGCAAGTGTCAGAAATTGTCGACTTTAATTAAAATAAATTCAAATGGTTTTATGTCATAGATTAGCGAATATAAAGAAAATGATGATATAGGATTTTTTTTTTCTCCGGATGAAGATTTCAGTATCTGAGAACCTGTCTAGCTATATGTAAATATATTACTTATTAGTTAGTCATTTAGTTGCTATTGTTGTTGTTGTTGTTGTTATTGTTGTTGTTGTTGTTGTTATTATTATTAGTAGTAGTAGTATTATCATTATTATTATTATTATTTCCTCCGATTTATTTTGTGTGCGCATTTTCTTCCGGGTTGAGACCAAGGGTCAGATATTTTCACTGAATATATTTAAACCTTAGATCACGCACATTTTACATAGATAAATCCCTTCGTAAGGTATGAGCTGTGAGAACAACTTCGTGTATTTCTTTAAGGACTTGACTAATTACAGAGTCTATGACAACATTTTACACTCAAACCCAGGTTTTCAACCAAAACTGTATATTTTGTAGATTTTATTTTGAAAGTTTTTGAAGATCTTCAAAGCTACATTTCAGTCTGCAAGAAATGCACTGTCAATTAGAAAGCACATTGTGCTTTTTTGTCAATGATCACTAACTCAGAGTAATTATATTTGAGTTTTCTGTTTCTATTTGATATTGTTGCTATTATTATTATTATTATTATTATTATTATTATGAATGCTCATTTGATATTACCACAATAATTTTAACATTTCCTGCCTAAAAACTTTATCTTCCAGAAATGCCCTGTCGAAACATAGAACTGATATATATATATATATATATATATATATATATATATGTGTGTGTGTGTGTGTGTGTGTGTGTGTGTGTGTTTATGTGTGCATGCGTGCGTGTGTTTTTATAATATATATATATATATATATATATATATATATATATATATATATATATATATATATATATATATATATACGTGTTATATATGTATACAGCCCCCGACATACACATATATATTAATTCTATTAATTCATAATGATATATCTGTAATTCTCTCGCTATCATTCTCAGTAGTTACTTATTATTTCTCAAAGCGTCTGGCCAAGGCATTTTTGCCTGTCTGTGCAATATATAATTATATGTCTAAATCCACACTTGCCGCCGAAGATGAATACAAATATATATACTTAGCTAAGATCTCATATTAAGATGTCTGTCTGCCGCTGTTTGTTTCGATGCAACTATTATTTAGCCGACTTGCGTTGGCTCGGCCTAATCGAACTTGACAGATACCTTTGTCATGTGTTAATGGGCAAAGTCGTCTTCTGGAGGCAATAATAGGTACTTTTTCCGACACTGAGACGTTAATAGGCGAAGAGTAACGCCGAAAAATCTTCAGCAGAAAATGGTTGTAGATTGAATTTGTCATGTCAAAGTTTGCTCAGAGGCCAAATAATTAGTTTAGAACCGATTAGAATACGGTTCAATTGTCTGGTGAAAAGAATCCTGTGACAGGTGACAAATTAATGTCTTTCGTAAAATACTAAAATGATATTAAACTTTCAAGTAAAATAGCTGTGTAATCCACGACGGTCTCCGTTTTTAGTAATGTTTATTGAAGCAATGTAGATTGTTCAGTTATTTGTTTAATTCAGTTTTCAGGCACTTTTACATAATGGAAGAACGTGAAGTTGTTAGCAAAGGGTCACTAGAACATAAAAATAACGAATGGGTGATGATAAAATCAAACAAGTACAGCAATTTTAACATCTGGGAAGTGTTCCGACAGAGCAAGGAAAGTCTGACACTAAAATACGAAAGGCACCGTGGGATAGCGAAAGATGCTTTCCAAAATGAATGCAAATTATTACTACTCCAATATGTGGTGGAGACTAACAAAGCAAAAGGCAGATTTTTCCTTTATTTTCATTCACCTTAATATTTTGACCGGCAGTGTATTAGCATTAGTAGCTTTATAAGTAATGAAAATATAGATGTTTTCTTTTTCTTATCGTTGTGTGAGACAGATTTGAATTGATGCATAATTGTTGTCTTGTGTTTACAGAGCTGAAGCATTACACGTCGGCTGTCCAAATGCGTTGGGTTATCAGACAAAATATTAAATATGTAGCAGACGTAACGAGAATGACAAATTTTGCTATTACGTTAAAATAGTTTTTTCTATGCATTAGCCTGTTCTTATTGCCAATTGCCGCCCACGTAACTGCAAATTATGAAAATCAATTTAGATATCGAACGAAAAAAATATTATTAAAAAAATATTTATACATTTTTTATTAATAATTCTTGCATGTATAAGCAGATGTACGTTTAAACACACACACACACACACACACACACACACACACACACACACACACACATATATATATATATATATATATATATATCTATATGTAAGCAAATATATGGATATAGATCCGACAGTATGAGGAAAAATATTTAAAAAAAAATCCGAATATGCAAGTTTACTGTTTTAATGTTTCAATGTCGACCTCAGACGTTCCGGTCTAGTAGACCTTCTTCAGGACATAGTTATTAAAATATAATTAAACGATATTCAATTCAACATAAAAAGACGATTCTCACCCGTCGAAGTGCAGTTGAAATGCACTGAAACTAAGTTGCATCTTTCTAGTGAGTAAAATGGTTTTCTCTATATGATAAAATTATAATAAATAAATAATTATCGCTCTAATATCAGTATCGAGCCCTCTTTTGGATTAATGCAGCGGACTTTTGAATTTATATATTACTTACGTTCTTATCGCATCGGATACATATATATATGTGTGTGTGTATCTGTGTGATTGTGTTGTGTGTGCGAGTGTGTGTGTGTGTGTGTGTGTGTGTGTGTACAGGGTAGTTGAAAAGTAATTCCTCATTTAAAAATACTTATGATTTATTTAACTATAATTTTTACAAGAAAAATTAATATGATAGAATAGCATATATTTAAATTAAGATATGGGTACCAGATTTCGCTGCCAGCTTTTCGAACCGCTCAGAAATCGCGTCAACAGATTTCACCAGAAACTCTTGTGGTATCTAACACAACTTCTTGTATACTTGTCTTTAAGTAACTCCAGATTCGTGATTTGGTATTGTAGAGATGATTCTTTAACCAACGCCAAAGGAAAAAGTCACAGGGTGTTAATCAGGTCTCCTGACTGGCCACTCATACATAAAATAGGGACTAACTTTTCAATCACCCTGTATATAGAGGGTTATAACGTGAAATCCGTAGTAACCCATATGCTTTTCGCATTTTAATACGATCTTAAATAATCGTAATCTTAAGCTATCTCTCTTTCTCTCTCTCTCTCTCTTTCTCTCTCTCTCTCTCTACACACACATATATATATATATATATATATATATATATATATATATATATATATATATCGTATTAAAACGTGAAAATATCTGCATTACTAAGAGTTTTACTGTAAATTGAAGACGCAATATAGCAAACGGTTTTATAGAGGCACGGATGGATTAGACATCGTGGTCGTTATTACTGTGAAGAATTTATTAAAGTATGTGTTGTAGCCATTTTTAGTACGATCTTAAAAATGTACTCTTACATAAAAAGGATTCTATCCTGATGATATTGACCATGGTTGAAAATAAAAATTAAATATATTTAATTGAAAATATATTAAGTCAGACGACATTTAACTAATTAATTATTTTATCGCACGCGCAAACACACACACACACACACACGCATACGCACACACACACATATACATATATATATATATATATATATATATATATATATATTATAATTATTTTTAAAAATATAATTCCTTCGCTACATAAGTGTTCTCGTGTTTCAAAAACAGGAGTCAAAAACTTCAATAATTTAGGCTCTCCTTCGGGTATTGAGAACTGTTTTAAAAAATAATAAATAAATAAATTAAGTGCCTTAAAACCATACCAAGGGTAGACCAAAGCCTTGTGAGTGAATGAGTGAAATAATCTAAGAAAATTATGAATCATTATCTCAATTTCTGAGATATACCATTCTTTTCTTTTTAGTTTTTTTTTTAAGAGTATATACACCATTTTTGAAGATAAAATTATTTGTAAGCGCTCAAACAGAATTCGTTTCTTGAACTGTCTAAACCCAAATATACTCTGTATTTTTGAAAAGTATGTATTTACAGTGGTTTTAAATCCATTCTTGAACATGATCAGTGGTAGAATTTGCAGGACTTCCTGAACTTGGGTCATCTCCAAGACTCCCTTATCCTCTTAAATTTAACTGATTGTATTTTCACTGTTTAGCTGGAGTGATATTCCCTTATCTGGCAACAATGTTAGAATTGATGTCCTTGTGTTTTAAAGAATTTTTCTAAGAAGCATAAACTTTCGTTAAACCCAAAGAAAAGTGCAGTGAACTCTTATAAAATATCTGCCTCCTTTAGCATTCTGTTATCACTTTCAATGTCTATTTTTGTGCAAATTAAACACAAAAAGTGGATCAACGGTCCTTGATATTTTTCTCACTTCTCATTGGTCAGTTAATATTAAAATCATGTTCTCACCTACGTCCGTACAACGCCTACGCGTTATTCAAAACCATTTTTCCGCCAAAAGTCAGAAATGCTCTCTGGAGCCCATCACGTGACTGCGTTTATTATAAATACCTCGACACTAGTTCGTTCTTCCGCTTCTGGCCTCTCTTACCTCCCTTGACATACAAGATGTAGTAAGTAAAGAACTCGCGTTTCGTCATTTACGGGCAAACGCCATGAAACGCCATCACACACGCAGACATACACATATACGTTTCGTACGGAACATTCACATGTTCGAATTCACACAAACACACTTACATTCAAAAATTTCTACGAACAACACATATCTACAATCATTACCAAATTCTCTACATCAAGTCATTCACTCAGCAAGAAATATTACTTCAAGAACGTTCTGAAGCTACAAGTTTGTATCAAATATATTCTCAGCTTTCCAGAATTCTTTCAACTCTCTCCCGGCGAGCATTTTGAGAGGCAAGTTAATTCAACTTTTTCAATATTTCATGAACTGAAATCTTTTACTGTGAGCTCAGATAAAAAAACATTTCCTTCTTAATGGACTTTAAGAAATTCATGTTCAATTTACAAAACACTTCCTATTCATTTATCACCCACTTAATTTCTTGTATGTCATTACAGTATATAAGATGAAGATTGTTGTTATAAAAACAGTTTTTTGTGTTGTTTCTCTTGTTTGCTTTTCGTTTGCTTACACATTTGTATAGAAAATATGTACAGGTTGATTTAGACCGTAAATAGCACTACATTTCAATATGACGGAGAATGCAGAAAAATCTCTTTACAGATGTAAAAGAAACATGGGATTACAGAAAAATACTGAAAATACCATGGACCGAACATGTGAGCAGTAAATAGGGAAAATGGAGAAAAAAAGACATATACTGCCAGGAAGAGAATGATGGCAATACTGGGGTATATATTGAGGGAAGATGGCTTGGGAAATCTGATACAAACAGAAAAACTGAAGGCAAGAGGAAAACGAAGCATAGATTATTTACAGAGCTTAAATAAATTGATGTCGGAACGGGCAAGGAGAGATAAAAAGAAAAAAATTATTAAGAGATATAAATGCCAGCGTATTGTGGAACTGAAAAAGAGAATATAGTTAATATAATTCAATACCGGTATCTTGAAAAACAGTTGGCATGAGTTAAAAATTATTAAAATCAAATTTCTTTTATGACATATATCCGCCAAGGATCATGACTCTCCATATCTTTCTATACTTTTTAACTCTAATATATATTTACAGATTTATCATCCATCCCAATCCCATCAATTTACATAAATTCTTTAGGTAGGTTATTCCATGTTTCTCCGTAAAGCACTTATATTAAATTCTTCATCTACTCCTTACTCATTATATGATACTTACCTGGCAGAGGGATCCGTCCCTGTGCTTGTGGTATCACGGCTACGACTAGCGCCGGCTCTGACCAGCTTGGACCTGCTGTGACAAGCCAAGACCATCTATGACTAGCTTAGACAAGCTCTAACTAGCTTGGATATGCTATGACCAGCTTGGACCTGCGACCCGAGTAAAAGCACTCAGGTCCCCACGTTAAAAACTAACCTTATGTCACAAGACTCAGTGGAGAGTCAAGTAAATCTCCTTACGCATTATGTGCCCAGAAATTTCTGTTGTTTCTTTCTTATTGGAAGCATATTTATTCCTTTGTTCTTTGTAAGTATAAGTGTTCTTTTGTTCTCAGTTTCAATAAAACCTGGTCGTTTTTCTCAGAATCTCTTAATTTTTTATCATCCTCCGGTAGGACTATATATCTGTCGTTAGAGTTATCATCTTCATCTTTGAAAAAACGACCCATCCTACTATAAGAGTATATTTGAAGTTAAATGCAAACCTCCAGACGCTTAAGATGAATAAGATTTAATCTCACCACATCGTTTGTTGGTTGGTTGATTGATTTATTTAGCGGCATATCAACGTCTATGACTTATTTAAAGCAAGCATCTAAATATTTAGAACGAAATTTCATAACTTCAGATAAAATGTATTGTTTTTCATTTTGCTATAAAATTTACTGACGCTAATTCTACCATAAATATATATAGTTGGAATTTTACTATACAAATGTATATTTATACTTTCATAGATTTTTTTTTGTTGGGGGGGTCATTATTTTCCCATAACTGGGAAACGAACAGGCGATACTACAACGAATCACGGTGGACCTTAGTACAACACCAATTAACAGGCTCTTAAAAACTACTAATATCCCGATGAGAAGCCTTGGTCCATGATAAATTTTCTCGTCAGACGTAGGACTAGCCACCATCGTAAATTTCGTTTCAAGTGATATATATATATATATATATATATATATATATATATATATATATATATATATATATATATATATATATATATATATATATATATATATATATATATATATATATATATATATATATATATATATATAAGTAATTTATATATAAGTAATCCATCGAGCCTAGTAGCGAATCAGACTCAATATAGCGGCGATCGATCACATATTCCGTATGACGTTGACCTGATAATGTAACTGTCCGGGTTTCAATTCTCGGTAGTGTTTGCGCACTGCTGATCATGCCCAAATATAGGACGAAACAGTCGTCAAATGATTTCTGCATTCTGTTGAGTTTTCTGCTAGACTCGATGAATTACTTAATTATAATTATGTCAAATCCCCCTAATTTCTATCACTCATACATATATATATATATATGTATATGTATATGTATATATATATATATATATATATATATATATATATATATATATATATATATATATATATATCTTGGCTTCCTTATCCGAGAACACATCATCATTTGTACAATGAGGATAGTACTGTTTCAGCGTCGGAATGACAAAGAATATGTATCTTCCATTATTTAATGCGAGAACAGATCCTAAATGTTGATCAAAGCAGTTAAATGTTTAATATCCGAGCCGGTATTTACTCGCCTTGCAAGGTGTCGTGATGTGATACAATGTTGGTTTATATCGGGTCATCTGTACGCAGACATACAAGGCAAGGTTAATGTTTGCCTAGTTTGCGCGATCACTGTCACGGTTTCTTCATTATCTACTAAAGTTTGGCATTTCTTGTAATGAGGGAGGTGATGCCGCAGCTTTCGAATCTGCAGGACCAGGCATTTTTCAAATCTTAAAGTCGAGGTGACGATATAACCAATTTTGAAACGTGATGTTGGCATTTCTAGAGAAAAATAACAATTACTTAGCACATTCTTCTTGGTATCTCCGACATCAACAACAATGCATTCTCTCTTCTTGCCGTTGATGTTTAATCTTTTCTTGCTTTCCTTTTGTAGGAGATTTCTTAGCTTTCTTTCTACGTCTTCTTTCAACACAGCGTCATCTGTATATCTCATGCTGTTAAAATTGTGACTGCTAATAATGAATCCTGATAGGATTTCTAATTCTCTAACAATCACATTACTTTAAGTTGAATAATTACAGTGAGAAAAACATCCTCGTCTTACCCCCATTTCTGTTTGTGTATATCTGTTGAACGTATTTTCTATCAGTATGCAGACGGCTTACTGTTATTATGGGTTCTTGTTTATTTTAATACTAGCAGCATGGCTCGGCGTTGCTCGTGCTTGATTAAAAAATCGTACGACTCATACAGCAATCGCTATCACTTGACTTAAAATATGTTTGCCCTTCCTTACCTTTAAAGGAGTGCCCTTTGCCGTGCTGATGTTGCTACATGCCTTACTTCTTGCCTGTCGCACACTGCGAATTTTTTCTAAGCTCTATACTAAACATTAAATCTGTTACGAAAAAAGAACTAAAGAAAATGAACACAAAACGATCAGCTTTAAAAAAAGGACTAATAACTGGAAAAACCGAATGAATAAAGAATGTTAACAACAAATACTTTTTCACATCCAATCCAGTTCCCCGGAATCAGAATCAACGTTGACTTTAAGCAAGCGAATGAGCCAATTGGAGTAAAGTGCCATGCAGATTTAAATTTTATCGCGCTTGTGATGAATGCAGCTATCGATTTTTTTTTTGCATGCTAGCATGCTAGTTAACATTCGTGTCAGTCAGCTGTTGGCTCTCACGCTGGCCAATAGAATCTTCCTGCCTATTTGTGGCAGCCAGCTATAGGCTCTCACTCTGGCCAGTAGAAAATGGCCGCAAACTACATGAAAACTGCCGTAGAAGCATGAAAAAATCGATTATTTCCACTAACTATGGGAGTTGGGGAATGCAAAGCTGGTGCAAAACCGTCGAAAATTGCGACCGTTCATTCGTCACACACACACACACACACACACACACACACTTCCTGATTTTTATAGATAGAGATCCTTCCTAAATATTCCAAAGTTGTTGAGTCGTTCTAGCAGGTTTTTGTGGCGTAATTTATCAAACGCGTTTGTGTACTCTATAAAACATAGGTCTACGTCCTCCAGCATTTCTACTGCTCTTCCTAATAATATTCTGAGTATAAATATCCCGTTGCTTGTTACAGTGTCTTTGACGAACCCGAATTGTTCCTGCCCAATTTCCGGTCTTAATCTGCTGCACGATCTATTCGTCATAATTTGCTTTGCGAGGTTTTTTTTTTTTATATGGATCGTTAAGCTGATTAGAAGTTTAAGCATTCCGTTATATTACTACTGTTGTATATTTCATTTATTATGTCTGTAATATTGTTTCTGCCAATATTATCTACGGTTGACAGCATCCCTTTTTCTTATGGCCTTGCAGTATTTTTTTCCTGTTCAATTTGGTCAGTGCAGATTCCAATTCAGATTTTAATATTTCCGGTGCGTCGATATTTCTGCGTATTGTTTGTTGTTCTCTTTCGTCGTGTAAGAGCTCTCTGATATATTGGTTCCGTCACTGATGTATTTTTCCTGTCTCTAATATCAGCGTTCCATTCTGAAATTCATGCCTCCTGTTGATAACCATGCCTTTTGTCCTGTTTTTTTTTCTCCTTTTTGCTTTATTTGTCATACACGTTATTTCTATTTCTGTATATTTTCCATTGACACATTATTTATTAGCCTGCCTTCGTGTGTTCCGTATTTCTTCAATAGTGTCCTATAGTCTGTTCCGTGTCTTGGTATTGTCATTTGTCTCCTTTTCGTCATGTCGAGAATTTCGTCTGCTATTCATTTATTTTTTCCCTTCGTCTACATTCCTTTGGAATGATTTCTTTTGCTGTTGTTAATAAAGCTTCTCTCAAAATGTAATACTTCGAGTTTCCATTTTTTTCTGTCCCCCGGATCAGCTTTTCATACTGTCCATCAATTTCTTATTCAGACTTGGGTCCTTGAAGAGTCTAACGTCTTGTAATTTGGTTGCTGCCTTAGTCCTCTTCAATTTCCGTAGTTTCACTCTTACATATAACTGGGAGTTGGTAGCTTCCTCAGCACTTAGATATGTTTTGTAGTGTAAAACTTGTGGTGTGGTCCATCTAATCAGGCTATTGTAGACACTTCCACTTACTATAAAGTAGTAGGAAAGTAAGTCTTGGAGGAACCTGTTTTCTCTTCAGACCTATTACGACAGGCGTTTTCACCTGACATTCTCTGCAACTTAACCATGTTTTTGTGAACTTCAAATTTGTTTCCGTTAAGTCTGTTTTTTTTATTTTTCAACTTGTCTTACATTTCTTTTTTACTGACAGTTTTTGAAAATTTTGTGTTTTTCTCCTTTGTCAGTTTCTTACCCATCCCATTTATATTTTTCTTTTTTACTCTCATTTTGTTATATTAGCTTTTTGATTTTCTCTTATTTTAAAGATATATTTTGAATTAATTTTTTCGTTCTTTAATTTTCTGTAACCACCCACCGCTAGACTTTATCTGTTTAATTTTTCGAAGTTCAACTTTTATTTTTTTATTTTCTTACGTGTTGTTTTGTTATTTGTTTTGTCTTTGTTTTTCATTTAATTGTCCGTTAAGTCTTCTATTTTTGTACTTGTTAAATCCTTGTGTACCTATTAGTTTTAATTGTTGGTATATTATTTTGTTTAATCTGTTTGTTTTTTCTTTTTGAGTTTTTCTTTTGTTAACGGGCTGACGTGCTTTTTCGGTCGCCATATTTGATTTTGGGACTTGTTAGTTTCGTATTTGCTTGCTTGTTAGTTTCGTATTTTCTTTGTGTATCATTTTGTTTTTAATTGTATAGCTGTATTATTTTACTGTTGATGTTTAACTTTCTGCGTGTATTTTTAGTTTTTTGAGTTGACGTAAGTATTTTCGTCATTTTAAAGGAAAGTTGTGATTGTTATTTGACTTAACTTTCCATATTTATTTTTTTGTTAATTTTTTATTCGCCTTTTAAAATTTAACGTTTGCTCTCGTTAGTTGTTTTCGTAAGTTTTTCTTTGTATTTGCGATAAATTTTTATCTTTGCTTTAACATTTACTTTCGATTATAGGCGAACCTTGTTTGTTTTATTTCTTTTTCCTACCACACCTCCTCTTCCCTTTTATTCTTTTAAAAGGAAAAAATATATAAAACTTCCGTCCTTTTTCATTAAAAATTAAAAGCTTACAGTCAAAAGTATGGAGGCCAAAAATGGCGAAAATATAATGACCAAAAATATGGAAGCCAAAAATGGACAAAAGTTTAAAAATATGGAGGCCAATAATGGCCAAATTAATAATAACAAGAGTGATAATGCAGAGGCCGGAGAACCACCCTGTTGTTGGAAGTCCCTACCGGAATGCATAATCAATATCGCGGAGTTCTTGGAGCGAGCCAAGAGTTACGCACACCTCGTCGTAGAAGATGGACTCTTTGAAGACCCTACAGATCTGATGAGAATTGAGAGATGAATTGTGTCGTCTTCGACGTTGAAAAGCGTATGTGTTAAATTTGTTGTTTGACATAAGACACAGTGATGAAATCACTGGAATCACTGGGGGTTAATCCACTGAGAATTATTAAGGGCGCTGCCTTGTTCAAGTTGGACGAGTTCTAGCAATATACCAGGTCCCTCCTTAGTTATCGGGGAACATCGAGATGCCTTCCTATCGCAGTCCGGGGAAATTCTGGGTGCTACCTGCGATAGCCTGAACGGGGGATGGGTGTTCGATATTATGTTACATCACAAAGCCTTCCTCTCCATCCCCCAACTGTCTGGAAGTAGGGTCATGAAGCTGCCGGTCATTGTAATCGGCTGCAAACATGTGTGTTGGAAGTGTAGAGAGAGACTGGTCGCCTCTCCTCTTCTTGCCCAGAGAAGAAGGCCTCTGGAAGTCAGGCCCCAGTTAACCAAAATACTCCTCTGACCGCGTCTTTAGATTCCGCCCGCTGCTAGTGCAGTTGTGGAGAAGAGAGAGGGGGAATTGCAGGTTGCTTGCAGGGTTAGACGGAAGCGCCAGACAAAGTGCCACTCCCTCAGTCAAAGTTAAGGACGACGCCCGGTCTCCAAACAGCCATTTAAGGAGCAACAAAGGTAATTCGACCGTGGATTCGAAAACAAAAGAGAAAAAAAAGGCAAAGGACCACTCCTAAAAAGGCCACTCCCTCCACATCCTCTCCCCTGCTACTACATTCAGTACAACCACATTCTTCCCATCCCTCATCCCCTCTCAGGAGAGACGCCATCCCCTTCAGAAAAAACACCTCTTTCATACCCCGTCACATTCCCAGTCCTTCCCGCTTCAAGTATCCGGAAATGCCACCCCCTGCAACTAAAAGACATACAAGTCCCGCTAAGGATTCAAAAGAAAAAAAGAAAAAATCGATAAAACACATCTATAACTGAGAGGAGGATATTTGTCGCATTTCCCCATTCCAGGCGAAGAGAGCAAAGGACTATGGCAATAGAATAAAAGATTTGAAATATCTGCTCTCCGTCAAGCAGTATGCCAACAAGGACGTTGAGGAACTCAAAAGTTTCCTGAGGTTCGAAGAGTTCTAACAGTAATTAGAACATTGATGGGTGCACGGCAAGTATGGGCCATGGTCGACGAAGCCATCGTCTACTTTAAAATGTTACCCCTATTGCCATAGATGAATATAAATTATTTAAACATTTGAAACAGTTTTGTGCAGGGAGGGTCAGAGTTTTAGTTCACCCCTCCCTCTATAGAGCTTTAAAATTGTCTTTCCACGGGGATATTAACGGTCTCTCCCAACACAGTACCATCGAGACTGAGATGGGCCATGGGTCAATGGGAGAGGCTGTCGGTATCCTTACTCAGACCCTGTTTAGACCAGTGTCCCCACACTAATCAGACTGATAATAAATCTATAGCTATCAAGTTTGAATGCCCGGTGTCTGAGGTCGGAATTCGAAGGGCGACACTTGATCGTATTCTTCAGCGCCTCGGGATGGATGTATATTATGTACAGGCGACCCATTTTTTTATCTCGCAACCGTGAAGGCATTCTGTCTCAGAGGTTCTTCGTCTATTCAGCATGTTTGATCGGCGCTCTTGTCTTGGCGGATCTGAGGGTAGGCTTTGCGTACTGGATATTACCATAAAGGATAAGGCTCTTCGTCTCATTGGGGATTATGCGCCCAATGACAATGCGCAGTGGTCTGATTTGTTTCGGTAGATCGCGCCGTTTTTGATGACATTTCGTTCGCTAGTTCTAGCGGGTGATTATAATGCCGTCCTTGATCCCCGTATAGATCGAATAGGTCAAAAAGCGGGTACAAACAATCCGGATGTTAAGCCGTTTCGGGAATTCATCAATGGGTTTGATCTTGTCGATAAGGTATTATGGACTTGGACGAGGGGTGGCAGCTCAGATTCGGTGGTGAGTGCAAGCTACATCGACCGAGTTCGAGTTAAGAGAGTCGAAGTAGGGCTCTTAGAATGTCCAAGTTTCCATTATATATTTTACTGGGCTCATAGGCTTGTCCGGGTTCGGGTAAACGTAGATAAGCCTAAGATCAGTATGGCTGGTTACTAGTAATTCAACGCATCATTGCTTGGTGAGCAAGATTTCCGGGACCAGCTTCTACTAATGCTAAAGCGAGAATTGTCGTGGGCTGTGGTTAGGAATAAGTGGTGGAATTATCTTAAATGAAATCTTACGACTCAATCTAGCAGGTTTAATAGCGCAAAAGTCTTTTGAGGAAAATGTAGCTCGGTCGAGCAAATCTCGTGATAGTGGGGACGTATCATTAGCTAAGGCGGAGCTGGCTTCCTAGCTTATCAAGAAGGATCAAACACTGGTAGTTAGGGCTAGGATAAAAAGAATGTCTTGCGAGGCTACGAATATGGTCCCTACTCTGCATGCAGAGGAAGTCCGTAGGGTATCTAGTCGGCATAGCGCGAGCATCACCTTGCTGGACAAGCGGACTGTGACTGTAGACACGGGCATTTGTGAGGCTTTCCGTGACTACTTTGAAGAAAGTGTTTACCAGAGAGACCGGTCTGAGACCTGTTCAGTTCGATGCCTACTTAGCCGACTTCACCGCTTCGAGGTGGCTGAAGCGGCTGGGTTCGAGGATCCCATTAGAGAATCTGAGATCTGGGATGCGCTGAGGCAGGTTGGCCTGGACAGGACTCCCGGATTAAATGTACGTGAGGCAGTCCTCTTCCTGGTACAGATTTCCAAAAACTGGACGAAGCATGGGTCTATAACTCAACGACCCACTAGGGATGTGATCAAGTTGCTTCACAAGAACAATAACGGTGGGATGGGGTAGATAATTATCGGCCTCTGACGATGTTAAACACAGAGTTGAAGATCTTAGCCAAAGTCTTAGCCGGCCGTTTGCAGGCTGTCCATCCTAGCCTTATTGGCTCCATGCAGACTTATGCCGTAAAGGTAAGGATTATTCAGTTCAACCTTAATTTGGTACGCTTTATCGCTGAGAAAGTCGAAAGTGATGCCGCGCTGATCAATTTAGATCAGTCCAAGTTGACCATCGATTTCTGGAGGCTGTTCTTTCGGCCGCCGGTTTCGGGCCGGACATTCGCAATTGCATCCGAGTGCTGTATGCGTCCCCTGGTGTGCTGGTGTAAGTGATTGCTGTAAGATCGAAACCTTTCATTTTGTCTCGCTCCATTCGTCAAGTTTGTCCGCTGTCTCCATTGCTGTACATTCTGGCATTGGAACCTTTCATGCGTACGTTGAAGACGAATCCGGTCCTTCGCGGAATTTCTTTACCTGGTGCTACCACCTCGACCAGGTAATCTGCCTATGCTGATAACGTTTCGGTTCTTGTGTCGAGCAGAGCCGAAATTAACGAAGTCAGCAGAGAAATCAGAGGTTATGAGGCGGTGACAGGGGCCAAGATCAAAAGGGGTGTTTGTTGGCTTGCGGTTGGGTTCGTGGAAGGGAGTCTCTCTTCCCGGACATTTCCTCTAGGTGGATGGGCCGGTCAAGATACTGGGCGTCTGGTTTGGTCCCGACTTCCTGTTGGCAATGAATTTGTCAGATGTACGGAAGAAGGCCGAGGTTGCAGTTAGTCTGTGGACCCGGAGGAATCTTTCCTTGAATTGGGGGGCGGAATTGTATGCCTCGAACATTCATCCGATTCTCCTTTACCGACTCTCCGTGCTTCCACACCCGTCTGACAATTTATTGGCGTTTGTAAGGCTATTGTTCTCTTTAATGTGGGAGTGACAGGGCTGCCATAGTCAGTCGAGAGATTTCTTACCTCTTCCTTCTGATGGCAGTCTGCCTTGCGCTGAGATTCGTCGAATTACGCTTCGCATTGCTTATCTAAACCAGATGTGTATGCAATTGGATGAGAACGGCGAATTCTGGAAGGAAGACACTCGTAAAAACGTTCCATCCTTAAGAAGTGTGCGCTCGTGTTAGGAGGTGGCCGGTCGTTCACCATGAGGCGAGGGCTCCTTCTATCGTGAATGTCGGCTTGCCTTCAAGCATCTCTTATGGGGAAAGGACGGCTTCTCCGACGTCTAGCCGTTGTCCCGTAAGGCATTATATCATGTGCTAGTGAGGGGGAACATTCAGGATGTCTTGATAGGCGACCTCAGTCTGACGAAGCGGGAAGCTCGCTGCATATGGCCTTGAAATGTCTCACTAACACTGAGGCATCACTCACCTGGCTGTTGATTCGTGAGGCCCTCTTGGTCGCCAAAAGACTTCGTTCAGCGGGTTTGGCTAAGTCTCCAAAGTGCGATGGCTGCAGTGGGAAGTTGAGACTCTAGGTCACGCCTTCTTTCATTGTAGTGTCGTAGCTCCGTTGTGCAAATTTGTTGAAGGCATCATGGTTCGCAGGCTGCGAGGAAAGTTATATGTCCTCGAAGCCAATTCCTTTTGTAGCAATATAGTACCACCGTTGACTAAGGCTAAGCACTACGTGTTCCTTTGATTGCTGGGGGTTATGCGAGTCGTGATATGGACGACGCGTCAAAAGGAATTTCATGGGGTCGAGAAGTTTACCTCTTCATAACAGATCTTGTTCTTTATGCATCAGCTTAAAGTCAAGATTAGGACGGAAAGGAATCGTTTCCATCCATTGGAATTTGGCGAAAGATGGGTGAGTCTTGCGCGTCTCTGCCGAGTGAAAGGTGCTGATGTTTTTTGATGCCGGTTAGACTTTAAGAATATTGGGATTAACTGTGTTGAACATTGGCAACCCTTTCCGTTTATAGGTTAGTGTAGGTCGTTTTTTGTTTTAGTTTTTTTCTCTTCTCTCAAGTTAACTTAGCTCATTGGCCCTTTTATATCTGGCCCTATTTTTTGGGGGTTTATTTCTCCATCCCTTCCGTCGTTAGCTGGATAGTGATATCAGTACTCTGGTATATGCGTGGCGTTTTTCTATTTGTTGTTGAGTTTGAATGAGTGTGTGTTTGTAGTGAGTGTTTGGCTCGTACGAATGTTTTATATTTTTCAAGTCGCGCATTGTTTTTGTCCAGTAAAACTGTCACAGTTAGCGCGGTGGGGGGGGGGGTTATCACTAACACTATTTTGTTTAATTTCTTTATATAGTTTTGTACACATTTTAATTACTCATTGGAGATTTTTTAGATTTTTAAATTGTTATTTTATTCCCCTCCCACCACAGACACATAATTTTATATATGAGAATTATTCAGGACTTCATAGATTTTCTCAGGCATTATGGTGTATGAGGTAAGAATGGTAAGTATGTATGAGTTGTTTTGGTGAAAGGTATATTGTTTGCGTGATTGGGTCAGTGTTTGTGACTATCTAAGTTTAATGTTAAGTCAGAAGATGACCATTATTTTCCCCATTCCTCTTTTGGACTTGCGCCATATTTGTACTTTTGTGCTATAAATAACAGTGATATAGACCGTTCCACCGAGGCTGTCACTGTTCGCATCTCTGTCAAACTCTTTGCCTTAGGCAGAGAGGAACTCAGACAAGGCTGTGCCGAAGAACAGAGTCTCGTCCGAGGAGGTAGATAGACTCGAACCCGTTTATGCGGGTTCTACGGGGAGTATTTGGCCGAGCCGACGGGCTCGGATGACTCACGTTAAACTCGGCCTTGTGCCACATGTACCCTTGTGGGGTGGGGCCTACTAAATATAACAGTGAATATAGACTGAACGCTGGTCAACCAACACACACTCCCAAGTAGTGTAACACATTCTGTTGTAATTACTGTTCAATACACTATGTATTTGCAGCCTCTTGTCTTGTTATTTCTTAACCATTACTTGGTCACAACAAACTCATTCGTGGATCTTTTGTTGATACTTATGTAGTCTATCTATTTTTTCTCTTCGGGTGTTTCACCAGGTGCTGATTCCTCTTGGCTGTTCTTGAAGCCAGATGCTGACTAGTACTTTATCTTTCACCGAACAGCATTTAACTCGCTTTACTCTGCGTTCACTGCCAGTTCTTATTCCGAATTTGCCAAATATTTCACCATTCCTCTCGTTCCGGTTTTCCATGACAATTATAATTTCTTGTGATTTGTATTAGAATTTGCCTTTGTCTATCGTACAGCGTTGTTGTAGTATAAGCCACAGGCGTGCACCGAAGGATGTGCAGGCGTGTGTAATAAAAATTAGGCGTCCTGGCGGACAGGTGTGCTTGAAAGCGAGTAGTATCCGACAACGAGATAAATCGCTGCATGTACATATCCCTGTAGAACGAGGGCGACCATGGCTCTCCGCAATTTCCTATCTTCTGTAGCCCAAATAATTGATTTTCCTCTTACTATCATTCCTAATTCCTGTTCTCCAAATCATTTTATGCTAATTCTTTAGATACTGTTACACGATGTTTACCTCTTTCCCTATAACATTCTGTATGTCATACGAATGATATATTCTCCAAGCCCTCTTTCTTCATTATGAGTCGCAGAGATTTCAGATGTACCTTTTTTATTATCATTTATCTTACAAAATCATCTATTTTCACGTGTTTCATTCATCGTATTCTCAGCATCCTTCTCTAGAACCAAAATATCCCCTTCATCTGTAACAAAAATAGTTATACAGTTCCACGAGTATAGCGAATTATTATTATTACTGGAGAAAATACATACCAAATATGAAAATTGTTACCAAATTTAACGTTTAGCTTTCATCTTAATTTTATCAGGAATATTTGGAAAAGAGAATTCTTTGTTACTTTGATTTCTTTGTTGGAATATTTTTTTTTAAATTGCTCAACTAGATTTCACATGTGTATATCTTGTGAGGTGTGCGTCTGTGTGTGTATGTGTGGGTCTAAGTGTATATATGCGTTATGTCAGTCTAGTATTGTCTATGTGTGCATTTAATTCCTGAAAATGTCTGGGGGAAGGAATGGGTAAATTGTACGTATATATGTGTGCATGAAATTTCTATTTTGTATTGTAGGTGTTGCTAGATGCGGTGCGTTTGTTGTCTGTGGATTAAATTATGTACGTTATCAATTGTGAAGTCAGTTTTGTTGTTGAAGAGAAACTGTGTGTATCGGGAAATTTGTGGGTATGATTATGTGTTTTGGTCTTCTTCTTCTTCTTCTTCAACTACTACTACTACTACTACTACTACTACTACTACTACTACTACTACACCTCCCCCCATCATCAACAACAAGAATAACAATAACAATAATAATAATGATAAATAAATAAAAAATAATAATAATAAAAAAGTGTTTTGGTAGGTATTAATTCTTTTTGATGTGGATATATGAAATCTTAGTTTATGTTGTTGATCAAGCGTCTACCTGACCAATGAAACCAAAAAATCCAGAATTAAAAATAAAACATATCTGAAATATCCTCGTCCATATCTCATTTCACAAAAAATTCTGACGAAACGAAAATAAAACAGACGGATTTATTTATGTATTTATGGATCTTGAACGATAGAATGTACGAAGTTTTATATCCATATAGATCAGTATATATATATATGTATATATATATATATATATATATATATATATATATATATATATATATATATATATATATATATATATATGTATGTATGTATATATATGTATGCACAACACGTGAACATATAATTTAACAGTTAAGACTAAAAAGAACAAAAAACACAACCGGGAAGACACTCATCTTCCCCACATTTTAATATTAATTTTTAGCTTGAATAACGCATTTTTTATAGCCCCCAGCCTACGCCCCGTAAATACATCCGTCGTCATTTCAATATCCATCGCTAAGAGCGTTTTCTGTCCACAGTTGTACTTCTCGACAGACACCACTTGCGTCCATCACTGTGACATCTTTCGCGTCAGTAGCTTTTCACCATGACATGGAGAGCTCTTCAGTGTGGTAAGGTAAAAAGAATGTTGTCTTCCGGCAGGCGTCAGGAGGGAAACAAAATGATGAGATATAAGCTTCATTACAGGACAGAAAATATAAGATATATAAGCAATAAATCAAAACGGAAAGGAAAATAAATAAATCTATAAACACATTCAAACTCTTTCTCTCTCTCTCTCTCTCTGACCCCCTCTCTCTTGCGCGCTCATACGCACATACACAGGAGTTTTAATTAATATGTTATCATATTTATTGATATATATTTCTTGTACATAGGTTTATAAACATAACTAAAATTAAATCTAAAACTTATTGTAGGTAATAATGGAAGATTCAAATACAGTTAACGAAAAAAATCTATATATAAAAATCGCTGAATTATACTTGTCTCTCTGTACGTCACATTCTCTAAAATAGACGTATATTGAACGATCGAAACCAAATTTAGGTTTGCTTTGCTTTATTTTGTTTTACGGTATGTCAACCTGTGTGGGTTATTTAATGCCGAAAAGTGATTTAGGATAGATTCATATGTATTATTTGTAAGAAACCAGTGTGTAGATCAGTATCATGTATTTTTGTAAAGAGTGTTTTTGTAGAGAGCCAAATATATTGCTGGTAATATGTTTTTCTTTCTGGTATTTTTATTATAAAAATCTATAGCTGGTACTCTAACAGGTGCTACAGCCCCGTGCTGGGGAGGACCCGGGAACAGCCCCAATTAAGAATTGGTTCCACGATTTAAAAACCTCACGGACAGAGACCATCTTGCTGGATGTAGTTTATCATCATACTCGGAGCACCCAAATTTGGGGGAGAAGTGCGAACAGATAAAGGGATACAAATTATAGTTGATTTTACTAGGGGGCGTAGCATAGTACAATAAATTCTCATTAATTTTGGGGGGAAATTTAATAGTTTTATTTACCAAAGAAAATACCTCCACTTATAAAAACTACAATTTAAAATAACAAATACTTATTTAATAAAAATGCAATATTGTTTTTTTACATATCTCGTTGTTAAGTCTTTTATATATACAAGAATCCAATTTCCAGTTTGCCCTCCTTTTTTGGAGAACTATAAACAAATATAAGACCAAAAAGTTGGAATTTGGTTCCAGAAATAGATATTTACACATGGTCAGTTGTATGTTGTATGAGTATGAGACCCTAAAAAATTATACTTCTCTGTTAAAAAGAAAAACAAGAAATTTTCTTTAAATAAATTGTGTAGCATAAATCCTTTCAAGTTAAATAAAATAATAATAGCATTAAACCACAAAGTAGGGTTTATTTCAAGGTATTTTTTCAAACAAAGCCGCTGATTTCAATTTCATCAATTAGTTTGCGTAATTGAAAGAAACTTAGATTTTTTAAATCTCGAGAGTTAGCAATAACTGCAACAATACTAAATACTTGCGAAGTAATTCTAGTTTATAAATATCCGATTATATAGAACATATATGTATACTTCTCTTTCATACATATCTTAAAATATAACAAAATGTTCGAAGCAATGAATTAAAAAGGGAAAAATACCAGATCTGTAACATAATGTATATTAACACACATATATATATATACATTTTTATATACACACGTATAAATATGTTCTATTAAGAAAGTAAAAAAAAACAGTTATAAATGTAACATGTCAGCTATTTATTTAGCTTTACAAGAGCATTTTGGACATGAAATACTACACAGAGTTATATTTATATTTTTTAATCATTTTTTTTCTTTTGGCTGTGTAGCATTAAAGGATCTCTGTATATGTTTAATTCTTGAAATGTTTATTACGTGTGTTTAAAAAGAATGTCTTTTTAAGTGCATTATATATTTGTTTCTTAAGCAAGGAAAAACAAGAACATAGAATTTTAAATTGAATTGTGTTTCGAGACAAAATACATATCTAAAAAGTTTATGAATAAGACAAAAGGAAAAATATTTACAGGTCTGAGTAATCTATATGCAATTTTGAAATGAACCCTTTATTAAATCTACGAGTGTAGACTTTTATCTTTCTACTGGTCATATCTAGGGATAGCTAATATTATTAGACTATATCTGAGTAATATATGAATAAGAGAAAAAGAAAAATATTTACAGATCTGAGTAATCTACATGCAATTTCGAAATGAACCCTTTATTAAAACTACGAGTGTAGACTGTTATATATCTACAGGTTCTGTCTAGGGATAGTTAATATTCTTAGACAATATCTGAGTAAAATATGAATCAGAAAAAAGGCAAAATATTTACAGATCTGAGTAATCTACATGCACTTTTGAAATGAACCCTTTATTAAATCTACGAGGGTAGACTGTTACCTTTCCACTGATCATGTCTAGGGATAGCTAATATTCTTAGATGATATCTGAGTAAAATTACACACAACCCGACCCAGGGAATCTAACTCACAACCTCTATGACACGATAGTCATTGCCCCAAGGATGTGGATGAATGGTACTGTTGCGATTGAAGACTTTCTGTTATTTGTTTTTCTTCCTTAGCGGCTCAATACTGTATTTATTTCTATGCTTGGCCTACGAAGAATGTCTTTAGAATGAAGAATGTCTGCGCACTACTTCTTGACTCGATGAATTACTTAATTATATTTATCTCAAATTCTTCTTAATTTCTAACATATATATATGTATATATATATATATATATATATATATATATATATATATATATATATAACCGTCTAGCCAAACTTAGTATCTGTGATACAGCGAAACAGACTCTCCGAGGATGAATATATATATATATATATATATATATATATATATATATATATATATATATATATATATATATATATATATATATATATATATATATATATATATATATATAGTATTACTGTATGTATACATATATTTATTAAGTTGATATGACGTTTGCCTCATATCATAACTGTGCTGGTTTCAATTCTCGGTAGTGGATGCGCACTGCTTATTAGTCCCAAATATGGGAAGAAACGGCCGCCCAGTTATTTCTGCATTGTGCTGAGGTTTCTTCTAGACTCGATGAATTACTTAATTATATATATATATATATATATATATATATATATATATATATATATATATATATATATATATATATATAATATATCTATATATATGTTTACAGTAATACAATACCTATATATGTGTACAGTAATACTATATATATTATTGCATATATTATATAATTATAATTACTATACAAACACGCACACACACACTCTCTCTCTCTCTCTCTCTCACACACACACACACACACACACACACACACACACACACACACACACATATATATATATATATACATTATTGTTAAAAATGATTCGGCCCTCTTCACTTTTTCAAATGTTTGTATATATGTGGACGTTTCACATTGCACGTTCCATAGAATGAATAGAGTCTATAAGAAACAAAGACGCAAGATAAGCACCAATGCACGCACGTTCAATTTTCTTATCAGTTACTCTACATAAACCAAGACACATACAGTTCTTTGGATCAGAAAATATTTCTATAATGATTCTATATGCAGAGAAGATGAGGTGTAACTATTACTTACAAGCTGACAATTAGCAGAAATTTATAAAATGTATAATGCCCGTGTGTGCATGAATGTCTATATCTACATGTGTAGGCATAATCGAAGTATGCGACTTAGAAATTAGATTAGAAAAGTACATACGTTATCACACAGTGTTTATTGTACGTATATATTAGTGCTTTCTGAAGTTAATCAGATTTTACCAGATTCTGGTGTTGACATTGGTTTATCAGTTTGTGATAAGCACTGCCATTTTCGTTTTCTGTTGACATACATAAGCTCATTATTATCACCTGTAACAAGGCGAGGTAAAAATGAAAGCTGACATTCCTGGTCCAATGACTGGGGCAGATTGCGGAATGCTGTTCCCGATTCCCAAGTGAAAGATCACGTGGACCACTGATTCCCGCTTTGCAAGTTGTTCCACTTACCTTGAGCTGTTCACATTAAGATTCTGGCGCTAAATCTCTGGGGTTTTGACATTTCAATAATGTCTTTCAAATGTTCTTCATTTAAAGTGGATTTTTTTTCCAGAGCCATGTATATCGGATATTGCTGCTAGTTTTACAATAATGTTCATCATCCAAAAAACCCAAGAGACACTCGTAGTAGAGGGTTACTGAGTAAGAGGTACAAATTATGGCAATATATGAGGAAAATAACGGCTAAGTCTAGACTTGAATAGGATAAGATTTTAGTGATCGGGGAATTATCCGATTGGAAGTCTGTTTCCTATGAAAGAGACTTGACACTATCCTTATTCACGGCACATGTTTTTTTTAATATCTTTGTAAAAGTGCTACCCATTCGGAATCCACACAATAAACAATGACTTCTATGATGCTGTTTATTAAGTGCTGAAATATACTATAAATTCGAACACTGTATTGTCGAATGGAAGATTTGATAGAATAGATCTAGTAACAATTTCGAATCGTAAAGGATCTCTTTGGTTGGTAGACTCGTAATTCATGGGCGTGAAATAAGTAATTACATTTCGAACACCATAATATTAATGAAATGTTCGTTCAAAATATATTTGATTTGCTTGACACGCCCAGCTTTAAATGTGAGCTATTAAATATTTAATCGTTTCCTTTCAGACTGAAACACGTCACAACAAATTATTCTTTATTTCTATTAAGTATATATACATATGATTTTGAAAAAAAAATCTTAACACCCATTAATCCCTTTGGGTTTCCTTT
>OZ038482.1:97382119-97389619 GCA_964036315.1 Acanthosepion esculentum | reverse complement strand
ATCGGGGTTAGGGATACCTCTGTACAACACACTTTCCCACATAGTCCGTTTGTGTCTTTGTAATTTCGTTCAAAATATTCTTAAGATATTTACCAAGAGGAAAACATCTACTCCTCAACTTGCCAAGAAAGAAAAGAAATGCTATTGACCACGACACAAAAAAATGACTAATCAGGACGAAGCAGAACAGAAATGAAGTTATCGCACTTTACTGTTGACGATTCTAAGGACAGAGAAAGAATTTGTAAATCGACAAACCAAAACCAAGCGTCAGTGGCTATTAAACAGTTTTGTATTTGCATAAAATTTGACATGTTTTGCAACTAAAACGTTTTCATTTTTTGTTTTGTTTTACATCTGCATTCTGTTTCTTAGTATTTTTAGCAAATATTAAACCAAATGTACTGTAGTATATAATGTTAGAATTAAGCCTGACTAACGTAAAAATAAGAAACAAAATAATGTGTAGAAAGATGATAAAAATATATCAAATATAGAAAAACCGTAAAAATAACTAAAAAAATAACAGTAATGCCTAAATAAAGCTGAAGGTTCCTCAAGGACACATGGACCAGTGGATAAGTCGATAAAAGCTTTGGTTGAAGTAATCCAGTGAATTGACCTAAAGTACTGTGAGTTCAATACCTGGTCACAGCAGAGGTGAATAAAAAGTTGGAGGGTTGAGTTACTAAAGGGAAATAACTGAAACTGAGATATCTAGAAAAGGCATGGTACGAGGAAGTAAACCAATCTACCCCAGTGGTGGAGTAAAGGATTCGGTTCGAAATTTCAACGTATATTCACTTAAAGAAGGCCAGACATACACCATCGTGAATATGACAATAATGACGAGGACAAGAGCTCGAACAATGTAAATAATATAAATGTTAACAATACCTCATCTCAGATATATAGAAAGATAAGTCATATTGAAAGATAAAAAAGATATAAAAATTAATTACAGGTGGACTTGCGACCAAACATACCTGTATGTTATGATCACCTGTATTCCATAGCGGTTCATTAATCTGTTCTTTCTTTCTAACGATATCATTTACTTAGAATTTTGCTTACCTTTTGAAGACATTTTTCACTACTCCTATGGGCCTTATAATTCCCGTGTCTCATTTTCCGTTGTCTGTTATGACACTATGCACAGATTTATGTCCCTGCCTGATATTCACTTGCTCAATACGTTGCTTACTCGTCGGACTGTCGCAATTTTCCTGGCGACTATCTATGGTGTGAAATCTGAACCAGTACAAAACAATGCTAAGGACAATGCCACTAAGCCCTTATTTAGCCTCACCTAAAATTTAAATAAACCTATCCGGTATTTCTCAATATTTTAACTCGCCAGCCGTCTAATGTCAAAACCTCTACTTAAACACCACCTTCTCCATCAACTCATTCAAAGCCCCAGTGAGACATCCGATGCCGCAAGCCATTATCCTTAATCCCTTCATCTGTCCGATCACAGATTAGCGTGATGCCCAAGATTTATGGCTAGGTTTTCGAAAAACGAACGCATTCTGCTAGGAAATCGTTGAATGTAAACATATCTTCTTCTTACCATAAATATAGGAGTGTTAGGCTTCGTAGATTCTAAATCTCTTGTTTTGATTCGGTCTTACGTATTTTCTTTTCCCTTCAACTATTCCGCCTCGGCAAACCACGAATAACAAATGATACACGTTGAATTAAGATTTGGATTCTTGTAGTCGCGAAAATCTTCATTGTTCTTCTGGTATGGATTAATGAAATAACTGTTTACGAAAATATTGTGAAGAGTCAAGGTAGGAAATAGTTTTAGCAAGAATTAAATGACTTTGTGTAAGTGATGTCTGAGGGTCAAAGACAATATTTTTTTGCATATTGTCAACTGGTGCTACAGAATCACAAACAAGGAACTCTACCAAATAACAAAAATCACATCACTTTTTCTTTTAATATTTTCACTCCTAAACAAGGGACCAACATCGATAACACCTATGTGGTTACTGAGTGTAAAATAATATTTAAAAAAAGGATTATTAATGAGCGAGAACAAAAAGTGAACAGAAATTAAGAAGACAGAATTTAACGATTGACATTGCATTTAAATTTCTGAAGATTCAAGTTGACTGAAAAGCAAGAAGGACTAAAAACTATCAAGAGTTACAGAAATTAAAATGGATGGCTCTTACTCGAAGAGAAAATAATTACATGGCCAAAATGTTGACATTCCACACTACTTCAAATAAAAGGTTAGGTTGAAAACATCACTCAATAATCGATATAAAGATAACTATTACTGAACTAGAGAAAACGTATTTCCCTGAAAAATTTGTTTCTAGAAAATGATTTTATAAATTTCAACCGACAGTATTACACGCTGCTCGGTCAATGATTGCGAAATTTTTCCTAGTATGGAAACGATTAATATTACAATTAATTTCACCGTAGTTCGACAAGACACCTGTATTTTATTATAGTTCTTTTTGTTAGTATTCACTCTGTCCTTCCTATCAGTGCGTTATCTACGGCCTTATCCAATCGCGGGCCAGAAATTATATTTCCTGAAAGTTAAAATTAAATCTCGAATTTCCTATATCGATGTGAATAAAGGGATACAGCTTCATTCTTCTACTGTTGCACATCCACTGTGTCGCCAAATCACTCATTGCTTGTGTATTCTTTAGATTATGGATTAGGCAATCTAAATTCTAGATAACCAGATGCTGGCAGATTGTCTCCCTTCTGACCTAGCTCTGTTGGCTCAATGGTGGAAAGACAATTCTGTAATATTCAATACCTTCAAAAGAAACATAGTAAAAAGCAGGCACTAAACATTCACCTATCATGATAAAGGGTTTTTCTCTCAAGGAAGCTTTTGTATGGGGCGCCTTTTAGGTCTCAGGTTCACCCCAGACCCCAAGAGAAACTAAAACATACGAAGCATCATCGTCGGAAAGCATTCGACTGCTTGTACCGTTATTTCAAGAGACAGAAAAGACCAAAGGTGGAGCATTCTTTGCATATGTAAGAGCATACTGTCCAGTCCTCACTTTACACACTTGATAGAGTTCGAAAAATTCTTCCTGGCATTGTGGGTGATGAATTATTTCCCACTCTACAACACACAGACGAAACGTCGCAAACCTATCGCTACTTTATTTGAAGAAAATAACCGTTGAACTGGAAATTGTTATGAGTGCGTATAAAGTCTTCTTCTTTTCAATTTAGAGGCACAGAAATTGGAAATAAATGGCTTCCAGCTATATTTACATATTCATGGATTCCCTGGAAGGAAGTATGTTAAGTAGATACCACCTAGAAACTCGCTGCTAACAAAGATACATATACGATATTTTTTATATGGACACATAGCGAGATAACTCTCTGAGTCAACCCAAATACATATTTAATCCCTCAATGCGTGAATTCATGTTTAAAATAAATTTCAACGATCTGCGTCTTGTTGAATGAAGACGCTAAAACACGCATCAAAAACACCATATCTTAATAAATTTTCAGCATTTAATACGCGACCAAACAAAAAATATTCAGCGAGAGCAAACCACGCTAGACATCTACACAAACTCTTAACATTATACATGATGCACCATATCTCCAAAGTATATCACCTGCAATAAACACCGATGTAAACTCTGTAGGCATATCATCACTGATAGCGATATCACACACACTCGCACTCACGTAGTATTCAAACTACCAGCTCTGAATTGTGACAGTTCAAATATTATATATTTTATGCCACGAATGCAAACAAGGAATTTATGTTGGAGAAAATGGAACGGAATTCCGTCTTCAGTTGCATATCCTTAAAAAAAAACGATCAGGGACAATTACTCTGTTGCTGTACACTTCAACCAACAATTTCATAGATTCGATGACATCAGATGCTTGCTTTCAATGTCTTCATTGAACAGCCGAAAAGAAAGACGCAGATCGGAGAAAGAGATTCACACGATGAAATATTAAACAGGTATTTGGCATTACTCAGGGAGTATAATTTCCAAAGGGCGACCTCTAACCAAGAGCAACAAATCTCGGAAGAGCAAGTCCCACTTCTTTGCTTATTCCTCGTATCATTCAAAAAGAAGACAGGCCTGTTAAAAACTACAGCATTAAAATATTTCCCCGATGAATCAAGTCAATCAAAAGGTTAATATATATTAAATACCAATTTTATTACTAATATTGATATCATTTTGTTGTCATTTTCTTCTTCAGATTTTATTATCCAGCATATTAAATCTCTCTCTATCTCACTCACTCTCACTGTCTCTGTCTGTCTGTATGTTTGTCCGTCAGTCAGTCTGTCTGTCTCTCTCTGACTCTCTCTCTCTGTCTCTCCCTCTGTCTCTCTCTCTGTATATATATATATATATATATATATATATATATATATATATATATATATATATATATATATATATATATATACACACACACATATGCCACATGTAGCTCCAAGAAATATCTCCGACATAATCGTAATATATTATACGGATGAAGACACCATTGCCACTAATTTCTTACTATGATGTGGGGACAGTTCTGGGAGGTATATGCGGGAGATATTTCTGTTGCACCACACATCGCTCTCTCTCTCGCTCTCTCTCTCTCTCTCTCTCTCTCTCTCTCTATATATATATATATATATATATATATATATATATATATATATATATATATATATATATTGCGAATTTGTAAACAGTGATGGCTACTGCAGAGGCAGAAGGTTTTCTACGAATTGAGCGCTCTGAATTGAAAATAAGTACGTAAAACTTTCCCTTCCTCTCTGCTAGGAGCTGATAGATCAGGGGAGAAATCTCCAACTGATAACAAATGTGTATGTGTGTGTATGATATACATACTACATATGTGTGTGTGTGTGTGTGTGTGTGTGTGTGTGTGTGTGTGTGTGTGTGTGTGTGTGTGTGTGTGGAATAGACACACAGTTCCAATCCTGTAATACTTTCCAATTTTTTTTCGGTTAGACAGAATGAATAAAATATTTTTATTAGTATTATTTGCAACATTTCTTCGTAATATAAATGTTTTAAAAAATAAAATTTCTTTTATACTTGTTTGAATGTTTTTCATGCTTCGAGTACAACCGCTTCATTTACGTAACATTTACGTTATATTAGGTATTATTACTGTTACTGAGGTAAAATATATAAGGAGATGTGTCTTGATTATATGAAAATATTATCACACACACACACACACACACACACACACACATATATATATATATATATATATATATATATATATATATATTAAGCATTCCACCCTAAGCAAGGTGGAAGCCACTAGCACGCAAGGTGTTACAGAGAGTTGGAGCGAGAGCAAAGAGGAGTGATAGACGAAAGAATGAACAAATGGTTAGGGGATAGATAAGGGCATCTGGAGACGTCGATTGACATTACATTTGAATAGTTGGAGATTATAGCTATCAGGGAATCAAGAAATGGGGAGCGAGTTCCACAGGCGAGAGGTGCGAGACATGAAGCTATTGGAATAGCAGAGACGGCTACATTTAACAGTTTCAATCAGTGAAAGGCTGTGTGCGAGATGCCAACCTCGTTGAACGCTTAAATTTATGAAGTCTGGGTACCAAGAATAGCAGCTCATCGGAGCAGTTACCGTGATAGTATTTGTAAAAAAGACAGAGCGAGGCAACGGCATCTCTGTGAGAGAGCGACTGCAGACGAGATTCCAGATCAGGGCAAGTTACATTGCATATCCGTCTTTGGAGTTTATCAATGACCTTGAGTCAAACAGAAGGGGCTCCAGACCATATATGTCAGGAAGACTCCATGCAAGGGCGAATGATTGATGGTTTTCTCTGGTGAGTAATAGAGAGGATTTTTTTATTTTTGAGGCATTACAGTCCTCCAGCCAATTCCTTCCCCAGTCCACAATCGATTGGAGGTCGTTTCGAGAAAAACGGCCAGGTTAGTTTTGACGTCGACAATAGATTTGTTTTTGAGGCAGAAGTAAATTGTAGTGTCGTCCGCATACACGCCTAATTGTGACTTTGCTTCATTGAGGACACGCTTACACTCCTTACGAGCAGAGACGTCTATTGCAATCAGACATGTCGCTACGATATAGGTGGAAGAAGTGATTCCAATGGGCAATGGCAGCTGAGACTGAAGCAGAGAACCAAGGGGGGCGATTTGACCATATATTTCCTTGAGGGGATGAAAGCCGCGATTCCAGTTTTAACCCAGTAGGAGAGCTCGGAAGCACATTCTTGAACGGGGAGCGGGATAACAACGTCCCAGGGAACATCGCGAAGGAAATGCCGGAACGAGTCCCCATCTGCTCGTTGATAGCAGAACGAGGTAGGAGTTACTTCGCAAGGGGTGCAGTTGAAGGAGATACTGACAGACACTACAGCATGATCGTTTCCAAGAGGGCAGACCTGCGTGGCGCTATAGGACTCGGGGATGAAGATAAAACATAGATCGAATAAAGAAGCCTTACCGACCGGGTTGTAGAGAAAACGTGTGGGAAGTCAACTATTTGCGTGGGGGTGGAGAAATTGAAAAATTAAGGGTTTGTATGTCTGCAAGATCAGTAGTAGCGTCTTTAATCCATTTGGTATGATGGGCGTTATGAGAGGAAACGGAGGGAGAGAGAGAGAGAGAGACTTGTCAATGCTGTCAGAAATGCATTCGAAGAACCACAGTCTTGGGAGGCTGGAGAACGATAAAGGAAGAAGAGATAGCTTACAGCGTTGAGAAGAGATAACCGGAGACACATATACGAATGGTCTGGAGATTCAAGAGACAGCACTCTAGCCAACGGGAGATGGTCCTTGACGAAAAGACCAAGACCATGCATATGGATTTGAGAGTCTTTTCTAAGGAGAGGAAGGTAGTCGGAGATCGAGAGGTTAGAGGAGGGGATAGACGAGTCAAGGTTGGTCTCATAGAGAGCCAGTATATCCGGGCAGTTCGCAACGAGGAAAGATTCCACACAGCAGAAGTTCGTTCTATTGCCACTGATGTTAGAAAATGAAATGGTAAAGGGTTTCGGTGATTTTTGAGGGGCTGGTTTAGGATTTCTTTTTGGATCATTGTTAGTTATCATGATGTGTAATTACAGTAGCAAAAAAGAGAAAGCCTGAAGTAGAAGAAGCAGACGGTAATCGACCGCGACGTGGGAAGAGAGAATTTGGCGCAGCCTGCAACATAATGTGACCTCAGGGTTGTCCACCATTCCATGCACGACATGGCACTACAGACACCCGGTATTATACAACTGTCGAGCAAAGCGGCCACCCAAGACGCTACGAAAGAGTTAGGGCTCCTAACTAGCAGTCGGAAGCAGCAACCAGAAAACTGTCAACCGCGTACTCTCAGAATGAAGAAGCATTGCCACAGACTCCACACATCACGGGAGAAACACGGCACGTCTAGTACAGAGGGCAGAGAGATAGAAAGGGAGAGTTCCCGGATCCCCTTCCTAAAC
>OZ038482.1:97359619-97374619 GCA_964036315.1 Acanthosepion esculentum | reverse complement strand
ACGGGTAATAAATGCTGCTAAATCCGGCAACGGTGCAAAAAGATGGGTATCCGGGAAAATTGAATTAACTACCACATCGAATATGTCCAATGGTCGAATTTAGTAAACATCGCACCAGGCAAGTCACATTAATTATTTAATAAGAGCTGCTTAGTCCTGTACGAAGTCAGAATAATTTGGTCATCATTAAATTCAGACAAACGTCCATAGTGAATTGTCCTGCGAGATGATTTGGCTCAGTTTCGCCTCGTGGTCGGCATTCCCTAGATTGTAACAAAGATGCAAATAGATGCACATATTTCTGCAAGAATTTATTGGGTTGTAAATATACTAAAACCTTTTAAGTTTGACACAAGGATACAATGCAACTGCAATTCTTCTTGATCAATCTCTCTTATTTTCAAATACTCTAATGCGATTACTAAAGCTTTATCAATTGTCATTCTAAGACTGACTCATATGTATTACCGGAATGGGCATTATTACCAGAAATCTCAATTTATAGATTAGCATGTGTGAGCTGAACACACCAATAATAAATTTATATATTTCCCCTGAGCATCATTTCGAACAACTTCGAAGTAGTCTTAGCCTCATTTATCCTCGGCCTTTATATATATATATATATATATATATATATATATATATATATATATATATATATATATATATATATATATATATATATATATATATATATACACACACACACATATATATATATATATATATACATATATGGGGGGTGTATTTGTATGTGTGTGTGTGTGTGTGTGTGCGCGTGTAAATTAGTAATAATAATATTAACATGTAATAAACGTTATTTTTGTGCGCACACAAATTTGAGTTGAAATCACTGGTTTTCCTTTTATTAAACAATGACATTAATATCAACCAGCCTAGAAAAGTAGTCACATTATCTTTAGTGGGTTTTCCAGTCTATTTTTGCAGGTGTGGTACGTAATATATATATATATATATATATATATATATATATATATATATATATATATAGAGAGAGAGAGAGAGAGAGAGAGAGACAGAGACAGAGACAGAGACAGAGACAGAGAGTCAGAGAGAGAAACATTGAATGATAGATAGATGGTGGTTGATCGTTGTTGATTCCCTAGGTTATCATATAAGTATAGAGACTCCTCATCACAAAATATCTGAGATGTATTTCGATGATGTTAATGCATATTATAGAGACAACTATGAGGAATGTTGTCTCGTATTCAGATTAATATAGCATCAACATGACTGACATTGTCTCAAAGTTCCATAAATCATAAAAATGCTTTAAATAAAAAACAATACAATTATTAAATATTAATAAAAGTTCCCGGTTGAGAAGTCTTCTGATGGAATTGGTCGTCTGCTATATCTATACCAATACCAAAGCACCATTCAATTCTGGCATTTTCCAGAACTGGAAAAAGCCTCACAGACGTCAAATACAATTTTATAACCTTGATATCTAGTATAACCTGTCTACATGTGATAATATATAATTGCAACAACAGAAATTGTATGATTGTTTTTACTTGTGAACTGCTTGTGTAACATAGTAGTTATACAATAAATAATGTTGATGTGAGGTTAATCATAAGAACAGGACCATCGCCTAATAAACAGCCAAGTGTTTGTTGGAAATATATCAAATTTCTGAAATACATTATATTTCACAGGACTGGTTTAGTGTCACATATCCTGCGGAAAAAAATAAATATAAAACAAGAAGTATCAAAGTCTTTTCATTCGACTTTAAATTGTCTAATTAGTAACAAAAAAAAGCTAGAGGGTGTGATTTCCGAGTAAAAACATAGTTTACTTGAATAATGATTTTGTCTTGGTATAATTAGAGGACCTAAAAAAGAAGGCTAGAGTAGGGAAGTTCTCTTCTTGATTTCGATCTCTCTCCTTCCTGTCGATTAGTAGAAAAATTCCCCTATTGGAAAAAGTAAAGGTTTGCCGATACACAACCAACGTGTTGTGACGTTTATTATGGCGGACAGACCCCAAGCGTTGTGAAGAGTTGCCTTTTGATTTTCTATGAAAAATTGAGACAGTGTGACTTTAGAATATTGCGATATGAGCAACTGATGCGGCCCACTACGAAATGAAGTGGTAGATTGACCAAAGGACTGGCAGCGGTTAGTGATAATGACACATATGCGCATAGTACTTTATTTCGATAAAGCCTTCAAAGATTTTGGACAGGATGTAACGTAAAAACACTCGCCCTGTTTTGCGTTGTGTCGTTCCTCGCTTCAGGCAGTAATGAAGAATGCAATAAATCTAGCCTGGATAAACAGAACAATGGGCATACCGATGGTAACAGCAGAATTGTCCAAATCCTGTCCAATTGTTACATTAAGATTTGAATCTTTGTATCTTACAGATGATTAAAAATATCTTACTGAAATTCTCCGCGTTTTTATAACACTATTGCACTTAACTTTGAGTAATAGGAATGTATAATTACTCTCCAAGCTTAACAGAAGAATCGTGATGGAATTGATGATAAACGAAAATGACATTCTCATCATTAATTAATCATAGTTAAGGATCGGAAGCTCATCAAGGATAGAACTTAGCTTCATATATATATATATATATATATATATATATATATATATATATATATATATCTTATAATTTTATCATATAGACAAAACCATTTTACTCACAACAAAGATGCAACTTGGTTTCAGTGCATTTTAACTGAAACCAAGTTGCATCTTTGTTGTGAGTAAAATGGTTTTGTCTATATGATAAAATTATAATAAATAAATAATTATCGCTCTACTACCTGTACCGAGCTCTTTTTTGATAACCATGTTCGACCCCCACCCGTAGATGTGCAGTTAAAATGCACTGAAACCAAGTTGCATCTTTGTTGTGAGTAAAATGGTTTTGTCTATATGATAAAATTATAATAAATAAATAATTATCGGTCTACTGTATCGAGCTCTTTTTTTAATTAAAGCTGCGAACGTTGGAATTTATATATTACTTTCGTCCTCATCGCATCGGATATATATATATATATATATATATATATATATATATATATATATATATATTATTGTTATTATTATTATAACAGGAACATTTTCCATCCCTCTCTAACCTTCTAATTTTCTGTCCTGGAGTAAAAGTTTCAAGTCTTTTATCATTGGTCGCTGGATTATCATAGCTGAAACTACTATCTCACTTGGCAAATGTCTTATGGATTGAGTTGGATCTTTTCTAATAGATATCTTCAGTTCTAATTTGAAATGATGATCCCTCATCCTGTTGTAGCCTACTGATCCAGTTTTCCTTTCTATTATTCCTTCTTTTTTGAGCATATTCACCGTTCTCTTAAAGGATTCCTGAATGGGCATTGGAGATGGAACCTAGAGTATGAATTATGGTGCCATTACTGATGGCATTAAGGATCTTTCCTCTTACAGTTGGGAAAACGTTTTCCTTTTGCAGTTGGGAAACCAGTATGTCTGACACAAAACAATTTTAAACTGTTCTCGTTCTAGATGAGTAACTCAACGCGTTTTACAGTGATTCTTACAAAAAGAAGGGTGTCAAGATTGCTAAACGTCTCATCTGAAAATCTGGAAAAAAGAAACTCAATTAGTTTATTTAAAAAAAATATTAAACATATTGTGGGATGGACAATTATGCTGTTACACAATGTGGACAAATTTCTTGTTACCCCCTGTAGGTTTCAACTGTTTCTCTTGTTCAATTCCCGTCTTTCGTAAGGGTTACAGGTTTTCGGTCATATCTCGTTGAAAGACCTGTTCTTGTCGGAGAAACGAAGCAATGAAACGTCCAGGGTGTTTGGTACCTACATGGGAGACACCTTAGGACTGCCAGCTGCTGTGGGCTTTGATGTACCGGTAGTGAAAGGGATAACGGTGTGAAATCCTTTCGGGTTCTTCACATTCGTCAATACGCTTTGGTGATCATGAAACGAAAAAATGACATGGTCGTCCAAGCTTGTCACATCCGCCTCAACCATCAAGTATTCTGCTAGCACGATAAGATAATTGCCTATTCTTCCCCATTAATATGGTCTGGGGAAGGCTTACACTGGAGAAATGTCCTTCAAAGCCTGAGAAACAACAGGTGTAGAAATTGCGGCTTTTCGATATACTGGATGATTTGGTTATCAAGCTGATTACTCTCTCTCTCTGTGCAAATGTACATGAGTACGGTACTGTATATATGTGTACATTAAACAGAACTGAATATGCAAACATTTAGCAAGCATCACTTAAAACGTTTTAAGTTAATAAATCTAATTATTTGATAGCTCAATGGAGTTTTGTTGGACATAATTCATATGCTGGTATATTATTTTTAAATAACATATCGCTAAAGATGATAGGCGATAATCCTCATAATTTTTTGATTTATCAAAGACCCTGTAATGTTATCCATCCCGATCTGGCATCTCGACTAAACATTTTCCACCACGGTTAACTTGAATTCCTTCTGTCTTTTTCAGAAAAAATTTCTTTGCCATTTTTTTTAATGAGCTCTCTAATTGATAGAATTAATTTACTTTTTACTAGATTGCAAACAAGGACTCATCGTTGTAGTTTTGAAATAGCTAGATGTAACTCTAAGTTCTGTTATGATGGTTATTTGTCTCGCACTTTTCACCTGTGTAACTCTTTTGCGATGTATTGATTACCTTCTACCTACGTTCTTCAAAATTTTAAATGTGACGTCACTCGCTTTTTAGTGTCTTCCTGAAACCTGTTTTATTGTCCTTTCTCCTCACTGAAGTCTTCTCATTCTTTTTTCACTCTCAGTAAACACTGGCGTCTTAGTGACATATCGCCTGGCTTGGTGTGAAAGGATCAAAAGTAATATCTTGGCCGGATGCTCTTCTAGATCCTGTTACATTAATACGAGTGTCCCACACGGATATATTATTAGACCTAAGTTGTTCCTCACATCTCAACTCGGTATCTATGCTTATGAATCACGTAATTTAACTTGTCTTAATGAGATGTTTGATAAGTTCTGTAAAGGCAAACTTGTAGCTGATTCTGAAAATGCGATTAAATCTGTCGACAGCTGGTGCAATAAATGGCTTGTTAATTTTAACACTTCCAAAACAAAACAGCATTTTTTTCAAATGAGAGAACCGTTTGTACCTTACATCAACATGGCCAACGCTAACCTTCTATTGTGGGGACCTACCTACAAATGGACTCTTCCACACTTTTATAATATGGCTATCAACTCTGAGTAAAGTTGTGGACTCGTCCACGACAACCAGTTTACCTTCTGCTAGGAAATCACTCTTCCTGTTACGATTTTACCAACATCATGTACAGAAAATAATCAACGGGCATTCATTGGTTAATCACCGTCAATCTAGCTCGCTGATTGGTCAGTTTCGACCAATCAGAAGGCTCCCACGCACAAAATCTATTTTAGGCGCCAATTCAGTTTGAGCCTGATACGTGAGAGAACATGATATAAAAACCCAACACGTATGACCCTCACACGCGGACCCTCAAACCTAACTTCTCTATCTCTCAACATCACTGCCACAATGAGACTCATAAGAACTCCAGTCTTGACTAATGCAGTCAGACGTAAAAGAACTTTACAACAATTTATGCAAGTATAATTCCAGCATCTTTTATCCAACTTGCACAATACACAATTCAAAACATACTCAATCTTCTAAACTGCATTTTAATAAACAACTTATTCGTTATGAGTCTAGGTATAAATATTACCTAATCAAAGAGACGTAACTCAGTCTGACATTTCAGTTCGCATCACATGTCTGTATATTCAATACTTACTAAATTCAACTGTTATGTTTTTAACTCTACGTTCTGTTTTGTATTTCACCATTGCTATTCACGTCAAATATAATTTTCTTTGTTCCACCACATTGGATAGCGACCTCCAGCATATGGCACAATCTTTTCCATACCTTTCCTAGACAAAATAAAATAATTGTGGCTAACAGCCCTTCACACACGCAACAAATATGGCTAAACCATCACACTCTATCGTACTCAGGCCCCGTTCCGCAACAAAGTCAGTCGCCAAGTGTCAGTCACCAAGTGAGGGTCACCGAGTAGTAGCCACAGAGTGAGTGAATGAGTGAGTCGGGACACCAGTGAGAGAAAGTATTCTCCTGTCCATATTTACCTATGTACTACGTTTCCGAGAATATACTATTTAACCTATATCTAAGTCCGTGTTATCTTTCTATGTTTTTACACCATAACACCTTCAAGTGAGTAAATCGTCGTACCAATTCGATCTCTGATGAAGTGGGACGATTATATTGAATAATATACTGTGTTCTTCTAGGAAATTGATTCCGCTGTGTCCTGTTAGGCAATTATTCTCACTAGATACTTTCTTACACATTTATAAGTTACCTTTCTACCGTGCATTGAATATTGTTGCCATATCCGGTTCTTTTTGTTAGTTTAGAGATTCATGAAAACATCTGTAGTGTCACTTTTTCTGACATTGCATCTTGGCTTCTTTCACTGTCTTACCATACAAACGTTGCGTCCCTATTTCTTTTCTCTAATTACTTTCATGGTAATTGTTCTGCTGAATTTATACTTTTTGGTACGTAGACCTCAAGAATTAAACAGCAGTACCACATTTGTCATCATTTTCCTGTTGAAATTGTTACGTGTATGCGTAAATTATATGCTTATGATTTCTTCTGTCGAACTTCTCTGGAGTTCTCTTCCCGCTCCTCGGTTTCCTGACAAGTAGAAGTAAATGAAACGTCAATTGTCATCATCTGTCTCTTTGAAACCTGTCATTTTACTTTCCTCTCTCAGCTCAACATTTTGCCAGAATCTTTCACAATTAGTAACAATTTTATCGCCTTGCTTGTAATAAAACGATTAAAAAAAGAATTGCGTATTAATTCTTTGTAAAGATAATGGACTTCTTACCCTTTACCATTTTTATTCTCTTAGATTGATTGCCAAACAAATCAAACAAATCTACAGACCTCCGTTTACCTTGCTATTTAACACACAGCTAGTGGGAGAATAGAAGATTCATGCCTCTTCCAAGCAAATGAAAATTTATACTCGGCTTAGCTAACTAGATTTTGCGGCGTTACACTATTTATCTTCTTTTTTATGCACTCTGTCCTTTCAGGACGTAGGATATCATGGCCCTCCACTTCCCCTATCCCTTGTGGCTTTCAACAGGTTTTGTGTTTCTGCCAACTTCCCCAGACCACGATTGTCATGCGCTAATTTCCCAAGTGTCTATTTCCCTATATTCGTCCCGAGAGTATCAGATTTTTCCAGTCCATCCTATCTTATATCGTGTCCCAGATATTTCATCTGCCTCTCCCTTATAGTAAGCATAAGCTTCCTCCTTGTTTGCATCCCATCCAAGACCTCATCGTTGCTCACATGCTCGGTCCATGTTTTCCTCAGCATCCTTCAGTAGAAACACATCTCCGCCAACTCGAGTCTCTTCTCCATCTTAGAGGATACCGTCCAACATTCGCTGCCGTATAGGAGGACAGATGTCACGTAGCAGCTCAGTATTCTTATCTTTGTCACCATAGAAATCCTCCTGTTTCGCAGTACTCTACCCATCTTCTGGAATGCATCCTTGGCCATCCCAATTCGTCTTCGGATCTCAGAGTCGCACCTAGTCCTCCGTCAGGACACTTCCCATATACATAAACTTCCGCACATGTTTTATTTTAGTGTCTCTATTCTGTAAATCACATTATGGGCTCATCCTTTTACTGATGACCATGCATTCTGTCTTCTTGTAGTCTATTGTTAGTCCTTTCTTCTCGCTCTCCCTTGCTACCTTCTGTAGGAGGTTTTGTAGTTTCTATTCCGTGTCTGCTATCAGTATCGTGTCATCTGCGTAGCACATTTTGGTAAGGCTGTGGCCGCCAATAATGAATCCCGGTAGGGTCTTCATTTCCCTCAGAATTGCCTCGCTGTATAGGTTGAATAAGTCCGGTGAGAAAACACATCGTTGCCTTACACCTCTTTCTAAATTTTTCATATTCCCTGAGTTTATTCTTGATGTCGTTTGCTGCCAGTATACGTTCTTGATTATTCTGATATTTTTTCCGAATATATCAAGGTTGCTGAGCAGTTCTAGCAGGTACTTGTGGCGTATTTTGTCGAATGCCTTTGCGTAGATTATAAAACATAGATACACGTCCTTCTATATCTGTATTGCTTTTTCCATTAACATTCTAAACATGAATATTGCATTCCTTGTTCCGGTGTCTTTGACGAACCCGCACTGTTCTTGTCCTATCTCTGGTCCGATTCTGCTGCATGCTCTATTCATCAGAATACGGTTGAACTAAAATGACGTCAGGATTTTGTAGGATGGACAAATGAAAGTGATTCTTTTTTCTACTGTGTTATCCCATTCTACATCTTACCTTCTACTTGCGTATAACTAGTAGACGACTGATATTTGTAGTGGCCAGTTTGGTTAGTCACGTCGAAGATCTTGTTGTGGAGAGAGAGTGGAAGACAGCTATTACAACACCGGTAAACTCACATGTTTGTTACAAATATTTTTTCATTTGAGTTGTCGTTTCAGCATGTGGGAGATCATAGGTATCTTCAACTTCGTCTCCATTATAGATTTTAACAACCTTTATATCTTACTATATTTGCCACATCCTGCTTTATAAGACATTTGCAAAATCTTATGTAAGGTAATAGGTTGCCCTACTGCATTAAATATATCATTTGAATGTCAAAACTTCCAAGCCCACTTTCTTTATTATATGTCCGAAAAGCTTTTAATCGACTCTTTCTGTTCCTCATGTGTCCTTTTACTTTCTATTTACCTCAAAGCTTCCTCGTTGTTCAAATGCTCTTTCCATGATATTATCAGCACTCTTCTGCAGAAACATATATCTGTCACCTCCGATATACCCTTCATTTGGGAGGAAACAGTCCAGAGTTCAATATCATATATGACGATTGATATTACATGGCAGTCTCGCACTCATCACTTATGGATCAGTTAAAATATGTTCATTTAAACTATGTTCATTCAGCCAATGCCAGAAACAGTAGATTATTACCTAGGAGTCATATTTACAAGAACCGATGCCTAAAAAGGATTAAGTCTGCATCTACATATATGCATATATACGCACGGAAGTACGCATGCATACACACACACACACACACGCACACACACACTCGCACATCTTTTTTTTCTCTAGAAATAAATTATAGTCATGGAACCATAACGTTGTCTCTTTACTATATATATATATATATATATATATATATATATATATATATATATATATATATATATATATATATGAATGAAGAAATATAGTTTTAAGCTGTGCTATATTTATGGGATAAATAGTACGTATGTAAATATAAAAAGTGAACATTGAACTTGACACTGAAAGTCGACAGGATGTTTCAGGCTAGACGCAATCGCCAGGCCTGACTATCATGGGCTAGCATGAAGCAGCCTGTCGACTCTCATGATATATATATATATATATATATATATATATATATATATATATATATGACTGTGTTTTTTTTATAAATGTTTCGTTAAAAACGGTCGACAATGCACAGCAGTTAAGTATTTTTTATACAATTTTTTTGTGGTCTTATATTTTTCTTATTTTCTGGATATGAAATAATTTAAGAACACAAGAAAAAAAAATAATTCCAGCACATTGTCAGTCGTATTTAATGAAGGTTGAACATATATATATATATATATATATATATATATATATATATATATATATATATATATATATATATATTATGAAATGGAGAATGTCCGACAATTATTTTTTAAGAATTTATTTTATGTATCTATAAATAGAACGTCTAAACATAAAAAATGTTTATATATATATATATATATATATATATATATATATATATATATATATGTGTGTGTGTGTGTGTGTGTGTGTGTGTGTGTGTGTATGTTTGTGTGTGTGTGTGTGTGTAAGCAAATGTGTGGATGTAGATTCGACGGTATGATGAAAATGTGGAAGGACAAAGCAAAATCCGAATATATGAGTTTAATGTTTTTTTTTATTTTGTTTTTGTTATTCTGTCGACGTCAGACGTTTCGGTCAAATAGACCTTCTTCAGGACATGGTTAATGAAGACATATTTATATTAGATTTAAGTTAGATGAAGAGACGATATATACAGGACTAGTCAGAAACAGACAAACTGAAATTCTAAAGTCAGAGTATTCTTTCTTGGAGTCGGATACGCTGGCGCCGCGTGGGCGGCGCTGCGAAAACCTGCTCCCAGGGAAGACATTTTATCCTAAGTGGAAAGTGGGGGGGGGCTATTTAAAACTATAGCTTATCGGTACATTTGTCAAGCATTAATCTTGCTAGAAAAGTTGATATATTAAAGAAACCTTGTCTGATGTTTATTGTGTGCTATCATGCCAGCCTCGTAAATCTGCCTAATGTTTTTATTGTGGATATATTTTAAAATCTTCACAGAGTCGAAATCAAAATTGTGATCAGATTTGGCTATGTGTACAACAAAGCACTACTTAAATTACCGAGGCGAATATCTCCGTTTATGTTCGGAAATGCGAGATTTCAAGGACCTCCCTGTCTCGCCTACATAACTCAAGTTGCAGTCTCTGCATGGTACCTGATAGATGCAAGCATCGGATGTAATATGCTGTCTGCTGGTATTATTTAATATATTGCGGAGATTTGTAGTGGGTAATGTAGTAGTTTTAATTTTTAGCGCGTTTAGATTGTTGGAGATGTGTTCGGTCAGAGTGTTATTCGGTAGAAAGATGCGGCCAATAGGATTATCAGGGGCAGCTGAATATATATATATATATATATATATATATATATATATATATATATATATATATATATATACCAGATTTATATTGTTAAAAAGCTGACAAGGCAATGAAAGATTAACTGTGAAATAAAATATGATACTCTGAAATGGGGGTTTCTGAGAATTTTGCCTCATTCTACTACTACTACCATATGGTCTTTGTGAGCAATTTCGTATATTTCACATGTGTACTTACATTTCCATCTTTCTCCTTCAACACTTAATCTTTGCTGTCCACATGCGCTACTCAAACATGTTTTATACGACATTTACTCCATATTGTAGTAATTCTTTTTAAATATTAAATATTATTTACGGAAAACAGAAAAAAACTAATTGGTCCGTGCATTGAGATATCGAATACTATACTGGATTTAGCAAGAATTGCTTGCATTGCTTGATTCCTACAATGAATTAATTTGTCATTGCTAAAGTTTCTCTGTTACAAAAATAAAATAAGTCCAAATTAATGAAACATTGTCCAATGTTCCTTTCAATAATTTGAAGTAAAAAAAACATTGTTCAGAATCGCTTTACGACGATTGTTACGTTATACTACAGTTGAGTGATTCCAGAAGGCAATCTTAAACTCATATCTAAGATATCGGTAGCTAAGGGAAGGCCACAAAGAGGAGATATAGCATCAGCCTATTGATTGGAGAAGTTTTCCAGATGAGCAGATTTCTTCATTTCCACATGTTTATGTATGCGGAAATAAATCAATGAATTTGACAGAATTAAATTAAAAAAAAAAAACACAGAAGACAATGCGAAGCCAAATTATTTACCTACGCACGAAGCATAAATGTTTGGAAATTGGGATAATTACTTAGATGAAATATTTAATTAAATAAAATATAAAAGTTTATATGACAAGCATATGAATTTTATTTTAAATAAAACTTTTTTACTTATATATATATATATATATATATATATATATATATATATATATATATATATATATATACACACACACACATATTATACACACACACATACATATATATGCATATATATATGTATGTATATATGAGAATAAATCCTAACTAGCCAGACAAACCTACCTAGTTTTCACCTAAACGGATCATCAGGGTAGCTACTCTGAAGATCCGTTCAGGTTAGGATTTATTCTCATTTACCGCTTTACTTAGCGTATTGAGCCCTCTACGTTTTCGTTGTCTTTATACACGCTTGTTTTTTTTTCTTTGCATTAAGGACGTAAGACACTTGACGATTTTTTTCGCCTTGTTCTGATGTTTTTAGTTCTTTCTTTTTTACTTCCATTTTTTTCCTCGGGTACCAATTTTGCCTCAGGTGTCTACAATTTGAGTCATCCGAGGTTTTTCAAGCGAGTAATAGATAGATAGATAGATAGATAGTGTTATTCAGCAGCCATGAAAATTGTTTAAACATTAAATTTAAACGACATATCTCATCTTAGAACAGACTTTATTTATCGAAATGAAGAACAATATAATGATATAAATTTATTTATTCAAATAATACATATTTTTGAAGTCCTGGAGGCGACAAATTCGTCAAAGACATTTTATGCTGCAGTGTATATGTTGAAAACGTTTCCTCGTACAACTGCCTAAAAATGACATATTCTAACTGGGAATAGTCCCACGAATACGCTAGAAGATGTAGATTATCGAAGTCCAGTTCGCTAAACTCGTAAAGCGTTGGTTTTTGCGACGTTTGCCTGATCATTGTCGTGCAGGATATCCGAGCCTTTTCTGTTGGCCAATGGTGACCACATATGCTGCGATGTTCTATGCATCTCAATAGTTTTGCGACAATACTGATCTGCTGTGATTGTTTCAGCAGCATACAGAAATATATAGTTGAGTAATCCCGCGTCAGACCAGCAGGCAGACATTATATTTTTTTTATGAAGGGTCGATTTGGGAATATTTAAAAATTTCATCTCAGTCCAACTCCTGCGTTGAAGGTTATTGCTTCTTGTATAGAACCCAATTTCCATCGCATGTCATAAAGAAGAAATCGGTCGTTTTTATGATGCGAAGATCAGATTTATAATGGTTTTCGTAGAATGTTTGTGGCTTGCATATTCTAGGTTTTTTTTTTTCGAACTTTTGAATTGAAATATACGTAAATTCTACACGCCCTTATGTGTATCTATCCTTCCGTCTCACGAAGATATTGTGAAAATATATTTCTTAATTACAAATTGTAACTTCAGGCGAGGGAACGTCTCAAAGCACTATTTCACGAAGCATTTATTAATATTATATTGTCCCAAAACTACATACGTGTTTCTATCCGTTTGTGGTGCACTGCGCCGAATTTTAATCCCGTGGATATAAATGTGATGTAAATACTATTTTTATCATTTTTGTTGATAATTAAAGAAAAGTCAGTGCATATATAAATGTATAGCGGGTGCAACAGCAAAATTATCCAAATCGTGTAACACCATAATTATTCATCCCTCAAAATGTTTAATATCTAAAAAAAAAAAAAACACTAAACTAATTCAGTTTCTTTTTTCTAGATTTTCGGATAAGACGTTTAGCAATCTTGAACATTTCTGGTACGAATCACAGAAATATCCTTTGTGTTATTCAGCTAGAAAGAGGACAGGTTTAAATAGTTTTGTGTCAGTAATGGTACCAATATTCATATTCTGGTTTCCATCTCCACAGTCCATTCAAAGAAGTGATCCGACTACGACAATGCAACGAGCAGAGAAAAAAAACTTCAAAATGAAATCGTACGGGAAACATAGGAATCAGCTTGTTAATGTAGGACAGAAATTTAGAAGGAAAAAAATTAGGATAATAAAATATAAAGATCAATGCAAACTATTAAATCAACGGACAGGATTAATCACGAAATGTAGACATAGAAATAGATTAAAAATTACATAAGAATACACGTGTATATATGTGGGAGTGTATGTGTGCGTATGGTGGAATATATGTATGGACATGTAAATGTACATATATGTATGTATGAAGATATGTACGCATATAAGTGTGTTAGACAGCATGACCTATTTCATTGGGCGCTCTGGTAATATCCACAATCTATATAAATCTATAATTCAACTAATTTACATTAATCTTAAGTGGTTTAATTTTAAATGTCCCATCGCTTATTAATAATATTGGACACCTGTATTACAAAATATACTTAATGTGATTTCCAGAAAAACAAAATAGGGGTTCGTATAAGAAACGAAGGAACTGTTATTAAACCAAAACAACGAAAGGTTCTAGCCAAAAAAATAAACTTCAGCGCCAGACAACTTATATTACGCAGCCACCAGTCGCAAACACAAACACATTCTCATTAACACGGCGTCTACCAGAGGAGTACTGACATTGAAAATAAATTTAAAACAATGCTCCGAGACAGACACTTAGAGGCTGATGATACAGAACGACTTGAAATTGACTATAGCATTTCATGATATTTTCTACAATACACAAATGACACCGTAGATAATAGAATGCTAAACATCATCACAATATTAGAAATCGAAATGCCCATCACTCCGGTAGACAGTATTTTGTATCATTCGAACATCAGCAGAAAATACGACTCTCTCTTCCATAAAATAGGTGTTAGAGAGAATATATATATATATATATATATATATATATATATATATATATATATATATATATATATATATTATAAATTGAAAGGTCGTTAATTCTTTAATTTTTATGCGCTGTAAATTTACATTCAGTACTGTTTGGTAAAAATAAAAAAAGATATCAATAAAAACAACAGATTATATTACGGTTCTTTCTTTTTATTATAATATATATATATATATATATATATATATATATATATATATATATATATATATATATATATATATAACACGGAAAGATAAGATATAGTAGGAATTATTTTTAGTCCCAAATGACATTCAAAATAATAGATCTCATTGACAACACGAACCCACATCATGAATGGAGAAAATTCAGAATCTGCTCTGTGATGCTGAAACGATACAGGCTTTGTTTGTAAGATATACATCGGTTTTTTCCTCCATTGAGCTGTCAGAGCTAGGTTTCTGGAGATATCACCTGCCAGGCTATGTAGACATTAATTCGGGGAATGG
>OZ038482.1:97349619-97354619 GCA_964036315.1 Acanthosepion esculentum | reverse complement strand
AATTTCTCTCTCACACACACACAAACACACAGGACTTCCTCGAACTAAATTTCTTTTGATGGTCGGACTAAACATGACAGAGGGAGACTGTGAATTTTAGAATTATATATTTCTTTTTGGTCTAGTTGAATTTAGAGTCCTTCTCTTTTTCATTCCATCAATTTTGTAAGTAGGTATCCCACAATGTGATATGAGAATATCTGCAAAGAATAGTAAAAGTTTGTAAGAGCCAGGGCGTAAATTTACTGGAGATGACCTTGCGATTAAGGCACTCTCTAAAGATTTACGTCGTTGTGAATTATTTACTCCTTTGATTAGAGCAGTATTTTTTCTGTCAAATGTGTATCGTTTCGTTTCGGTGGGCAACCAAAGCATTTGACGTATTATTTTGTTCACACAATCTTTTATTTAGATTCCTTGAGGTTACTCTTATGTATTTTCCGTGACACTTATTACAGGCAATGGAGTAAACTCCTTCTTCAGGTTTTGCTTATTGTTGACTAAATCTTTTTTTTATTTTGGATGTAGTAGCAGTAAATTTTAAGTTTTTTCGATTGCACGTGTAATAGAAGTAGTAGAGAAGATAATATATTTTTTTATTTATTGCGTATCACAGAAGGGGCCGTTGTTTGTTTTGGAATATTCTATGGGACCTTTGTTTCGCATTGCAGTAGAAGAATTAGTAAAAAAAATATATTCTAAATAGATTTTGTCCGTTGAAGTCCCGAAGGACGAAATGCGTCACAAGTAAATTTTTGCCATTTTGTCACACAATTTAGCCGATTTACTTGATATATATATATATATATATATATATATATATATATATATATATATATATATATATATATATATATATATATATAAGGAGAAGAAAAGGAAGCGTATATCAATCTAATTTGTTTCATTTTTAATACAGATTCGTGAGATTCGTCAGTTCTTTTATATTAGCCGCGTCATATTTGATCTACATTTGACCTTCAATTCTCATATATATATATATATATATATATATATTTAGTAAATCTAAAATAAATTCAGTAGGTGTATAATCGAACAGGGTCAAAATACTATAAAAATGTTAAAATTGCTCAGAACCCTTTAGCTTTACCTCTTCGCTTCTTTACAGTTAAAATTTACTTCTTGCTTACTCTAGCTCTACGGTCGTGAATTCCATTCGATATCGGGGTTGAAAAACGAACGGCCCTCATATCGTCTGCTCAAATAGCCTGTTCCCCACATAATGTAAAAATATTTTTTATTACTTACACACACACACACATATATATATATATATATATATATATATATATATATATATATATATAGAGAGAGAGAGAGAGAGAGAGATATAGATATATGTGTTTTGTGTGCTTGTGTACAATGTGGAAGATTATTAGTCACGTCATGTTTACGAAATATGAAACATATTATAGGTTCGGTAGATATTTACATTATATTTTGTTATTCTGCTATTTCTCTTTTATGACACTTAGCGGATTTTCAAATTTTGCCAAGAATACTGAATTTACAAGATATATAATTTTGCAAACAAAAAAATATGCTATTTAAATAGATTTTAAGTCAATATTGCAATACATAGAAGTCAGCATAAAATACATAAAACACCAAATGGCATATCGAATTCTTCCACAGATGTCGAATAAAGTGCTAAATATACCCCGTAATCTACCCTCTAATTCTACCATATCAAGGAATCTATAACGCACGCGCTAAAATGGCAGAGCTCATTTGAAGAAATTAAACTGAAAAAGCAAAGATTGCTTAAGAAAACCATATGCTGTAAAAACACGCGCTTTTCATAAATCCAAGAAAGGTAAAACGTTTAAAACAAGTTACGTGTCATGGAGGAGGAGTAATGTTTAGAACCTTGGATTAAGGAATCCAAGCCGCTACATATCATTCACTTACGGTGGAAAAGGTAGGAATCCATCTCTTTCTCCGAACTATTGGCAAAGTACCAGGACAGACTGGATGCTTTAGCCTATATTCAAAATCCAAAGCCACCTGCTGCGTGATAGTTCATGCATAGAAAAATGTAACTGCAAAAACAAATTCTCCACATCAATCAACGGAAAAAGAAAAGGCAAGACTTGAATGTCACCATGAACCAGAATTGTCAAATCGAGAGAAGTGATGAAGACATAGCCTCAAATTTAGCTAGCTGAATAAACTGAAAACTACCATAACGTTCTATCACTTTAACCAAAATCTATTTGCATTTAGAGAATATGCAATGGCATAAGATTATACCTGGAGAATGATGGGCTTCGCCAGGTTAAAACGCACAAGACAAGCAACAACTGCCCCCCAACACTCCTCCCCGGGTTAAGGGCAAAGCGAAAGACAAAAAGAGATGCAATTGCAAATCTATTAAGTCTAATTTCAGAACATACCCTAAAAATACATTCACATAAAAAATAAACTATTACTGTAATTATTACGATTTCTACATTGTTTAAATTTGAAATTTTTTTGCAAAACATCTTGGAACATAGACAAGAATGATTTTGCATATGACCATGCATGAACTTGTAACAAGACAAAATACAAGGTTGTTTATTCTCAAAGGAGTAATCAGTCTATACAGCAAGACAATGCTAACAGTGCTAGAAATCTAACCAGGATTTATGTGTTGTGTAAAATATCTCAGCGACAAAAAAATACGCAGATGACAACGTGTTGATGCAAGGCATAGAAAGAAAATTCCTAGAAAATATATTAAGAGAAAGTCGAGAAAAACAGATATGACAAATGAACTGCTTGGCATTTGCGCATTAATCTCCAATACAAACATTTAAATCTGAGAACAGTGCAGGGGCTGTTAGGCTCCCCAGCTACGGGCAAATTGTTAACCCACAAACTGGTGTCAAAACACTATGAAAGTGTAAAAATATGTTGTATTTGTAAAGGAAAATTAACAGCAATAGATTTTTGAAAAAATATTAAAAGCAATTCATTTTTGAAAATATAAAAATATTACCAGCAATAAAAATCTTCTCGGAATTAAATAACGTAATGAGGTTGATATGCTGTAAACTAGAGCAAACACACACACACACACACACACAAACACACACACACACACACACACACACACACATATATATATATATATATATATATATATATATATATATATATATATATATGATGTAATACACCGCTTATTGAAATTTGAAGAATAAAAAGAAGTTTAACAATATTGGCAATAAGATTTCTCTTATTTTTATATATTAAGCTTTGAATATACTGAAGCAAGAATATAAAGATTTTAATTCGGAATTTACGGACATACCTGTTTCCTTTATCATCGAGACAAGGAATAAACACAAAAGTGGTACTCACTCTTCCTGGCATTGTTGTTGTTGCTGTTGGTTAGGAGACCCACTCTGTCGTCTACAATGATCTGAGAAAACCAAAATTCATGTTTAATCATTTAATATATGATTCCATTTTGAGAATATATTTTAACTTCGATCTTCGTTTTTCTTATCGGCTGTTTAATGAAGACGGCAATAGTATGCGTCTGATACCATTAATTCGATAGAACGAATGGTTGAATAATTGTGCAGGAATAGAAAAATTGTTGTTGTTACTTTGTTTTATTTATTTATTTATTTTTATGGTATTTTTATGGTAATTACATTGCGCTTTTGTCTTCATAATAATTTCATTTTTTCCATTCATGACAGATAAGTAAATATAGAAAAGTATATATATATATATATATATATATATATATATATATATATATATATATATATATATATATATTAAAGAAAAAACAGGCCACTTTAAGGCTCAATGTAATAATTTATTTTACCATAACCCTTTTAAAGGACGCTGGATCATCAGACTACACTTCCAAAAGGCGAAACGAAAAATGAAATGAACATATACACTTTTGACGGGTAGTATTAATTTTATGTAATTTAACAGAGAGGGCAGTGAGGAGTGGTGAGACAGACATGATTGAATTTAGAGAGGGTTTATTTTAATATTTCTATCTATCATACTGAGTATTAGGGGAGGAGGGAGGAGGGACCAGACATTGACCTATTTAATCGGTTAATTTAACGTAAATGATATATTGAATTGGAAGGGGGAGAAGAGAGAAAAAATAAAAAGAAAAAAAGAAAGAAAGAAGGGGGAAGTAAAGAGAAAGAAGCTGTAATTAGACTTTATGAAGGGAGGGGAGGAGTGGTAATTTTTAGCAAATTATGTAAAAAAAAAAGAGATTTTAATGTTTGGTAGTAATTTAAATGTTTAAAATCTCCGAAGAAATTAATTTAATGTTTGCTAGCAATTTAAATATTTAACTCATTTACAAATAATTAAAGGATTTAATATGAGTCAAATAGTATATTTAAAAACACATTAATAGAAACTACATTAAAAATAAATTATTTAAAATATAACAGTTTACTGATAGTAATCTTTTAATATTGTAAATGATTGTTAAGGTAACATCTCTATCAGTTTGAATCTAATTCATGAATTTAATTTGTGACTATTTGTAGATGGGTAATCTTTTTTGCTTAAAGTTTAGGTTTTAAGATGGAGTAATATTTGAAGGTAATATTAAAGATTTTGTTTTATCATAAACATATATATACCACACATACACCTATGTAAATGTCACACATACATACGCTCATTTACATGAAGCAATTACACACATAGGCACATACACATGTATCGATATACACGGGTACCTATGTATATTCATATATCAATACTTACACATATTTTCAAATATTTACACATATTTATATTTATATCTATTTAAATTTTTCATTAAATTTCACAGTTAATGTTTAACGTTAGGTGATGACATAAGTGTTTAAATATCAAACTGAAATTACCTCCAGATGACTAAAAAAAATCCAATCTCACAAATCGTATTAGAGAATATTAAGAGAAAATAAGACAAAACGTCAATAAAAAAACTTTAAGTCCTTCCCTTAGAATGCTTT
>OZ038482.1:97337119-97342119 GCA_964036315.1 Acanthosepion esculentum | reverse complement strand
TCTTTCTCTGTATCCTTTCCTCAACAAGCCTCTTCACTCGTGTTCTCAATCCTCTGTAAGCCTTTGCTTGCTAGTGGCACTCCCGCCATGTTTGCGGTGAATTGCTTTTTTTTTTTAAAAAGAAAAAGATATTTATTTCGATGAGAATTACAATTTGGTAGTGTATACTGTATGATTTATTTATATATATATGGGTGGGGTGGGTTTTTATCGATTTGACAACATTCAAAGGAACATATCTGTCCACATTTACGATTTAGAGAAATACTCATCGATAATAAAAATATACTTCACACCAAAAAAATAAATAAATAAATAAATAAATATTCAATCTCTGGAAGCCCTCACTATAAAAAAATTAAACCCAACATTAAATAAATTAAGTATGAGTATAAAAACTAAATTTTGAAATGTCTGTAACAGCAACGACTTAAAATATCTAAATTGGAATTTTTTAAAAAATACAATAATATGAGAGTCTTTTAAAACACGTAAATTGTAATTGTTAAAAATTATTTTTGCAATATAAATTATATTACTTCCCTTAGATAACGTTAAATTTTTGAATTATCAGAGTGCGTTCATACGCATGCACAAAAGTTCATTCCTTTCAATGGCATTAATTCTTTGTCTTAGCAATTGACCCCTAAGCATGATCTTGGATGAGATTGAAATTACTTGGGAAAACAATAAGAATGTGTAAAGCTACAGCGTCTTCCTCAGTCAGTTTAATTACAACATTAATAAAAAAAAAGATCTGTCAATATGAAAGCATTAAAATTAAAATAAATAGATAAAATATCTAAATTATTCAATTGTGATTCCTAAGGGTGTATATAAAGAATTGTCGCGGACACCATGAAGGGGGCGCTCAGGCCATCGCGCACCCGTGTCTTAAATGATGATATCACAAGGGGCCCGTCACATTTTTACTTTATGATCTGCCCAGGCGAAACAATATGGACAACAGAACGAAGATATGTTTGATTTACGCTAGGTTTATTACATGAAGGAGAAAACTAGTGGATTATATTGGTCATGTCGACGGTTGGACGTTGAGGTTGAGTCGACGGTTGGACGTTGAAGTTCGGATGCTCCGGTCGGGTCGACGGTTGGAGGTTGAAGATGCGGACGCTCCGGTCGGTTCGACGGTTGGAGGTTGAAGATGCGGACGCTCCGGTCGGGTCGACAGTTGGAGGTTGAAGATGCGGACTCTCCGGTCGGGTCGACGGTTGGAGGTTGAAGTGCGGACGCTCCGGTCGGGTCGACGGTTGGAGGTTGATGAAACATGTCATTGAATCGTTTATTTGATCATTTCATATTATATCTTTTAAACGTTCAATTGTATCTATGATAATTGAGAATCCATGCTACTATACAAATCGTTTTTTGCTAAATATCTTTTTAGGTTATACATTTGATGAAATGGAAATATCGTTCGGCAGACAAAATTTAAGAAGGGAAAGACAAAGACAGCGACACCAAAGCCTATTTCAAGACCAAGTTAGAGCAAGACGATCACTTAACAGACGTAGGAATCTGATTGCCTAACATGAAATGCTTTAACAAATAAGACTGAAATTTAAGAAATGTGAGTTAAAGTAACCGACACATAAAACGGAGAGCAGTTTTATCTAAAGGTAGATAAATACTTTATTTGCATCGGTTATTAAAAAGTCTAAGAGAAGTAATCACTCATAAATTTAGTAATATAAATTGATTTATTTCCTTCCTACTACAGATAGAATAGGAAATATATAAACAAACAGACATTGATAATTAATATATGGTTTCATTGGTTAGTGAGCTTTCACGAAATGACTGACCCCTAAATATAAAAATCATCGATTGAGGTGGGATAATAAAAAAAAATATGATCTATAAAAAGAGGACATTTTGGAGAGCTGTGATCACCCACGTCATGAAGAGAGACGGCACATGGAAGAAGAAGAAGAAGAAGAAGAAGAAGAAGAAGAAGAAGAAGAAGAAGAAGAAGAAGGAGGAGAATGAGGAGGAGGAGGAAGTGAAGAAGAAGGAGGAGGAGAAGGAGGAGGAGGAGAAGAAGAGGAGGAGGAGAAAAATAAATGAAAATGAATAAGGATTGTCTTTCATCGATTCGATGATGATTTTTTCATACACACGTTTCACACACACGTTTATTTTTTATCTTTGAGAAAGGCACCATTTTGATTGTCTCCCTTTACCTTTTTTCAGCTAACACTTTGAAAAGGCTACATGAAAGACTGAATTATTTTCCTCCTATATTCCTCCATCCCTCTCTCTCATATCCCGTAATTGTCAGATATCTCTCGTTTCTTCTAATACACATTTGTTTGTTCTTTTCATTCTTCCCCATTAATCAAAGCATTGTTCTAGACTGTCACATCTCCAGTGCTTTAATTATATGATTATTCTGCCTCTATTGTATAAGCCTTTGACCTAAATATAAAAATACATTTGAAATGTATCCCTCCATTGGTCGACTTCCAAGGTTTTTCTTTTTTTTTTTTCCTTTTTTATCTAAGCTTCCCTTGTTAACGTCTATTTATTGATAGGGTTCTTTTTCAACGATAGCTTCATCGACCACTATTATTCCCTGTTCTTTTCTTTTATGTCCTTTTGTTCCCATAACCAACAGGATTCTATTTTGTTAATATTTGAAAGGATCAGATTTTTTTATTAGCCATTTTGATTGGAATTAATGTTCATAATCGCTTTTTGCACACATTGTGTTCGATGGACTCTTTGTCATTTCGGTAAAGACGCAAAAACATGAATAAATAATTCCTTTCCAACACGGAGAAAATATGATGCATTCCCAAGAGAAAAGACCAACAAGTATTATAACGTTTCAAAACAGTGACCCTTAGACTAACAACTAGTATTTCGTTGTGTTTTAATCAAGTAGGTGAAGATATTTTATCATTCAAAGGTGACACTGTGAATCAAGCCATATACATACATACACACACACACACACACATACATACATACATATATATATATACATATATATATATATATAGCCTAATATCTGAACCAGTTCTATTTCGTGCGAGTGCTTATCAGTTTTTGTTTTTATTAATGCAATATTTCTTGTATTTTGTGTTACTTTTATGAGAACAAAAAAGTCTTTAAACTATGCCTCAAAAAACCTCATTTATCAAAATATTGCTTTCTATCAGTGTTGATAACCGAGACTCTTTGACTTGGTATTCCAAAAGATTTACCATTTTCCCCAATCGTCCCTCTGTGATATAACGCAAAATGCAATAAGTCGGACGAATATGAACTCTTGCTGCCATAAGTGAGTAGAATTCGCTCTACCGAAATTTACCAAAGGGTGCTCGCTCTGTCTCTGTCTCTCTCTGTCTCTCTCTCTCTCTGTATTTGCCAACCTATCTAGTCTGTGTTTTCCCCCTCCCTCTGTCTGTTTGACTAATCAAACTTATTTATATGTGTTCTAATTATTCTAACCTAATTTGTAACCCTGTAAGTTCGTTTAGTTGGAAATCTCTCTTCCAAAAAAAAAAAAAAAGAGTCTTGGACAGCATGCGAACGTACGCCGTCAGTATTCTTATGTTCGAGAGAGCCGAATATCTTGAAAGATAAAATAGACCAGCGTGGAATTGTTTAGCCGTATCGTTCTTCGCGCTGTTTTTAATTTTATTGAAAGCAAGTACCTCAAGCCCATTGCTGGTGGGGGGAATGCCCGCTGAATCCCCCACCAGCTCAGCGTCCATTGAAACTTGATGATAAAGCCAGCATGAATTCACACACACACACACACATATATATATATATATATATATATTTGTGAGTGCAAGTTTCAGATTTCATGATGGGATCTAGATCACTTCTGCACCATTTCAGTGAATTGATGAATTATTACGTATTGCATTTAATTTTCCTTGATAAGGACAAATAATGTCTAAATTAAATATTTATTCATCCGAATATTGTCCTTTTTATAGACTTGGGAACCGATACGAACCTTAAAAGTTTCCATGATCTTGCCTGGCTATATGGAATTAAAAACTAACAGAAGATCCACAACATATCTGCACTGCTGAAATCTTTTTCTTAAATCTTTTGTACTCAATTTAATATTTATAACTTCGAAATAGGTCGGCTTTTTCTGCTATCCATTCTAGATAACTCTAAATCATATGTTAACAAGTGGGACATCTTGTTAGAAATATTCACTGAGAATTTAATGATTTTTCGGAATTATTAATGCTTCACACACACACACACACACACACACACACACAGATATATATATATATATATATATATATATATATATATATATATATATATATATATATATATATATATATATATATACCAGAAGGCCCGAGAATTCACAAACAACTATATTTAAAAAAAAGGGGATTATTTTTTTCAGTGCACGTTGTTGGTACAGTTTAGATTAGATATTTTAATATTTCATATGTTGGTTTTTAGAACATCATATATGTCTGCCTGCCTTTTAAAAATCATTTAGCTTGTTTTTTTTTTAATATTTTTTTACGGATTCGTTTCCTATAGCAGTTAGACAGGACATCACCGTGGCTATTTCAAAATCTGAGTTTTCCAAAGAAAACTACGATGTTGACCAAATAATCCTGCCTACTAGGCAGACACCACATTGATTATTGAGGATGACTGAAACGGTTGAAGGTACTTGAATAAAATATAACACCAAAAACTAGGTGGTAGTACACTACCACTCAGAAAGAAAAAGCGGGAAACGTTTCTGTTCTAATTAATTTGTTCGAAGTTTTTTTTACTTATTTGTTTGGAATCTTTTCTGGAAATTACAGACGCGACGTTGCCTCGCTCTGTCTTTTTTACAAATACTTTCACGGTAATTGCTTCAATGAGCTGCTTTCGCTGGTTCCTAGGCCTCATGAATTTAAACGTCCTACGAGGCTGGCATCCCGTTCCCACCCCTTCACTGTTGAAACTGTTAGATGTAGACGTCTCTTCTACTC
>OZ038482.1:97269619-97332119 GCA_964036315.1 Acanthosepion esculentum | reverse complement strand
TATTATTATTATTATTATTATTATTATTATTATTATTATCTGAATATAATAATAATAATAATAATAATAATAATAATAATAATAATAATAATAATAATGTGTATATTATATTCTTAAGCCAATCATTCATTTTTATGCTTCACAGAAATTTCAGCTCCCTACTTCAATTAAAATTATTAAGCTATAGTACACATTGTGTGTCCATGCTGTTCTTAGATTATGGCCGTGGATTACGGCCATATCACGGTGAATCATAGGATCATCGAAATTAAGCAACGTCCAATGTGGTCAAAACTATAGAGGTGATCGATTTGACGAAACCATGTGCAGTAAACTTGGATGTGCGGAAGGTGTAACCGATAATAGCCAGGAATTTTTAATCGGTGACCCGAGTTCCGATTCCAATTAGGTTCGTTACATTCACGCGCAAATACTCTTGCGAAAGGTAAGAATCCACCTCTTCTCGCCTAAATTATGTGATAATTAGTAGAACCGTAGAATACCAATTATATATATGTATACATACACACACGCACACACACACACACACACGCAAATATACATATATATGCGCGTGTGTGCGTATGTGTGTGTGTATACATATATATAGGAGGCACGGTGGAGCAATGGATAACGGCTTGGATTGATGAATCGGAGTTTGAATTCCAGTCGAATCCATTACATTCACTTACGTGCTAATACCCTTGGGAAAGGTGTGAATCCTCTTCTTCTCCATCCAACTATGGGTAAATAGCAGGACAGACTGGGTTCTATAGCCTTGGATGGCAACTGGTCTAGGAGGAGGACAACTCTGAATTCAAAGCATGCGAAAGGTCGTTTGGGGACCTTGTGGCATTCGCTGCACCAGGTGCCTGTATTTGTCCCCCCCAAAAGTGTGGATGGCCCTGCACAAAGCCTTCACCACTATAATCAAATCTCATGTGTCGGTGTCGGGGTCTCAGTTTCTGGGAACTGATCTGCCTGACCCTCATACGTCAAATTCGACGGGAGAGTCGATTATATATATATATATATATATATATATATATATATATAACTCGAAAATGTCGATCCAGAATTCTTTACCTTACAATGGATATCAAAGAAGAAAATACACCGGTGTACTTAACGCTGTCACTCACTTGTTATCCTGATATGATTGGTCTGTTGATGATTTGCAACTGGTGGAGTTGTTCAATGCGTCCCGGTTCAGGTTGGTTCGTCTGCGGCGCAGATGATATAAAATTTTTGAACCATACTTGTGAACAGTATCATGGAATTTTTGGGCGTGTTCCTTTGCCAATCTTCTCCTCGCTGATATGATTAACCAGATCGTTAACCGGTGAGCGCTAGTATGTACCGTTTCGTCAACATTTGCAATCAATCATATATTCCATGAACCCATTTAACGACGTTCTCCCTACTCACAAGGGAATCCAAAGTGACATGAAAATTAGTTGTAGGAACAGCATTTTCACCCGGTATAAACTTAATCGAGCAACTACGGAAGGCAGTGAAGACGTCTTTTCGCTCGCAAGCTCCTTTTGTATACAAGTATTACAGAACTGTGGATAGCAAGGGATGAGGTATGACTAAATATATCTCTAGATTTGTTTCATCCGGACTCGAGGCGACAGAGTTGCTGTATTACATCTCCAAGGATCGTAGGTATTTCCGTTTAGATATCGCCTTTTAAATTCCACCATTTTCAGAACATTATCTCTTTTGGATGAAATCTATTTTGGTCAATCTTGTGATATATCGCTTGCTGTACGATTTTATGCAAAGTATTTTTTATGTATATGACTTGAATTTATCGGCCGTTGTAATTTGCTTAAAAAGTATATATTTGTAATGCAAAGACAAAAAGGAACGCAGACAGAGAATACAGACTTGTACAGAATAAAATGGTAACATACCACGAAGGACAATCCGTTTTCGAGTCACATACTGATTTGTAGTAGAACAAATAATGTATTAAGAAGAAATGATTCACCATTGAATGAGGTCAGCGAGTTCATGTACATTCTTTTTCTTTCTATGTGCCGTGTCCTTTCAGGACGTAGGCGATCATGACTCTCCACCTGCCTCTATTCCTTGCAGCTCTCAACAATTTCCTTCCCTCTGCCACCTTCCCCATGCCAAGTTCTGTCATCCACTTGCTTAAAGCCGCTAGGTATGTCATGCGTTGATTTCCTTTGTCCCTCTTTCCCTCTGTTCAAACGGTGAGTATCAAATTCTCCCGGCCCTCCTTCCTCATTTATGTGTCAAAGGAACTTCAGCTGCCTCTTCCTGATGTTAATGTATTTCTATACTCCACGAATATAAAAATTGGAAAGGTTCCACAAAACTACTATAAAAGCAACTCACTTTTCAAACCAGTGGATATATTTTTGTTTTTGCGTGTTGCCTGTAAATGGAGATTTGGACATTATCAACTTTTATTATACAAGATGTCAGTCAGATGCAACGGTACTGTGGATGTCACACATCAAAGGGACTAACATAACTAAAAATCTAAAAATCTTTTTTTCAGCCTTTCACCCCAAGCAAAGCGGGAGTGCCACTAGCAAGCAAGGCTTTACAGAGAATGGGAGCAAGAGTAAAGAGGTGTCAAAGTGGAAAGGACGAAGAGAAGGATGGGAAATAGATCAAGGCATCTGGAGATGTCGATTGACACTGCATTTGAATATTTAGAGATTATAGCTATCATAGAAGCAAGTAAGAGGAAGGGAGTTCCACAGATGGGAAGTGAGAGACATGCAGCTATTGGAGTAGAAGAGACGGCTACATTTAACCGATTTGACAGTGAAACGTTTGGACTGAGATGTTGACCTAGTATTAATTTAGATGTTTCGACTATGGTCGTTATCTGTAGTCTCGTATCACGTTTGCTTATTCTCATGTAATAACTTCATTTGATCATTAGTGATCATTCAGAGTAATGAACGATAAAGACTCATTTAATGATAAGCCATCGGCATGAAACACAAACCAATTTTTGACGGGTTTGAACATTCACATCCAATTTATCATGAAATGCACATGTTTTTTTAAATTTATTTATGGCAACAGAATCAAGAATTTGTTAGTTTTCAATTGAAATAGATTATCAGGTTTTACACCTGTTATTGCTGTTAGAATCTCAACAGCTATCTTTCTATAAATTAAATACACTAATATTAGACTTCTCTCAAAAATAGAAACAATAGCACAATTTTTGTTGAAGTATATGACGAATATACCCTGTTGGTACTAAGATTAAAATCCGAATAAATGATTTGCTAAATAACGACCTGTTTGCAATTATTTTATATCTTTCATTATTACATCTGCGATGCATTTAATTCATGTTTTTCAGAAAAGATTACTAAAATCTCCGCGTAGTTTGAAGCGCAGAATTTACTGATAGCTGTTTAGAAATAAAAAAAGAATCATTAAATATCAAGCAATACATTAAAGATTGCAATTGTGAGAGTAATAAAACAAATAAAAGATTATCTAGGAAATAGAACAATAAAAGAATGAAAATTAAGAAGATTACGATTGACATTTCATTTCTGAAAATTAAACTTGATTAAACACCAAGAAACCGGAAGCTAGTTTCGAAAGTGAGAATTGCGAGAGAAGAAACTGTTAGAATATAACTTACGCTTACATCTAGCAATTTCAACTGTAAAATAAAATATTACCGCCAGTCTACTACTCTGCTTAAATATATGAAGTCTAGGTACCAAAGTTGAAAGCTCATCAGAACAATTACTATGAAAATATTTATTCAAAACAAAGCCAGAGAGAAGATACGCTATGGAGGTGGGGAAGACCAAAGTCGATATACCAAGTCAAGACCAATAATATTGAAGATGATGTCTAATATTTTACAGCGAATCTTGAAATACATAGTAGAAGAAACTGATCAAGTGTGAATATAATGTTGGTCATATGTTGATGAAAGATATTTGGCCTTACTTCCGCTGCATCAGTTTGTGAGCGGAAAACGAAACTAGTGATAGCATAAAAAGGAAATACATTCTGTGACTAAACTAAACAGGACGTACACGTGTCTTGTGCCTAAAAGAAACAGAGCGAACAGGTGTCCTGAGCGAACGGAAATGCGGGCTTGCGTTGACGCAAGCTGTAAGAGGTGTTGCATACAAAGTTTTATAGGCGACATACCGGAAGAAGGCTTGGACACTTAAAGTTGTGTAGGTCTCCAAATGTTATTTAACCGGTCTAGTTCTTTATCCTGACAGATAGGCTGACTAGAGGTTTACCGAATATATGTCACCGGCAATTCTTTTTGAGCAATCCTAACCTCTGTGATTTGCATTCACTCTACTCATTCCCTGCAACTCGAGCAATAAAGATATTTATATATTTATATATATATATATATATGTTTGTTTTTTTCGACGCATTACTATAGTAATATTCAAGGAATGGACGAATGGTGGACATATAAATATGTAAGATAGATTCTGTCTAGAAAAAAACTGTCTAGTACGACAGAGTGAAGCAAGTAAAATATGATCTTATTACTTAATGTCAGTGGGAAAACGTTAGCCCGAAAAAACGCAATTAGCTACACTTCCGGACTTTAGAAACGGTCATGCAGATCGAAGGGAAAAAATATTGAGACAATTAAAAAGTAGTTTCGTTGTCGTTTTAGAATTATATATGCAATTTTGCTGGGAAATATACACTTTCCTGGCGTTGTAAACTTGTCTTATTATATTCAGTTATTAAATTCGACGAAAAAAGGAAATACTTTTCCAATAGTAAAAATTAAAGAAACATTTCCAATCTGTTGAGATTAAAACATCTCTATAAATAACTGCATAATTTTGTATGAATAAGAGTCGACATAATATAATGCCAATATATACAGTCTGCAAAAAGGGAATTAAAAATGCGAAAGCTCATTTTCTTTCCTTTGTTAGCGTTACAATGATATTTCAAACTGAAATGAAATCTAAGTAGATTTAGGATTTTCTGCCACTGAATAAACAATTCCTTATTCATTGATTTCAGTTCAGAAGTGGTATATCTGTTAAAATGTTACGGTTTATTGATATATCTTTCATATCTCAATCCAGCACAAGGCCGTGTGAGATTACACAGTGGAAAGGATTAGGACTGCTTTAGATTCGCTGTGGAGAAGGCATTCGAAATCCTCTCCCCTGAGAAAAGACGGATGCCCCCCCCCACATGTACATTTTGGTGATAATACCCCTTACGAACGAACACTTGATTGCTCGCGTCCAAAGGCACAAATTTAAATGCTTAAACAAGCTAATAGTCTCTAGCATATACGACTGCACACACATGTACGCGTGTGGGTACGAGCAGTAATACGCAGCAAAAATTCACGCAGAATATGCAGGCAAAAACATGTTCAAAAACATGAACACACGCATGCAGACAGACACACACAAACAACCATACATATATGCATACGTCAAAAATGCATATAAGTTATGGATATATTTTTAGGATTTTTAATAGATATTTTTAGGATATTTTTTTAGGATATTTAATTTCAATTAAAGGACATTCGTCAATCAATACATCACAAGTATGACATTTTCGAGACAGCTTTGAATTCGTTATCAACACTGCCTATGTATAAAAAGCCTCTGATATTAAGCAATATTTTTCCTTAATATCGTATGGTTTTACACAATATAAGGACGCGCACACACGTACGTAGACACGCACACGCTCGCGCGCAAACGCGAACGCACGGCGGCACACGCGAGCACGCATGTACGCACACACGTACGTACGCATATACAGAATGTTAAAAGTAGGTGGACAGTAAATGTATCTTTTATATATAATTACTGTCCACCTAATTTTCAACATACCTTATCAGTTACTTATGATCAAAACTAATTGTATATACACACACGTTTACTTGCATACACACAGATAGTGATTTACTAAACATAGTTTAGATGTGGCACAAGGCCGAAAATATGGGGCACACAATGAGGATTTGAACTCATGATTCAGTCGTAATTGTTTCAGTGAGACAAACTTGCTAAACATTACATTATGTAGAAGTGCCGCACATATAGATAGATATTTATTTATATATTTATAGTACACCGGAGGAGCCCATATATGTTTTTATATAAGTTTCCAAACACTGTTTAACTGAATAAGAAATGAGAAGACCTGTATATATGGAGTTATGATATATAAATATTTATATTTTCTTATAGACAATCAAATAGAAAAAAATCTTCTGAATAAAGATTGACCATCTCGATGAAGATTATTGTTATGGGTCCTTACCTATATAACAGTGGCGACGAGGATATTGAATAAACGAATTCTACACGGAGAATCGAAAAAAAAAACTCACTTTTTGCTATCGGTCGTCCATAACATTGGCGACGAGGATATTGAAGAAACGAATTCTATGCAGAGAATCTGGAAAAAAAAATTTGCTATCGGTCGTCCATAACAGTGGCGACGGAGGTATTGAGAAAAAAAAGAACAAGTTCTACCCGAAGATAAAAAAAATAAGAGAAAAAGATTTTTTGAACACCAATCTTAACAGTGGTAACGAAGACACGAATTTTACCTGTCAGCCAGAATAGAAACGAATTCTACGCAGGAAAATATTTTCGTACTAAGGTTCCAGAACAACAGGCGACAAAGACCTGTAGTCTACACTGAGAAAAAAGGGAAAATCGTCACACAAATTTACGGTGTAAACACGGAAGACTTTAAGGCAACCATATTGGAACTAATGAAAATGCAATTCGAGCGGCAACAAAAAAAATGTGGAAAGACAGACTAGGCGCGAAGAAAAACAATTAGAAATTAAACAGAAAAACGAAGAGAAGCAACTCGAAGTACAACAATTACGACTACGGGCAGTAAAAAATAAAGGACAAAATTCTGGAAATGAATCGGCATTCTCGCAAAATCCTATATGGAGCTCTATCAAAGACTTCACTTATGCATCGGACGAAGACAAAACCTTCGCGGCTTACTTCAGAAGATATGAATATTCATATGAGTTTGATTGCGTGAATTGGTCAGACGCGAAAAAAGTACGTCTACTACTGAGGAAACTAGGGTCAAGCGAATACACGAAATTCGTAGACTACATCCTAGCGAGGAAAACGAATGAGTTGACTTTCAAGGAAGTCGTAAAACCTTTAACGGAATAATTTTGTCCGAACACTTCACTATTCCACAAAAGTGGAGATGTTAAATTTAACAAAAAAGGAGTGGGAAGTCTATATAACATTCGCTTACGTAGTAAACAAACACTGCGATGTCTTTAAGTTATCTTAACTCAGACCTGATAATTTAAATGTTTGATATTCTCCCAAGGCCTGGTTACGACTAAAGATGCAGAGATCAGATGGAGAATTCCAACAAATATTGAGAGTGAACCAGAATTGACGCTACAAATATTGGCTGAGGACTGTCAGAGATGTATAAGCGTAAAAAAGGACTCGAAAGATATCGAAGAGTCTGGCGTCGCTCACATACGAAAGGTACAACGACAAACACCATTTTCTTCCTCCTCAAAAACAAACCAAACAAATTATTTTACTACAAAAAGTCAAATGAAACCTCAGAAGAAACCCCCACCCAGTCCATGCTATCGCTTTGGGACTTTGCATTGGTACAAAGATTGTCCATATCGCTTTAAGACTTGTGGGTGGTGCAATAAATTGGGACATAAAAGTTCGCACGGTTAAACAAAGAAATAAAACAAAAGCCAAGTAAGAGTCACTAGAACTGACCAAGCGGACGGGATAAATATGCGAAAATACGTACAAGTAGAAATGATAAACAAAAAAAAAAGATTACAATTAAATTCAGGATCAGATTTAACCATTTTTAGCTGACAGACGTGGAAGAAATTAAACAGTTCGACCATGTTGGGAACAGATAAAACAGCCAGGTCGGTAACAGGGAGAAAATTCAAATTTGATAGGAAAATTATCAATTTAGACCTAACTGGATGCAGAAATTTGATCTCTGGGATTTACCGATAAATATGTTCTGCCAAAAAGTGGAAAGGTTATCGACCCAAGCAGAGAAATTAAAGGAGAAATTAAAGCAGAGTTTCCCCGACATATTTTCAGGCGGCATTGGGAGGTGTAACATAATGGCGGCCAAAATCAAACCAAAAGAAAATGTACAACCCATTTTCAAGAAGAAGAAAAAATGTACCTTTCGCATCATTAGAAAAATAGACGAAGAGTTGAATACATTCCTGAAAAACGGTATATTGTCAAAGGTGGAATATAGTCAATGGACCGCACCTACGGTTTACGTGAAAAAGAAATCGGGTGGGATACGAGTATGTGCTGATTTCTCGAAGAGATTGAATGGAGCGATTAAGGATTATCCCTATCCTCTCCATAGTCCACAGCAAGTTTTCTCAAATTTGAACGGAGGAAATTTTTTCTCAAAGATAGACTTGAGCAAAGCATACCTACAAGTACCAGTAGATGAGGAAAGCTCGTGGTTGTTGTGCATAAACACACATTTATATAAGTTCCAGAGATTACCATTATGGATCAAGTTCGCGCCGGTGATATTTCAGCAAATAATGGACTGGATTTCACGATCGCATACCTTGATGACATCCTGATAAATAGCAAAAATATTGAAGAACATTGGGAACACGTTCAAGGGGTTTTCAGGCAAATACAAAATTACGGTTTTAAGGTAAAGGAAAATAAATGTAACTTCTTTATGAAGGAGATAAAATATCTGGACCATATTATTGACGAAACAGGAAGAGGAGGAAGTAATGGACACAATATTTGACACATTCAATATGCAAAGCCTCAAGCAATTTCAGAACCGCGCAAATCAAGCAGAAAAAGAACATTTACAGAGCCTTTGATGATTAATCCGAAAAGGAAACAATATTAAAGACCCATGCGAGGTAAAAGCTTGGGAGAGGGGTGTTATTGGTCATTACATATAATTACAGAATGAACTCTTTCTAACACTATGTATATTACGCCTCTCAAGAGAGAGGGACGAATGGAGTCGAGCCGATAGTAGGTCACTCCGAACCAGACTGACAGTCATACTAAGACCTTCCACATCTTGTATTATTATTTCGTGAAATATATCTTCGTTATTTCTACACATGTGTTCGTGTTGTTCTTCCTTAGTCCTAACCTGGACCATAACAGTTATCGATTATCCTTATTAATCTGAAGAAGTTATTTCTTGTGACGAAACACGACAAGTCAGATTTTTGAAAGTTTGTTATATGATCACACACAAACTCAGACAAACGTATATTTTTTTAGTTCATTTCATATGTCAAAATAGTTTTCATATTAAGGGGAAGAAGAGGGCATCGTACTAATTGATAAGTTTATGCAAATTTACGTATAGCATATGCTAAGAAGTATAAAACTTTTGGCACCAATTAAATTCAGTTGGTCTTTAGTTAGAATTGACAACAGATTTGATTGATTCGTTTTTTACGGTTTATCATTCATTTGCTGATTATTTAAAGGCAGAAAATATTACCCCACATCTTGGGGAAACGTGGTGGATACATAACATTCCTAGAAGTATTTGCACGTAAGAGAATATAAGTAACCAAAATGGAATTTAAACTAAGTTCCTCGATTAAAATTTCCGAGCAATTATCTATTATACAACCCGCACATCAAAGTTTAGAGATGCTGGTATTCTCCAGCGGTCACCCATCTGAGCAGTTTATGTGTTCTTTAGCTTTCGTGAACGTACATGAGCAGGTGTTTCAAAGTGATGAGACTGTAAGACCACCATATTTTGAAGAAACTGGTAAAATATTATTAAATATTTTACAATGAACCTATATGGGAATTTTCGGAATTGGTTTTGCAACTGCAGATTTTTCGTGAAATCTGCTTTAGTTATCAGTGAAAATATCCACAACATTAGTCATATTAAGCTGATTATGAAATTATAATATTTTCTACAAAAGATTAATTAATTAATTAACTATAACAAGTAGAATTTTTTTCATTATTACTTTTTGTACAAAATTATTGCGAATTAGATTACTGCAAATGTATTTCTCAAAACAATTCGGGTGTTTGAAGGAATTGTATCTCGCTACACTTTGTATACTTCTAAATTTCTAATAGTAATGCTAATGATAATAATAGACGCTTTCTTATAAGGTAACAATCGACATTCATTAAACGAATATGTTGTTTTACTCAACATTGAAATTCATAAAATCTTTATTTATACGAAATTCTCAGTAAAATAGGGTTTCTCAAATCCAGTAGCTCTTATTACACATTTCATAGTATTTATAGGGATTTCAATTCTAACCTGTTGTATAAAGAGTTGTGGAATGTCAACATCTTTATTATGCCATTATTTTCTCTTGCGCAGTTACATGTGCTATACATATTGGCTGGTTCTGCTGTTGTACTTTCTTTTGTGAAGTGGATTTGGGGCAGAACTTTGCGGCGCAAACAGCACAAAAATGTGATGTTCAACAAGATCTATAGCTATCACTTGCTCAACTGTTCATTTAATCTGTTGACCTAAAATGAGGTTGCATTCCGCTGACAATATAGATATTTTCGACGGGTTTCACACCATGCATACCATTCATATGAAAGTCACAATTTGACAAGGCTATTTAAGAAGTTCTCGAGTTTATCATTTTTTTACTATTTTGAATTTGTAGCAATTTGTTCTGTTCATCAATACTACCTTCAGCGCAGAATATTTTATGTTCATTTGCCTTATGTCCGATCCTAAATTTATTATAAGCGGCCCGTACACTAAGGAATTTGAAGCGTTTAGTATTTACTAAATCTATACGCTAAATTGTTATGCTGGATTCAGGTTAGTTTTCATTTTAATTATTGGATTTAGCGAAGTATGGGAAAGTTAGAAGCAAATCAGCCTCATACCATGTTCCATAACATCAATGATGTTGATGATCTGTAAACACTTCCGGTCCCACTGGGAAATTGCTTGGAGGAAAAGAAATCTAGCGGCTGTTTTGAATCAGACCGTTGTTGAGTTTAGCACGTCTCCTTTCAACTTTGTGTCACTTTAGCATTCATAAACGGGTCTCATAATTTATACTTCTATCCTAAGACCAGTGGAACTTACCAAACTTCCAAATGAGGTGACTCAAACTCCTTTATATTTCACTATTTAAATCTTCCGCGTTTATGTGTTCAAATGCTGACAGTAGATATCGTATTGAGAGACTTAACTATCTCATTTAGTAGTAGGTCATTATATATATACTATGAATGAGTATGTGGCAACATAAAAGCATAGATAAAGGTGAATTGCGAGGTTTGAAAGTTGTATTTTGCCAGAGATGTAACTTGTCACATCCTTAGTGAGACGCCGTACCTTGAAGTATTATTGGTACTTAAACAGAACACAAGTGGAACTCATACATGCGATTCAACGCTAAAGATATATATATATATATATAAATATCTATAAAGAAAGAACAGTAAGATATATAATTTGTTGTTCTTATTCATATTTTTTTTATTTTTACAATAATACAATAATAGTTAATAAAAATGAACACGCTACCGCCCCTGTCTGAATGATTGGATTTCTCTGTATCCTTGGAAACATGAAATTATAAATTTATATGTGCGTTTAGAACTCAGTAAATTTAAAAATAATTTATTCCAACATTCGCTTGAAGAGGAAACGGAACTAATGCTTTTAATTTAATTATATAATTAAATTTTAAGGTTTATCTTTAGTTTTTGAAACATGGTTATTACTGTGTAGCGAAAACATATTTTAAATCAGTTAATTTATAATATTTATGCTCTGTAAATTTATTTGAGCACAGTTTTGTAAAAGTAAAAATGAAAAAATATCAATAAGAACACCGGATTATATATCTTACTGTTCTTTCTTTATATATATATATATATATATATATATATATATATATATATATATATGTGTGTGTCTTTAGCGTTGAATCGCATGTATAATTTCCACTTGAGGTTTGGGTTCTGTTTAAGGAACAATAATACTTCAATGTACGGTATCTCAGTAAGGATGTAACAAGTTACATCTCTGGCAAAATACAACTTTCCTACCTCGCAATTCACCTTTATCTATGCTTTTATGTTGCCACATACTTATTCATAATATATATATAATGAACTGCTACTGTCACATGTAACTGCAAGAGGAAATAATGACATAATAAAGATGTTGAAATTCCACAACTCTTTATATAACAGGTTGGAATTGAAATCCCTATAAATACTATGGAAAATTTAATATCAGCTACTGGATTTGAGTAACCCTATTTTACTGAAAATTTCGTTTAAATTAAGATTTTATGAATTTCAATCGTAAATAAAGCAACATATTCGTTAAATGAATGTCGATTGTTACCTTATAAGAAAACGTCTATTATTATCATTAGCATTACTATTAGAAATTTAGAAGTATACAAAATGTAGCGAGATACAATTCATTCAAACACCCGAATTGTTTTGAGAAATACATTTGCAGTAATCTAATTCGCAATATTTTTGTACAAAAAATAATAATGAAAAAATTCTTCTTGATATAGTTAATTAATTAATTAATTAATCTTTTGTAGGATTTCTTCAGAAAATATTATAAATTCATATTCAGCTGAACGTGACTAATATTGTGGATATTTTCACTGATAACTAAAGCAAATTACACAAACAATCTGGAGTTGCAAAACCAATTCTGAAAATTCCAATATATGTTTATTATAAAATATTTAATAATATTTCAACAGTTTCTTCAAAATATGGTGGTCTTACAGTCCCATCACTTTGAAACACCTGCTCATGTACGTTCACGAAAGTTAACGAACACATAACCTGGTCAGATGGGTGACCGCTTGAGAATACTAGCTGCTGTAAACTTTGATATGCGGCTGGTATAATAGATAATTGCTCCGAATTTCTAATCGAGGAACTTAGTTTAAATTCCATTTGGGTTACTTATATTCTCTTACGTGCAAATACTTCTAGGGATGTTATGTATCCACCACGTTTCCTCGAGATATGGGGTAATATTTTCTGCCTTTAATAATAAGCAAATGAATGATAAACCGTAAAAAACGAATCAATCAAATCTGTTACTTTTTAACTAAAGACCAACTGATTTTAATTGATGCCAAAATTTGTAATACTTTTTAGCATATGCTATACGTAAATTTAAATAAACTTATAAAGTAGTACGATGCTCTCTTCTTCCCCATAATATGAAAACTATTTTGATATATGAAATGAACTAAAAAAATATACGTTTGTCTGACTTTGTGTGTGAACATATAAGAAACTTTAAAAATTCCAACTTAACGTGTTTCATCTTAAGAAAGAACTTCTTCAGATTAATAAGGATAATCGATAACCTTTATCGAGATGGTCAATCTTTATTCAGAAGATTTTTTCCTATTTGATTGTCTATAAGAAAATATAAATATTTATATATCATAACTCCATATATACAGTTTTTTTTTCATTTCTGAGTTAGCTAAACAGTGTTTGGAAACTTATATAAAAACATATATGGGCTCCTCCGGTGTACTATAAATATATAAATAAATATCTATCTTTATGTGGGAGACTTCGACATAATGTAATGTTTAGTAAGTTTGTCTCGCTGGAACAAATACGACTGAGTCATGAGTTCAAATCCTTATTGTGTGCCCCATATATAAAAGTGAATGCAAAACAATTCCTTCACAGAGTAAATAGAGACTTGAGACAACTGAAATGGAGGCTGAGGATACCAAGGACTGAAGACGTGAGCAACGACACAGTTTTAAGTAAAATATATACAAAAAGAAAACTTAATACTTAGATTCAGATAGAAACAAATTTAAATTTCTAGGTTAGATAATACGGAAAGAAGGCTTGGAAATGTTAACACTCACGCGACTTTTTGGATGAAATTAAGTGTGATATAGGAAAGCACCGAAAACTTACCTAATGTTTAAGTGGTTGGAGAACATGGCTTAGCAAAAAGTGCATACATTAAGAGAGATAGGAATAATACATTGCAAAGAGCTAGAAAGGAGAGGACGTTTTAGAAAATCTTCATCTCCTACGACCTAAATGAACACGGCACATGGAATCCTACTCACGATTCAGTGTCTTTAATCTCCAATAGTCGTATATCTAGGAATAAGACATTTTTCTAAGGTACTATTGTTTACACTTTAAGGATACCAGTTATATTCGCAATTAGTAAGGTGTAACCGACAGGTTCCGTCAATCCTTAAATGTAATATATGATGAAATTTATTTTTTCAGAGTTAAACGTGACGTGTTTAAATAGTATAGAATCCTGCCTACACTAATAACTTATATGCTATTTATAGCTGACACAAAATATGTTTTATTAAAACTATCTAAGTAAATAAAAATATATTTTCCATTAATCAAATGCAGCTCGATGTAAGAGGCCTGAGAAATGAAGAAACTTTGTGTGTCATCATATAACAAACTTTAAAAAATCCAAGTTAACGTGTTTCGTCACAAGAAGGAACTTCTACAGATTAATAAGGATAATCGATAACCTTTATCGAGATGGTCAATCTTTATTCAGAAGATCGTTTTCTATTTGATTGTCTATAAGAAAATATAAATATTTATATATCATAACTCCATATATACAGGTTTTCTCATGTGTGCGCCCGCAGACACATACATATTTACATGTGCATATATGCAGGTGCTTTTTTCTATGTGGGTCATTTTATACAAGACGAGACAATATGTACAGCTTTAATTTTAACATGAATTTCCCGTTAGATACACTTTCTTTTATACTTCTTCATTTCCGACATTTTCTCCCAGTCAAGTTTTTATGACACTACTGGACTCTTGTTTGAGCAATAATATTTTATAATTACTCTCTTAACAAAAAAATTGTGATGAAATCGATCATAAGCGAAAATGACATGTTCATAATTAATTAATCGTAGCTAAGGATCGGAAGCTCATGGATGATTGAAATAAAATTCTAATATATATATATATATATATATATATATATATATAATTGCTTATGTAAAAATTATAACATAAATATGTTATAAAATTACTACAAAAATAGCCATTTTGTTTCAACACCTCCGGTGTCTTATCAAGTGATGATGTTGAATGTAGAATAATGGGTTTTAAAAGTTTCAACTTAATTAACGATCCTTCGTAAGGGGAAACGATGTTACATAAGCAGGAATGAGCATTCAAAATACAAGTATACGGGAATTCAAAAAACTTGACAACGAAGTAAGGTTATAATAGCTATTAAAAGCTTTAAAGTTGGGGTTTTACTAAAATAGAATTTATTCTAACTAATAAATATTAAATTATATGATAAAATTTGATATTAAAATTAAAGGTAAAAAATTACCAATTTGAAAATATAAATTTAATCTCTATTAAGTGTAAAATTATAAAACTACTGATGAGAAAAGAAAAATACATATGTTATTCAATTTATTTTATTTTTCCATTGAAATTAGGTTAGAAGAGACGCTAATTTCAGCTGGTCTTCCAGACAAAAATGTATACATGTTAATTCCAAGTGTATGAATAGGGTGTTTACCTCTCGCGTAAAACAACAGATTATAATACATAAGCACTCATTATATGTGCTCTACTCAGTATTGAGCACTATTTAAGAATAGTAATTGTCGGTTATTGGAATTTATTCAGTATACACCAATTCTAGACTTGGATATATATATATATATATATATATATATATATATATGTAATTCTACGACCATTTTCAAGCAACATGCATGCTGATCTTCGCCTCTCAAACCTTCTAACTTTCTGACTTGGAGTAACACGGTACCTCACATTTTTCACATACCATTTCATTTCCAGGTCTTTTTTCACTGGTATTTGGAAAGGTCATAGTTGAAACTCATCTGAAATGGACCAATAGAATTATAAATTGAGTTGGATTTTTTTCTAATGGATTTCTTTAAATTTAAATTAAACGATGATCCCTCTTCCTGTTGTGAACTCCTGATCAAATTTCTCTGTCTACTGTTCTCTGTTTTTAAAACTTATTCACCGTTCTCTTGATGGTTCTTGAAGCCAGAGTATGAATGTTGGTACCATTACTGAAGGAATAGATGACATTTTTCCTCTCAGTCATTTGGCAAGTGAGTGGGTCTGACACAAAACGATTTTGACCTGTTCTCCTTTTAGAGAGTAATTATAAAAAAGTATTGCTCAAAGAAGAGTCCAGTTGTGTCATAAAAACCTCACAGGGAGAAAACGTCGGAAATAAATAAGTAAGTAATAACAAATTTTATCTAACGGGAAGTTCATGTTAAAATTAAAGCTGTACATATTGTCTCGTCTTGTATAAAATGACCCACATAGAAAAAAGCCCACTGAAAATCACATGCATATATGCACATGTAAATATGTATGTGTCTGCGGGCCGCGTGTGTTCCAAATAGTTTGACAACAAAACCTGAGATGGATTGTTCGGCGATTCTTTGGCGCACTGCGCATCAATATTCTGTTATCGAATATCGTTGTTTGTTCTACACAAACTTTCATCAGTTTAAATAAATCATATCAGTAAGTACTCTAACTTTTCTGCGACTGAATAGTTAAAACTTCATGCGTCAAAAAATCGATGGGCAAGTTCTTCATATACGTACATGCACACACACACATATATATATATATATATATACATATATATATATATATGTATATATGTGTGTGTGTGCGTTTGTGCACACATATATATATACATATGCATATATATATACATTATATATATATATATATATATATATATATATATATATATATAAATATAAAAGTGGACATGGAAGTCAGCACTTAGAGGCGACAGTCTGTTTCATGCTAGTGCAATCGTCAGGCGACTATTTACACACGCTCTATCTCTGATATTGAGCACTTTACCCCATAAATATAGCACACTTTAAGACTATATTTCTGCATATATATATATATATATATATATATATATATATACATGCATATGTGTGTGTGTATCTGCCTGTACTGACATATACACAGGGACACACATGAAATCATGTGTGTGTGTGTTTGTGCGCGCGTCTTTAAAAATTTCAGAAAGAGTATATCTGTAAAAGGAAAATATCAAGACAAAAGGAAAAGGAGGTGTTTTTGCCGTGATAAAATCCCGCAGAGAACGAAATTCACTCAGAGGACGAAACGCATCGGCGGCTTAGATATGTTTTCCTTTTGTCTACATATACATACATGGTTTAATGGATAAATTGTCGTCGAAATTACGCAATACTAAAAATAACACTGAAAAATATATTTACCAAAATTACACAAAAATGTAGTGAATTACTAAAGAGACTATTTATTCGATAAAATCGTCATTGTCTTTAACCAAGGCATCCAGACGACTTCTGGATATCTATGACTGGGTTCTCTTGCTTGTGTGGCATGATGCAGAGTCCTGTTGCCAGACATAGGTACTGCCAGCAGCTACCCTCGTGACCCGGAAGGCAACTATCTCCTCAAGCGACTGTATGTTGGTCTCCATGTTGAATTTGAGGATTCCCCCAACAAATTCGGGAGTTTTTCTTTCTTATGAGAATGATCACTGTTAGTTTCTGTGCTGCCGTACATTCGTAATCGCCATTAGATTCATCCAACCCCTTTCTAAGTATCTGCACTCTCCACAGATTAACACCCAAACACTCGGAAATTGTTATATTGGCGGTTGCGGCTCGAATGCCAAGCACTACGGCATGATTTTTCCAAATTTCTGGAGTTGTGAATTGTGTCAAGGTGCTCTTTCTTCTCACAGACGGTGCCCAACTGATTATACTATACTGCGAAGTCGATAAAATAAAACAACGGGCATGCAAGAAATTATGAATAAAATAAAATGGCGCCAATTTACCAATCGCATTCTCTGTCTCTCTGTCTCTGTCTCTCTGTCTCTGTCTCCCTCCTCTCTCTCTCTCTCTCTCTCTATATATATATATATATATATATATATATATATGCACACGCACACACATGCCTGATGCGATGATCAAAATATTCGTATCCTGGCAGTAAATTATGAGTCGAATCTTGATCTAAACATTTTAGAGATTATTGCATTTACTTGGAGATTATCCTCAATTACATGTAGTGAACAGACAAGAAAAGGGATTATACAGAACGTTTTCGATCTGTAAAATAAATATTTTTGGTTTCTTGATTATGTTGACACTTAGAATCTACAGACAGATATTGTTCAACAAATAACTTTATACAACCTTGACTCTGTATTAATTTCACATGATTTAATATGTAAAAATGTACGCTACGCGAAAAGATTTTAATATTCTATCATAAAGCAACGCGTAAACTTTAAAAAATATAATCATAGTCGCCTTATTTTATTTTTCCTAAAGGTATATAGATTTCTTATTTCAAATAATATGATGTCTTTATCACATATCTGGTTTACTGAGCGTTTCCAGAATTTACTTGACTCATTTAACTATGCGTTTTATTTACAAAATAGGATATGACAAAACAAATGAAGAGTTTTGCAGACATACTTGTGATGGACATGCCAAGTCAGACTTTTCCAAACTTGATAGAGTCCAAATTAATTGACTCGGTCTTGGAGGAATGATATCGAAAGCCTGTCCCTAGCTACTTTATTGCTATTTGCATGGAAAATATTCGGACGAGCACTGTCCGTTGGTTCCACCAATTCAAACTTTTAAAGGTAATTCCGCCATTCTGTGTCTACGGAATCAAATCACCATCCTTTCCATAATATTCTCATTATAAGAAAGTAGTTCCACTCACACAGTTTTTTCTTAAGAACCGCTGGTTCGTAGAACAGGCTACCGCGGACATGCTTTCCGGTACGCTCAGATATCCACCTCTTCGAATCAAGAGTCATTTGTTATCTATCCGCATATCGCCATATCCGCCTAATCCTTAAATCATACTTCCTACTATTATATCCATATTATACACCTCATTAAGTAATTCCCCCTAGATTGAGTGGCTCTTGAGCCTTTTGTTGCGTGAAACTAAGTAAATGTGTCTATTTTTTTTTGTAGAATAAGACTTTTTTTCTGATGAATTTTAGTTGGCCAAAATTATCTTACCTTAAATTAAATCGCGGTTTTCGACTACTGTACTCACATTCCTAGTTGAAACATAAAATTCATGATATTTTTTTTTATTATAGTCGTTCCTAATGTTCTATATGATTCTGCTTTGTCTACTCTTTGAATGGTTTGAATACATGATGTAATAGTGTATGTCACTGTTGTTAGTCGTCTGAGAAAATACAAGAGTTCTGAGAGAAGGTAGGACAGGAAAGCGAGTAAAACCGAAGTTAGCCATGGCCATCAACAAGACAGATGGACAAAGAGCGTAGTTTCAAATTTAACTCATCAGGATCAAGGAGGTAAAAGAATCTAATTATCTGGCTAGTATCAGATCAGGCGACAGAGAGTGTGACATTTCGGAAAAAGCATCGGAAAAGCAAAGGAATCATTTTAAAAATAATGCAAAATATTAAGTTATTGTAAAATCTCTTTAAAGACAAACACAATTTGGTGAACGACTGTCATATCTATTCAGCACAAATGAAGAATATATTCGAATCGAAAATTTTTTCATTCAACAAAATGATGCTGAGAATACAATCGACTGAATATATATAAAGCAATATGAATTCAAATAAAACTTAAACATGAAAGAAGAAAACGACAGGATTAATTTTCAGGATATGTACTGAAGAAAATGAGGTTTGGAAATGTTAACACTCATAGTAAATTCCAGAAGGTCTAAGTTAAACATTGAGTAACCTGTGTAGCGTGTTTGTGTGAATAGATGGAAAAACGGTACAAATATTGATAGAAAATAATTTTAATTTTCTAAGAGAAAGATGCAAGAAGCTATGATCAGTCAATTCCTGAAGGGACACAGCACATGAAATGAGAATATAAAGGAGCATTGCTAAAATCAACTCATTTTCTAATGTTGATTCCTGCTAATTTTTAGACCCTTATTTCATAGAACACTGAGGAAAAAATGAACATCTTTACGTAGAAGAAACTGAATTATATTGGGCGAGAACGAGTGCTACAATAAACCTATGAACTTAGGTTGCATATATATATGTAGATAATATATTTTTGTGTTAGTGTTTACCCAATTCAACGTCCATAAAACATACAAAGTAGAAGGTTACTAAATAATTCATTAACATAGGAAGAAGTTAGAAGTTCAGTATAAAGATATACGGGATAGACAACGGTTAACCCTGAACTTGAAGAGGTTAAGATTGTGCTGATCTGGAAAGCCTCCTCTCGAGAGCCAGTTCAATAAAGTAGCACGTGACATGGTTTGTCTTAGATTTGAAGATCGTAAAAGATGCAACTAATGGATATTCCTTGTTAGAACTTTTGTCATGGAAATTGTAATAGAATAACAATAGGCTACCACCGATTCACATGTGGAAATTGGCTGTAGGGTAAGTTTAGATAATCACACACAAGGCCACTTAGGCACTTTTAAAATCCATCAATCGCGGAAAGTGAAAACCGGACAGCTCTAAGACAGGTAAGCCTGTACTATATTTATATTTTGATCAGGTGTTATTAAAGGTCGAGCATAGCAGGAGACATGTAATTATTGGATCAGTAAAATGGATCATCCATTTTCCATCATCTTTATCGGTAGATCGTATATATATATATATTCCACATGAGGAAACTTATGTCCCCACAGACGTGCAGGTGAAGGAGCCTTTTTGAGAGTACAACTATGGTATAACTCAAAGAGAATGTGGTAAGAAATTCATATTATGTATATTAGAAGGAAACATAACGTTTGGAAATTGAAGCCAAGAGCAAAGTGTTCAGTGAACCATTTGCACAGGAGTTTTTTTTTTCACAAATGGCATTTCTTGGAAAAATAATTTTCTGAATGGAATTTTCTTCTTATATTTGGAATCCGGGGGGGGAATAAGGTTGCCTTCTGTCTGTGGGTGTGGCAAGACGAGATTTAGATGATACGTTTATATCTAGTGAATAAAGAACATCCGAAAATTATCATGGAAGAAGACATAGAATAGCAGCCGTGTGGCAAGATTACATCTCTGGGGAAGAGAATGCAGAGTGGAAAATAAGTCATCCTCCATCATATCACGTAAATATCAATTGAATTCCGATACATAATGCAATATGTAGGCAGCGTGAATGCTATCGTTCAAACTGCACCCTAATCTCTAGCTTTCTCTTTGAAATTATGTATTTGGAAAAGGCATTTTTTCCATAGCAGCCGGTTAAATCACGGAGTGCACTGGGCAAAGAAGTCGTTATAGGAGCCAAGCTAAGATTATAGCAACTAGTGTACGCCGGGAAACCACTCTGCTCTATTTGTCCCAGAAATTCACAGAAGATAGAAGTGATGTAATTTATCACAACTTTATTATCTCATGCAGTCGTGTGCCCAATGAGGAAAAGTTTCTCTTTACTGATAGAATGAAACAACGTATAGCATCTCGCAAGTTTGGTTCTAGAGATTATCGGCGGCTGTGCAAGAGTGTCCTGAACAACAGCAAATCCCCAATCCCTCCTCTATTCAATCAATTCGGAATCCTAACATCTACACCTGACAAAGCTGAAGTCTTTAATCGAAAATTCTCATCCATGTCCACTCCTGACTCATCCGGTGTGCACACAACCGACTTCACCCTAGAACTGAGGCCCTACTGAGATATATGTGCATAATTCCGTCGTTCCTTTCAGACATCATTTCTAAATTAGACTCCCACAAGGCAAGCGAGGGTAACGGGATCCCATCCAGCGTCCTAAAGAAATGTTCTGCTAAGCTTGCTCTAGTTCTTTCCAAACTATGCAACTATTGTCTAGCTGCTTTCTGCTTTCCAGCCTATTGGAAGTCCTCCTCTGTTGTCCCTGTTTTTAAGAACAGTGGAGAACATTCTAAGCCCTCTAACTGCCACCATATCAATCTCCAACCGCTTTTCGGGAATCTTCGAGGCTTAAATCAATTCTGAAATCGTTAACCATATTGGCTCTCACGATCTACTCACTGACAAACAATATGGATTCCGTTTGAACTGTCTATCGCTGATGTGCCTACAGGCCTAACGTAATTATGTATATCAAGCTCTTAATAATAACGCTGAAGCGCGAGCTGTTGCTTTAGATATTTCGAAGGCGTTTGACAGGCTTTGGCATGCTGGGCTTCTAGGCAAGCTTCAGGATTCCGGCATTATGATTATTTGGTTTAAATTCAATCCTTCCCATCAAATAGTGATAATGGATGTCGTCCTGAACGGGTTCTCTTCTATTTCCTTTCCATATGAACGCAGGAGTTCCCCAATGCTGTATCTTGGGTCCTACTCTGTTTCTGATCTTCATCAATGATTTTCCTGGTGTCATCTATTCTCAAGTAGGCATCGAAGCAGACGACATTACCATTTACTCCTGTCTCAATAGTAAATCCGGCAGCGGTGACTTAACCTGGAGCCGTAAATAGCCTGTAAACTTTAATGCCTCCAAAACTAAACTGCTCCCATTTAACCGCGTTTCTGCAAAGAATGTCGATTCACTGATTTGTGCCAGAAAGTTCATTTCTCATCAGAGTCCATCTTACACATCTCTAAATCTACCATTCGTCTATGAATTAAATATTGTTGGCATATCTGGTCTGGTGCCCCTGCTGTTCATCGCGAGCTACTCGACAAAATCCAAAGAAGAATCTGCAATGTAATCTGTCCTGACTTCTGTCACTTTCTCATAGACATGATGTAGCGTCCTGTTTTTCTACAAATATTTTCATGGCAATTGTTCTGATGAGATATGTTCCCTGATGCCTCGAGTACATGAATTTAAGTTTGCTACTAGATTGGCATCTGTATCCCACCCTTTTAGTGTTGAAATAATTAGATGCAACAGACACTTCTACTCCAGCAGATTCTTTTCTCGTACTTCCCGACGGATGGACTCCATTCCTCTTACTTGCTTTCATGGTAACTACAATCTTCAAGAATTTAAATGCAACGTTAATCGGCATCTTTTGTTGCTTTGTTCATCGTTCTTCTTTCCTTCTTTCCTCAATCCCCTCGATACAGTCTTTCCCCTTAATTTCACTGTGCGTAACCCCTCCCCTGCCTGCTGCTGACATTCTCGCCTTGCTTGGGGTGAGATGCTTAATATATTGTATCTTTAAAGAGATTACAAACAGACAATGGGATAGCGAAGTGAAGAAACACGTGCGTATATGAAAGAATGGAGGTTTATTGTAAAAAAGAATACACTACCGAAAGACAGGGAATCGGGTAACAGGCTAGTAATTCCCGAAGAAAAAGCCCTCCACACAGAGGTATATCATGTGCTCACTATATATCTACTGCTATAGTCAGTTCACATACACAACAGGGACAGTGGGACATTCCATTAAAACACACACACACATACATATATATATATATATATATATATATATACACACATATATATATATATATATACATATATATATATATATATATATACATATATATATATATACATATATATATATATATATATATACATATATATATATATACATATATATATATATACATATATATATATATACATATATATATATATATATATACATATATATATATACACATATATATATACACATATATATATACATATATATATACATATATATATATATATATATATATATATATATATATATATATATATATATATAGTCTTAAATTGTGCTATGTTTATGGCACAAAGTGGTCAATATCAGAGATAGAGCGTGTGTAAATATAAAAGTTAACATAGAAGTCAACACTTAGAGGTGGCAGTCTGTTTTATGCTAGATGCAATCGTCAGGTCAGGGTGACCTGACGATTGCATCTAGCATGAAACAGACTGTCGCCTCTAAGTGTTGACTTCTATGTTCACTTTTATATTCAGCAAATAGTATAAAGTTGAAACAATTGCTCCTGCTCCGTCTCTCCAACAAAAGCAGAGACAGAAAAAATTAACATTAATGTATCCTAAGAGAAAACAGAAATTAATAATTTAGCATTGCATAGGAACAAGAATCAGCGAACCGATAACAACTAATTTTTGTGCGTTTACTTCCGCATTAATGCCCTTGGAAAAATTAAGAGAAATCCTTTCTATTAACACTAACTAGAATTTGAAAGGAAGAGTAAACAAAGTGGAAGAAACAATTCAAGTTATAGCAACGTAGCGATAATAAATAAAAGGAAAATATGGAGGCCATTGTCTCCTACGTCCCTGAAGAGATACGTCATTAAAATACATTTATTCTAGTTAACTATTAGCAAACTATTAAAGAAATATTTCCTTACTTTTACGAATATATTAGTTACATGATCTTGTTAAAATCTCACCATTTGTTGATCGTTAAGTGAACTTTTGTATTTTCTCATTCCACTTTGTTTATCATAAATCATAATCGCCTCTATCCTGCAAGATTAGAGTCAATCAAGTAAGGATTATTTCAGAACCTCAGGTGTATGTCAAGTAGATTTTGCATAATATCGATTTTTTCATAGAACGCTGATTGGTAATTGCTTTTCCCTTTCCTTCATTAAGTTGGATGAATCTGAAATTAAAATCAGTATTTTCTGAATTAAGATTCAGATGAAGGCAATTAGTCATTACGTGTAATTTTGCACCTGATTTTGAGAAGAACAAATGATGCTTTAACTGAGAATACGATGATATATCTGATTTTGTAATTGCATATGCACTAATGGAATTATTTCTCTTTTGCTCAATCTTAAACGTACAGATACGAACGCTGAATATGTCGTTCTCTTTTTTGCAATTTTCCTTCTACTCAACGTCTTTTTCTCTGAGGCATTAGCATTATTTACATTAATTACATGCAGTTTATTATCCGCGTCTTGTAGTCATTACCGTAAAGTTTTCAGATGAAAAATAGCCTAGTGGATAAAATCAATAGGGTGTGAATAGAGTTACATAGAACTTATTAGTTCGTGGGTGACATAGAAATCATTTGTTAGAATTAGAGGTCATCGAAATCATTAGTTCGTGAATTGTGTGACATAGTTCAACTACTGGTTCGGGCAATGCTTACTTGATCTCATCGTAAAAGGGGCGATCAATAATTGAGCAGTACTAAAAATAAGACCTAGAGGCAATATTCATAGACATGGTTTGCGGAACGAAAACAATATGTCCCTGTAGAATAAATAAAAAGTTCAGTTCAAAATTCGTTTAAACTTACCCAGACCGACAAACACCTCATGAAGGCTAGTTTTCCCACGGTCGAAACGTTGTGATAATATCAACAAAGATGCGGTCAATAGTCCGCATGTAAATAATAAAGTCTTTTGTTGCACAATGAAACAGCTGACACTATTTACATTATTCAGACTATTCTCCTCATCTTTGTCGCCATATTTATTACAGCGTTTCGGCCGTTGTACGCTCCGGCCTTCTTCAGGTGGTTGGAATGTCGAACTGAACCCTTTATTTCGCTCACTGGGGTAGACTGTTCTAGTTCTATGTGCCATGTTTAATGGATGTCAGTTATCAGTTATCTCAGTTAAGTCCCCTCTGAAAGTTCTCCACTGCCTTAACCGGGTATTGAACTCACAGTCTTTGGGTCCTGTCACTGGACCCTCAAGGGCACATGGGACAGTGGATAAAGGCGTTGGTTAGTACAAGTGTTCCAGAATAGGGTGTTTATCAACAGAGCTCACATCTCATATAAATTGGGGTAATGTTACATTCATACGATCCTACAGAGGACGATGAATTAGTTCACGATTTTTCATCCAGTTGTTGCACTAGAACATTTATTGCATGGCTAAATGGATGAGTTAGGCGGCGTCACATCCTTATTAGAAGTTATAAGAGGAAAAACAGAGGAATTGTGTTGGTTAGATAATGTGTTCCTTGTCTTGCATACCATGTTAAGTAGTGTGGTTAACATGGGGTCAGGCTTTATTATGCTGGATGAAAATAACAGCCTCTTCTTTACAGGGACTGCAGTAGAATATGTTGAATAATATTTCCCTTCTATGATGATCTTACAGAAATCGTAATCATAATATCAGTGACAGGACTTGGGGCACGTGGGAAAATACATTCTGAAATATATCGGTCTGAAGAAACGACACTTACACTCATCAGTAAAATTATTGACGTCACTTCGATTCAGAAGATAATTCTAGGTGAAAAATGTGAGGTTATGACCATGTGTGGGTATACAAGGGACTATTTACTGGCACATATCTCAACTGATTTATTAACCACTTATATACAAACCCTATCTCCTAAGGAGTTTAATGTGTTTTATTTATAAATTGACATGACTTTTATTATTTAAACATTTCATTTTGTGGATGCACGTGTTTGAATAAACAATTACTTTAAACATTGTAAAATTTCCTAATACTCAAGCTGGCAGATTAGATTTACACATTCTTTGAAACGAATGCAGGAATACCTACTCAAATAAGCGCATATAATAAAAATAATGATTAAGTATATATAAATATGCAAATTTGCCAAAACACCAGTAGTATGTTAAGAAATACCAATTCCTTATATTTGTCATTCTTCGTCGACTTTATCTCATATCCAGGAATTTGATTTCTTCTTTGCTGATAGCTTTGATGACTTAGTGCATGGAATATTGGTGGAGGACTAGGTTAAATCTGTCAAACAATTCTCTCTTGTTTTAATTCTTAATTTTCTCTTCTGCTGACTTCGAACGTTTTGGTTTTGGGATCAGGGCCAGTTGGTAAGGTGTCGCGTTTGTCCTTCAAACGATTTAGGCTCAAGTCCAGTGTTGTTTTCAATTGGTCCTTATATCTTCGAAGAGGACAACCCGGTAGGCTTTTCCCTGAAGTGAAGTCACCGAATAAACGTTGATGTGGAAACCGTGACTCATCCATTTTTGTAATATATCTGGACCATCGAAGACAGTGCTTCCTGATCAGCGGTTCGTGGCTTTTGTCTTTACCGGACAATGGGGTGGTCACGTAGTATTTTCATTTGATGTTCATAATTGAGCAAAGCATATCCCAGTGAAAACGTTCTAATTATTGGATAAAGACTCCAGGCTTCCTAGCAATATAGCAAAGTTGAAATAACAACGGCATTATAGACCATCTTATAATTGCGCACGCGAACACACACACACACACACACACACACACACACACACACACACACACACATATATATATATATATATATATATATATATATATATATATATATATATATAACAGGTGTACAGCAAAATTTTCCAACTCGTGCAAAAGCAGAATTATCCATTCCGCAAAATGTTTAAGACCTAAAATACACTTAACTAATTTTCTTTTTTCCAAGTTTTCAGATTATACGTTCAGTCATCTTTACACAAATTTCGTAATGATCACAGAAAGAACCTTTGTGTTATTCAGCTACAAACAGAACAGGTTATATCGTTTGATGTCAGACACACTGTCTTTCCATATCAGATTGTACGATCGAATTCATGACAATACTTCTCTTAAGCTTGGATAGTAAATATACATTCACATTGATCATTGTAGGGTCCAATAGTGTTATAAAATATCGGATAATTCCAGTAAGATATTCTTAATCATTTCTCAGATACAACCGTTCAGGAGTTAATCTAACAATTGGAAAATTTACTGTTAAATGATTTGGACAATTCTGCCGTTACACACGGTATGTATATATATATATATATATGTGTGTGTGTGTGTGTGTGTGTGTGTGTGTGTGTGTGTGTGTGTGTCTGTGTGTGTGTGTGTGTGTGTGTGTGTGTGGAAACACGTTTAAAATTGTAGACAAATTCAACAGATTTAAGTAATATCACTAAACATCTCAAATATGTGCGAAGAAACGATCACACAGAAATTGACTCATTTTTGCGTAAATATTTCGACAACAGCATTTATTAACCAATCAAACGCTATAAAAGCCTTTAAACTTCAAACGAACAAAGTATATTTTCCGCTACCAAATTTCAGAGACCAATCCGAAAACTGATCATCAGTATTTTCCCTCCTAAAAATATATATTAATAAATTAGGAAATATATTTATCAACCAATAAATATTGGCTTATATATACAGACGAACAGACAAACAGAATGGAAGGAACAAGCAGAGATAAAGATTTTGATTAAAAGAACAAAAAGAATAATCCTTTTCTGCGAGTAAATATTGCATTAAGCATTTTTGAGAATAACAGTGAGTTTTCCAGATAGAAGTCCTACAATTCCAGACGACGCAGTTGGTGGAGAATATGGACTCATAAATTCCGAACATTTTTCTTTTAGCAAATGCAAGGATTCTCACTTTCTAACGCAAGCATATCCTATATATATATATATATATATATATATATATATATATATATATATATATATATATATATATATATATATATATATATATATATATGTATATATATATATATGTATATATGTATGTATGTATATATATATATATATATGTATATATATGTATATATATATATATGTATATATGTATGTATGTATATATATATATATATATATATATATGGAGAGAGAGTAGTTCTGTTATTGTACATCGAGATCGCGTACTAATTCATTGCACATTGAGTATTCGTTCTAATAAAATATGTCTCGATATATAATTAAATAATTATAAATATACGTATGCACAAAGCAATCGTCAGTTTCTGATTGAAAACATAACCATCATCTGACGATTTCATAAAACTTATCTTTGTGCTATCAATGTGGAAATATATATATATATATATATATATATATATATATATATATATATATATATATGTATATATATATATATATATATATATATATATATATATGTATATATATATGTATATATATATATATATATATATATATATATATATGTATATATATATATATATGTATATATATATATATATATATATATATATATATATATATATGTATATATATATATGTATATATATATATGTATATATATATATATATATATATATATATATATATATATATATGACACAATGTATCTATGCATTTATTAATAATATAGTGCTATATAGATAAAAAAAGAGTGTGTCAATGTGTGAGTTAGTTTGAGAGAGAGGGGAGTAAGCACACTGAGGTGGAAAGACAAACATATTTACGAGATAATATCTTTTCCTATTGCTGTCACAAGGAAACCTTGTATATTAGGTCGGCTTATTCGTCTAACGCACATTTTCCCATCAAGCTTTCTAAGTCTCTTTTGCCCCGGACGGAACAATGTCCTAGTTAATTTTATTTGTATATATCATGCCATCATCTATAAATCTATAAAGACCAAAGATACTGAGGCTCATAACAGACAATTTCCGATGTCGTACATTATGAATGATGGAACGAATTATTAATCCGACGAACCATAGCGGTAAAAGGTCTTTAGGAGAGCGACGGTTCATTGTAACTGATTTTGTGTCCGGATCATGGTGGTAGGTTATGAAGAAGAAAATGGATAATGTCGAGTATTCCTAGCGGGAAACTAATCAAAATGACCAAAGGTCAATGAAAAATCCGAGTTATTATTATGGCCTTATGGTCATGTCGCCAAAGAAAAACAAAACAAAACAACAAATAAGTGATGAAAAAATAATATTCTCGAAATGTATCGGAATGAGAAATACTAGAATTAATTTGGTAGACAGAACAAAATAAATGACATCCAAGACAAGTTGAGAATTCGCTATGCGAGGACTTGTCATTAACAGTAAGGAGACATAATGTTTGGTTGTCAGAGCAGAAGTCCACAACCACCGGGCCGGTATCGGTCCGTGGATCATTTGCTACCGGGACGCAAAGAAATAATTAACTTGTCTAAAGTGATATAATAGATAAATTAAATACTTGACTATAATTTCCAACATCTTAACTTTGTGAAGCGGGTTTTCCCCAGGGAATATAACAAAACAAAACAAACTACGACGTAGTCTAGATATAAGGAACACGTCTCAAGTGCCAGTGCCTCCCATCACTCCCAGATGAGATGAGGTATTATGTACACTATTTACATTATTCGGACTATTGCCCTCATATTTGTCGCGATATTTATTACAACGTTTCGGCCGTTGTACGCTCCGGCGTCAAGGACACATGGTACAGTGGATAAAGGTGTTGGTTAGAACAAGTGACAGGACCCAAAGAGTGTGAGTTCAATACCCGGTTAACGCACTGGAGAACTTGCAGAGGGGACTTATCAGGAGATAACTGATAACTGACATCCATTAAACATGGCACGTCGAACTAGAACAGTCTACCACAGTGAGCGAAATAAAGGGTTCAGTTCGACATTCCAACCACCTGAAGAAGGCCGGAGCGTACAACGGCCGAAACGTTGTAATAAATATGGCGACAAAGATTAGGACAATAGTCCGAATAATGTAAATAGTGAGACCGTCTAGTTATAAGGAAACAAGCTCAGGTTTCCCCCTGGTTCTATATTATGGTGAGTTGATATTGATAATAGTGTCATAGGTTTTCAATCCGGAGAACTAAGCGCAAAAGTGTGGGTCGAGCTGAAGCAAGACATGCGTCTCAAAAGATTATACACTTTTCTTCTCTTTAATATATCAATATTTTTATTGTTGATCTCTTTATGAAAATGCATTTACATTACGCATATGTTCCACCGCCCGTTCGCGGAAAGATTGTCCGGCATGAAGTCAGTTCGTGGTATTTAAAAAAAATTTGGAGAACACCGAACTTGAGAACTACAACCGATGTGGTCTACGGACTACAGAAATTAAAATATATGACAATTTCTTTTTAAAGGGATGACACAAAATGTGATATCGAAATACGTGATCTAATTAGAAAAGAGAATGATATCATCCAAATGTTAAACAAAGCATTAAGAAAGACGAACATTACATCAGAATCTCATAAAAAATCTTGGAATTGTTATCTAATATCAATACTTTTATATGCCGGTGAATGAGAAACAATTTGATCGAAAGTGAAGAGGAGATATTGAAGCAGCAGTAATGTGCTTATAAAAAAGATCTCACAGAATTTCTTTCTTATAGTAAAAATAAGTGTCCACTTTGCATTGACGAACCTTAAATTCTCTTTATTGATCATATGCTCTGTCCTTGATAGATAGGTATATATTGACATTCATATCTGAAGTTTTTTTTTTCCCCTAGTCGGTAATGTCTTCTTCTTTAGGCTTCTTCTTCGAATGCATTATTTATTGATTTTCAAAACTGTAAGCGAGACTTAAGTTTCATACTCTTAACAGAGGAGAGAAATGAATTCTGAAGTGTAACGTACTAGCACAACTATCGTCGGCTTTTGAAAAGTTTCATCTACCCGATTTCACTCAGATATTTGAGAACATTTCTCTACAGTGACGCGAGCGAAGATAATATTTCCAAGAAGTGACATCCTTGCATTATTGAGCAGAGTGAGTTTCGAACCTGGATTCTGGTCAGAATTTTAACTCTCTATTTGTTCCGCATGACACTCAGCCCGTTATTTTATTCATTTGGACCGTCTCATTTAACTTATGTTTGTTATATTTTTTGCAATATATTAGGTTCGTACAAAAATAATGTCGTTTTTTGACGTTCAACTTCATGTGAGAAAACGACATTATTTTTGCACCAACCTAATAATTTTATTTCTTTCGTTTGAGATCTTGAGTCGGCTTCCAATTGTAGCCGTTAGGTTCTATAGCCGAAACGGCTCGAGAAACACAGTTTATTCGTAATATTTATACAGCCCCGATTAAAACTATCTTCTAGTCATCGTAGAAGGTGAAGCTTTCGTATATGCAGTGGTTGCAATTTTTCATTCTCTTCACCATGAAACCAGAGATTATATATCTTTTGGTAATATTTCAGGCTTTATACACAGCATACTTCTGATCTCGATCTCCTAGCCGTTATAGGTCGACAGTAATGATTTTATTGGGGATTATTTCGGATTCTGTCGCTATGTGCATACACCGCTTTATGTCTCCGTCCTATCATACGGTTCACGGACCTCCCGGATGAATTGCAAAGGTGTCGATGTTTATCCATTTTTCCTCTTAAGAATTGGGTTTCCTGTTTCACCTAAAGTTTCTTACAACTCTATACTTCTTACGTCTCGACCTAAACATTTATGTTCTATGTATTTATTGATTTTCCTCTCAAAGTTTAAACAGATTCGCCTATAGTCTGGATCAAAGATATCTCCGGTCGTTTGAACCTTAGCAGAGGCTTATCACCTGCTTCTTATTTATAACTTGGTTTCCGGTTCCCTCTAAAGTATCTTTCATTCTATTTCACTCCCACCTTGCGTCTTAGTGGCATAATCGCCTTACTTTGAGCTGATTAAACAAAATGTTCACAAATTTCGTTTCACCTGCTGAAACTTGTTATAATTTTTGCAGTTACTAAAAGCGCAATCTTTTCTCAAATATGTGTATGTCTTTTATTGGAATCTGTCCCAAATTCTCGTTAACTGCAGTCAAGAAAAATGTAGACGTCTTCAGTAACAAATGGTAATATTCTTATATATCTCTATTCAGCCTTTGCCAGGAATCGCTCTTCCGTTTCATATACTTCACTATTTCTTCCTTTCTACTTTTTAAGAATTTTCTTCTGACGTCGATGAAAAATCACGTTATCTTCTAACCGAATATCTAGTTTAATGATTACCGTGTTCACGTCTTGTCTTTGCACATTGAATCTACGTACTACGCTCACAATGACGAACAAAGGAGAGTAAATCCCATCAATTTTCGAGCGTTATCCGCAGTATTGTTGTAGCGTTTTTTTTAATGTCATCTGAATTTATTTTTCAATATACAGGGTGCATGAAAAGTAACACTATTTTTTATTTATTAACTTTGATTGAACAAAAATAAATCACTGTAGATTAAGGTGGTTTAGATTAACTATAGCTTACGCGTTCGCGAATGTATGTTCAAATCTTCATTTCGTACTGAGGAGAATAGGATGATCTGGAGCAATTGAATTTGCATCACGATCACCAGACCTAAAACAACCAGATTTCTTTCTTGAAGGGTGTACTGAAGATTCCTGTTTACAGGCTCACACCGAAAACAATTTCCGAATTAAAACAAGCAGTTTCTGATTAATTATCTGAAATTAATATAGAAATGTGTCAAATGATGTCCAAAGTTTTGCTGATATGTTAAGAAAGATAGGTAAAATCATTTTGAATACGTTAAAAAGTTTTTGATAACAAATCATATTGTTTTGATGGAACAATACTTGTAAATGTTCTTAAATTACTGTAACTGATTTCTCACCAAAATATTTATTAAATAAAAAGGGCGTTACTCTTGCTGCACTCTGCATTAATTTGGAAAGGATGCCGTGTCGCATTTGACGATGTAAAATATATAAATGATTCTTAATTGATGGAGATTCTTCACGCGAACAACAGACACCCAAGAGGATATTTTCCTGATCACTACAATCTTAACCTGTTCAAGTCTGCTATCATTCCTTACTATTCATAACAAAAAACTACCGCTTAACGTAATCCACTTCCTCGAATGGCATTGGGCCCTTGTAAAGCGTAAACTTTACTCTAAAAACATAATCAAGATAATAATTCTGCACGTTATCGACAGAATCTTCCTATTTGGCAATATTTTACACATCGAGCGTAACATTCTTCTGATGAAAGTAAACACTCAGTATCAGTTGTAACCTATTCACAAACTGTTTTTCTACTAAATATATTGCATCGATCTGAGAAGATAAGAGTCGGATGGAGCATGGTCTTAGATGAAGGAGGATGGGACAAACTTTCATATTATTGTGTCATAATATTTACCTGTGTATGCATGATAGTATAAGAGCAAGATAACTTTTTTCATTAACAATGGTGGTCGGCTTCTCAGGTGAGATTTGTGAAATACTTACAACTGATGACAATGCATGTTTTTAGCTGTTTTAGTTTAGCACTTAATGATAGACGACAACCTTTTTATCCCAGCAAAGACAGCATAATATTTTTGGCAGCTGTCCTGATCTGTAGACGGATTCTTCTCTATCAGTGGGTGCGAGCATATTTTTCTAATTTTGGGGGAATATCATTATAAAGAAATGGCTATTGATTCTGGTGTTTATTCAAAACATCAGAACTACGGTAAATAATTTACACTTTAATGACGAAGATATTTAAGTTATGAAGCAGCCAAATGATACGCTTCTACTGAGCAAATTTAGACATGTTTACGTGTTCATGAAGTTGTTTTATGATCTATGTGTGTCTTGCATTGAAATGTTTCACTAATTCTCATGCGGCTTACTTAGTAGCTTCTGTTATGACACATTTGACAGCTTTTGAAACTCTCCTAATATCTCTACTTACATATTTCTCTTCATTCTGCCTATTGAATAAGTTTTGATCTAGTATAATACTATTATTTTTATTATGAACGTTATGTTCATCGGTACCTATGTTTGAATAACCGACCTTGTTCATTGATACACATAGAAAATAATATCTATCGGCTTACATAATCCAATGCCTTTGCAGCAGCTGAATATTGACAAGAATTGGTGGACTAGATCGGGGGAATCTTCGACAGAAAGAACTCACCGAATAAAGCTGGCCAAACGATGACATTTAAAATGTTATTGCTATACAAAGAACTAATATTTCTTGCCAATTCCGGTGCTGAAGTAACTTTTTCCAGTTCACGCAACAAAATTTCTAATATTGATCTTGTTCAAACTTACTTTAATAGCATAAAAATCGATTCAATTTATCTCACTCTAGTATTAATAATTCTGCAAAACAGAAGATATTTTTTTAACATAATAATTAATGGTTAATTACCGTAATTAGTGAAAAAGTACACTTAAAATGTTATTAAAATGTACCAGAATTTTGTTACCATTCGAATATTTGCTAGTCTTTTCAGGCGTTTTCCACGTAGCCTGATATTATTGTCTCGTCTACGTCATATATTGCAAAAACAAAATTGTTTCCTAGCAGGATCCAAAGAGTTATCCAGAATTTTCTATTCTTCATTGTTTACCTTTTGGCCTACAAGAATATTGACGTGGAAGCTTTGTCATTTCATCAGCTCCCCAACTCGCTAGAGTTTTGTACTTCGTAGAAACCCCAACTACTCCATTTCCTATCTGTTGCTTAAGGTTTACTGCCATATCACGTTGAAGCAACGGTTCTCGGCAGATCAACTGAGTTTCACCATGTCAAACCTGCTTAGTATGTAGATTTACGATATACCAAGAAATAAAATGTGTTGTAACGGATAAAGGCTGTAATTGAGAGAGTGAGGATTTAATTACAGTCAGTTTTGTTATTCATTTACGCGTAAATACCCTTGGATGATCATGAATTAAAACGAAATATGCTATGCGTAAATGCGTCAAAATGCTGGATGTATGGGACACCCAATGAGGATCGAACTCACTACTTAGTCGTAATAATTCTGGAGAGAAAAGCTTGCTAACCATTACACCACGTTGAAATGAAAAGCCATATGATCGCCGAAGCGTGACACACTCGCCCCTACCAGCAGGCATTGGGAGTGTGCGTTAGGGTAATGGATTATTCCTCCCCGTGAATCTGTGGAAGGCTTACGTGCAACAATGGAGCTTGACAGGTTGGGAAGAAGGACACATATTCTTGCTTATATCATTAGTCACGTTTCACGATTTCAAATTTTTCTTACCTGCTTCTTCGATGAAGATCAAATGATACTAAGTTTGATTCAAACCTCTAAAACCTTCTTCATTAGTCTCGACGTCCATGAAATTGAAGAAATATTTCGTGATTAAAATTATCCACGAAATTCTAATCTCTGTAATCTTGATTCGAGATGATAACGGTAGTTTCTGAATCTAGAATCTCTGATATTCCGTGTGTTAACCATGTTTTCTTTCTGGAATTAAGTTTTTATTTTTTTTTTCATCATTGATCTACAGGCTGAGCGGAAGGCTACGTTCACGATACGATACAAATCTTTTCTGCTTTTTGCCATGAATTTACTAATTGCTTTAGATTTTCAAATTCAGAATATTTCTTATTTTCTAGGATATTCCCTTTTTTTATATCAAAATATTACTTCCCATGCTCCAAACGAAATATCGTTTGTGTACTTGACGGTATATTACACTCTTTTACCTTTTCTATTTCAATAATTATTTATTTTCAGTCAATCTTGATTTACTACAATAATATTCTTATCATAAATGGTTAATCGGTGCACATAGTTGAGTAAGAATCCATTTTTATATATTTGAATTCATACTCAACAAGGTGTAAAATGCCGTTTATGAAAATTAGAAATATTTTCAGATTAAACATACGAGGGTCATTCAATAAATAAGGTGAATTTTACGGTATAAGGACTTCTAATACAGATAGAAGCTTACTTTGTTTTCAACATAGTCTCCCAGCACTGTCACACACTTTTCCCATCCGTTCACAAGTTTCCGTATTCTCTCAGCGTAAGAATCTTTGGACTGATGTCTCAGCCAGTCGCTCACAACACTTTTGATTCATCGTCACTTTTAAACTTCGTGCCTCTCGTGAACGCTTTCAAGGGACCAAACAGGTGAAAGTCTGAAGGAGCAAGCTCTGGGCTGTAAGGGGGATGAGGGAGCAGTTCCCAGGCCAGCTCGTTGATGGTCTGAACCGTTTGGGCTGCTGTGTGAGGCCTTGGGTTTTCATGATGCAAGATGACTCCTTCTGACTGATGATCCCAACAGATAAGCTCCAATTCCTTGCAATGTCATCCACCGTCACCCTTCTGTCAGACTGAACGAGGTCATTGAATGATTCGATCGCCTCAGAAGACCTCACTTCTGTAGGCCTCCCAGGCCTGTCTTCATCCTCAACACTGCTCCGTCCTTCTTTAAACAGTTTAGCCCACTTGTAGATATGTTTTGGCTGAAACATGTGGCACCATACACAGTTGACATTATCCTGTGAATTTCAACTGGTTTGCACCCTTCAGCAACCAAAAACATGATAACTGACCGCTGTCCAATCCTGGAGCATGCTCCTTGGTCGGTCATCTTTATTAATCGCCAAAACTCTCAAAGTTTTTTTTAATCTGCAAAAGAAATTAAATCCATGTGAAAAAGAAGTAAAACAAAACAAAAATAAAAAAGAGTAAGCTTCTATCTGTATTAGAAGTCCTTATAGCGAAAAATTCACCTTATTTATTGAAAGAATCTCGTATCTCTTGTTTAAATAATAACATTATCTTTCTTTTCTCCCAAAAACAGGTTTGGTCATTTCTTTAATTTTTTTTTTGTTTCGTCTCGTCTTTTTTTTTTTCTATTTTTCTTTTTTAGCATTGACATCTGTGATTGTGAGCTGCAATAAAAATAGATTACTTTTATCTTCACATTTTTATGTGTCGTCAGCGTTTCTATTTACATGTCTTTACGGACTAGAAAGTTTATCTTTGCCCTTCTCTTTGTATCATATATTTTCCATTATTTCCTTTTCTTGGTTCTGTTGCTTTGTAAGTGCAGAGTACAATAAATTCATTATCCCCAACGCTGCTGACGAGATCCAATTTAGAATCACAATAATCATAGTAATCCTAAAATACACACGGAAGTTATATTTGTAACGAAACCGGAAGTACTAACTTCGTTTCTTTGTTTATTGGTATTGCATATACGGACAACTCTGTTCGTGTAGATGGCAGCCAGTGAAATTATGGTGGTCATCCTGATAACGGTTAAAAATTGGCAGATAATAACGGAGAAGAAATTGAATGTTGATTAAGGTAATGTCAGACTGAACAATGTAATTCCCGTCCAGTGACAGTTTTAATTCAGAAACCGCAGATCGCGGACAAGCGCCCAATATTCAACGTTCCCAATTATTATTTCCTCTACCAAACCCCGGGGGCAGTCCCATCGCAAATGGTGGTGAAAGCTGCGAAACAAACTTATCGATTGCCTTGGTCACATCAAACCCATAATTTTATGTGGCAATACATTTCTGGACAGCAGTCAATAGTTAATCATATTTTGGCTGGCGACCCAGCAATATTTCACACATCTAGGCAATCGTACCGCCAAACGCAGAGCTTGCTATATTTTTTTCGTTTTTCCCTATGTCTTTTGTCTTAGTTCTTAATCTCTCTCATCGTCTCCATCTCATTCCCTTTAAGCTTGTTTACGATGATTTAATGTGTATAACGTTCTATTTGTATTTTCCATATGGGACTTTTTGTCTTCTGTCTCTTTCTTTTAGTTCGTAACGATCGCGCTGATTCATCTGATATGTATATTCTCTTTTTCCCTCTTTAAACCCCTTTGAATAATTTGATATACACGCAATCTCTGTACTATTGTTTTACAGTCACTATCTCTCTACTTCCACTAAACTATCTATCTGATACTTCCACTAAACAATATCCTTCTTCTCTTTAAAATTAAAATTGCATGGCGATAATCTTTCTTACTCTCCATTTTCATCTTGAAAATTCTCTCATATCTATCTACTCCATTCGCTCACTTTCTCCAAGGAATTCTCCTTTTTTTTCTCTTGAACATTATCTCTTATTTTCTACTATACTCATGCTCTCTTTCTATCTTTCACATGCACACTCCCTCTGGATCTTCTACTACTCACTTTCTCACTTCCCTTTATCACACACACTCTTATTATTATACTATATACACTCTCACTCTCTTGTATCTCTTTCCCATTGCCTTTGATCTTTCCTCCTCAAACTAGCCCTCTTTCATACTCTCTCCGAATCTTCTACTACCCACTCTAACACTTTCTCTTTTTACACATTCTCTTATTCTTCTGCTACTTACACAGGCAATGACTTCCCTCTATCTATCTCCTTCGAACTCTCGTGCTCTCTCTCACTCTCTCTCTCTGTGTAATACTGAGTCTGAAAATAGGCCACAGTTATGGGTGCACTCAAGAACATAGAGAACTGATTAAAACGGTGTTAATGTTCATATTAACCTAAACCGATAATAATTATTTTGGGAAGAAGCGGTTAAATACATTTCAGTATTTTGATTCGATTTGTCACTAATTCATTCTCGTCTTGGGTAAGACAATAAACTACATCAGCGTCCTGGTTAGACGATAAACTACGTCCGCGTCGTGGGTAAGACGATAAACTACGTCGGCGGCGTGGGTAAGTCTATAAACTACGTCCGCGTCGTGGGTAAGACGATAAACTACGTCGGCGGCGTGGGTAAGTCTATAAACTACGGCCGCGTCGTGGGTAAGACGATAAACTACGTCGGCGGCGTGGGTAAGTCTATAAACTACGTCTGCATCTTGGGTAAGACGATAAACTAGGTCGGCGGCGTGGGTAAGTCTCTAAACTACGTCCGCTTCCTGGGTAAGACGATAAACTACATCTGCAGCGTGGGTATGTCTATAAACTACGTCCACAGCAAGGCTACTGATCAGGAAGTTTTCAGGAGCGTGGAACCACCTCTTAATTGGTGGTGTTCCCAGTTCCACCCTGACCCGGGGTAGTAGCACCTGTTAAGATACCAGCTATGGGCAACTAGTTGACTCCCAACCTGACTCAAAACATTATGAAAGTGTAAAAATAGGTTTTTATACCAGCAATACTTTGTAAAAAATTACTAAATGCAATAATGTTTTGAAAAAAAAATATTACCAGAATTAAAAATTTTATCGGCATTAAATAATCCATTGAGGTTAATATGGCAAAACAAATCAAACCAAACCAAACTATACATTTTTGAAAAAAAAATAGTAGCTATACACTTAAAAAAAAATATTACTAGCAATAAAAATTTTGTCGGCATTAAATAATCCATTGTGGTTGATATACCGTAAAACAAAACAAACTACTTCATTGAGACTAACTTTTTATGCGTTTTATTTAGTTGGTCTACATCTGTTATCAGCACGAAGAGGGGTTCCGCCGGCTTGAGTTTAGATGAAGGTTTAAAGTTATAAATATATCACTCTCCTTCTTGACTGAGTTTAATATTGATGTCCACTAGGCTCTCAAGAAAAGGTTGGTAGCCAATCTAGGAGAAAGGTATATCTGAATTTCAAACCATGGAGAAGGCAACACGAAAACACTCCACTATCTTCATGGTAACTGACACATGATAAAGAAAACGAATATTTAGAGTGTAATAACCATCCACCTACGTCCAGAAAGATCATGGCAAAAATGTTCTATTTCATTCCTCTTATTTTACTTGCTCGTAACACCTGGTACTTTCCTCACGCCCTTGGAATATTGTAAATAGTCTCTTTCTTTGACTTACGCCATGAATTATTTTACGAATTAATTCAGAAAATTTCACAAGCATTCACATATTAGATGTCATGTGTTTGGATTTTTAATTACTTCCGTTTAATGAATAAAAAACATTAATGAATAAAAATCTAAAATAAACCGGTCAAGGAATTTGATTTTGAAACAAATCATTGATTTACTGTTGAATTAGCTAGATGCAACAGTCTCTTCCATTCTAACAAATATTTTCTCGCATTTCTCTGCTGTGGAACTCCTTCCTGGTGTCATGCTTCCCTGCCACCTGCAATCTTCAAAATCTTATATCGTAAATCGTTAGCTTCTGTCTTCCAGAAACCTGTTCTCTTAATGTCCTTTCCTTACTTCTCACTATTATTCTGATTCCTTTTCACTCCCTGTCAGTTCGACCACGTAGTAATATTATTACCTTGCTTTGTGTGAAATTACTAAAAAATTGGCTGGTTAACTTTAACGCCTCCAAGACAAAACTGCTCTCCATTAATCACCACAGGGATCCTTCCCTGCATCCCATTAGAATATCTGAAACTCAACTTCTCGAGAGCTCATCTCTGCGGCTGCTCGGTCTCATGCTGTCTGCTGACCTGAGATGGAACATCTACATTGAGTCGATTGCTTCATCCACTGCAAGGAAAGTTTGTTCCCTGTGCCGGGACAGGAAATTCTTCTCCACTGAATCGATCCCCCAAATTTACAAAGCAACCATCCGCCCTTGCATGGAGTATTGCTGGAGTCCCTTCTGTTTGCCTCAAGGTTCTTGATAAGATCCAGAGACTGGTATGCAATGTAATTGGCCCTGATATGTCTTCTCGGCTGCAGTCTCTCTCTTACAGACGCACTGTCGCCTCTCTCTGTCTCTTTTATAAATACTTTCATGGTAATTTCTCCGATGAGCTGCTATTGCTGGTTCCCAGGCTCCATGAATTCAAGCGTCCTACGAGACTGGCATCCCGTTCCCACCCTTTCACTGTTGAAACTGTTAAATGTAGACGTCTCTTCTACTCCAATAGCTTCATATCTCGCACCTCACGCCTATGGAACTCCCTTCCTCATTCCTGTTTCCCTGATGACTATGATCTCCAACTATTCAAGTGTAACGTCAATCGACATCTCCAGTTGCCTTGATCTATCTTCTATCCTTCTCCACATCCTTTCCTCTAACACTCCTATTTGCTCTCGCTCCAAATACCCTGTAACCCCTTGCGTGTTAGTGGCTTCCAGCCTTGCCTGGGGAGAAAAGCTTAAGAAAAAAAAAAAAGAAAAACAATTATTTTCGTTTTTTATGTATCTTACTTTTTGAAATCATCAATCATTACATGATTCTTGTATTATTTTTCATAAGTTTTGTTTTAATCCTTTTTATATAATTCCATCCCTATCTTCCTTTTAGTTTTGTTTCATAGTTTTTCTTCTTTCAGTTTTTTTTGTTTCTTCATCTTCTTATTTTACGTTTATAAGCATGAGTTCTTTGTTCTTTTAGGATTCATTTATTCTTTCTTCGTTTTTGTTTTTGTTATTTCTTCGTTCACCTTTCTTTTTTTTTATTGTTTTCTATTTTATTTGTTCCGTCTTTCTTTTTGTGAGTTTTATATTTATCCCCCTCTTCGTTCCTGCATTGATTTTTGGGCTTTTTTTTTTTAGTTCTTCTTCCCTCTGCTTTAATTATTGATCTTTTTTCTCAATTTTTTATTTCTTACTGTTTATAACGATTTCCCTCGGTGCATTTTTTCCCATTTTCTTCTCATAATCATTTCAATTGCTCTTCCATTTTCTTTACATTTTTATTATCATTATTATTATCATTATTATTATCATTATTATTATTATTATTATTATTATTATTATTATTCATGTTATTATTATTATTGTTATTAATATTGTTATTGTTGTTGTTGTAATAATAATAATAATAATAATAATAATAATAATAATAATAATAATAATAATAACATTTTTAAAAAAATGCCAAGTCTGCGGGAAAACCTAAGGCAGGTAGCGGTGTGTTGTTATGACTGCATTTTATTATTTGTTTTTCTAGCTCCCTTAACATAAATGGCGTTACATGGAGAAAGTTCTTCTTAGTGTGTGGGTTGTACCTATCAAGACATTTTTTTTTAAATTTCTTTTAAGCTGTGATTTCCAGAGATTTTTCAGTATTTTGTTGTGTTCCTTTTTTATCATTCCCAGCGGCCCTACTATTCTTGATTTCAATTCCCACATTTTTATATTATTATTATTATTATTATTATTATTATTATTATTATTATTATTATTATTCAAAATAAATATTTTTTTTACTACATTTCTTTTAAAAGCAAATGTCGGCTTTTAGCCAGTGACTCAGGGAAAAAGTGAAGGATGTGTTTTTTTTTTATCATTTCCATTTATTTAAAGAAATATAAAAACAGCTATTAATAAAAAAAAAAAACGTAACTTAAATTGACGAATTTCTTTGCACATTGTAATTGTTAAAAGTATTTTGGAGTTTTCGGTGGAGATGGCGCATGCACTTTGTGTATTTATTCTTGACTTCCTTTCTTTGTCAAAGCCAAATCTCGAGCAAGAACACGAACAGTTCTAGTTTTTAAATGCCGTATATGTTCTATTTTCATCCCCATATCTTTGTCTGTGTTTATTCAAATATTTTCGCAGAATTGGTTTTGTCACTAGGCATACTCATGTTAATCAATTTGCAATCTTTTTTTTTCCCTTTCTGTGTTTGTTAATAATGTCTGGGCGATTTGATGTATTTTGCGATCTGTGTTGATAGAAAAATGCCATATTATGGTAACATCTGCTCTCTCAATTACAGATTCAGGATGATGTTCATACCAGATCGAGGCTGTTGTTATCCCGCGGTCAGTTCTTCCAATGCAGATATTGACCTATCCTTTCCTTGCTGTTTTTGTACTCTTTGCAACTGAGCATTGAATATCGTGAGATAAGCTGATAAATATATTGTATGTATTGATCAAAATCAGTGACATTGCGTCCTTACTATTACGCAATAGTTGGTAGTTGCGTGTGAGCACGTTCTGCTCATGCGCAACAAGACTCAACCCTTCAGCCTCACCCACCTAACTCCTTTACAACGAAGGGGTCGCAAATTGGTCTACATCAGCATTTTTGCTTCGGAAAAGGAACTGCCAAAGTAGAAGGGTTTAGCTCCAGATTTGTTATATTTTCTTTTGTCTTGTTATTAATATCACATTATCACAACCCAAACGTATGCCTTAATTCAACGATCAAGAGACATAACAAATTACTCTGGGTTCTCACACTTCTTCAATTCATTAAATAAATAAAAATTCTGAGAAATGTGGCTACCTAAAACAATGCTATTTTTTGAAGTATCTCAATTCGAATCAGATTTCCTATTTCAAGTAGCCATTTTGAATTTTTGCCTGACACACTTCGAAACGCGCTTACATCAATAGGATCAAAATATTGCTTAAGCACATATTTCATGCTATCCCATGTTTTAAATTTTCATATTCTTCTCTTTTTCTTTTCTTTACTTTCCCAACAATATTTATCGTTATATCAATTCTTTTTCTTCTTCTTATTATTATTTCATTTGATCTGTCATGTACACATTAACTTCCGGGTTCCACCAGAGACCTAAGCGGCACGGTTTTCTTTAGGCGTTTCGCCCAAAGCAAAGCGGGAAGCCAATAGCACGCAAGTGGTTACAGAGAGTTGGAGCTAGAGCAAAGGAGAAAGGATGAAGAGAAGGATAGGGAATAGATCAAGACATCTGGAGACGTCGATTGACATTACATTTGAATAGTTGGAGATTATAGCTATCAGGGAAACAAGAAAAGGGCAGGAAGTTCCACAGCGGACAAGTGCGAGACATGAAGATATTGGAGTTTGTATCCATCAGCTTGTTTGTTATGGGCAGAGTATTGATCGTGTAGCGTTTTATCTTGCCATCTGTTCTGTATCTGGTCAGATGCATTTGCCGTAGCTTTCTTTTTTTATATATTTTGCAGCTTTTATGCTTTACTTGTATTTCTTTTATTATTATTATTATTATTATTATCAATAATAATAATAGCAAAAATTGATACTGTCATACAAATATAGAGAGTCCAGTATACTCATCATGACAGCCAGTCTGAAAAGGTATAGCAAACACAAGCATCATATTCAAATTTGCGCAGTATAATTACCAATTGTTATAAGGCATCGAAAAAACATTACGTTGGAACTAATTTAAAAAGACCTTCAGGACGGATAACCCTATCCGATGAGAAGGGCTTTAGTATCTACGTATGACTCCGACTTCATCTTACTTGCTTCAATTTTCTATTTTCAAACATTAAACATAATCAATACCCTACTGCACTTGCCCAATAATAGAAATTCACAGTGACTCAGGTCCTTCCCTCTTCTTTCTTAAACTGGTAGTTATTTTCAAAGTTTCTACTTATTTTCTTGTTCTTTGCGTTTTCGTTCTTAAATTGATTGTAATTTTTCCATGTCTTATACGTCGATTGCTAGCGAATCGATCCCAAAACTTGATTTTAATCTGTTGTTTGATTAAGTTTATATTAATATGAAACCACCACGTTTTTAAATCAATGACTCTTTTAAATTTCTGTTAGCAACTGATACAGCCCTATATAACATAACATCTATCTTGTTCTCTCTCTCTCTCTCTCTCTATATATATATATATATACATATATATATGTATATATATATGTATGTATATATATATATATATATATATATATAAACTATATATATATAAACTATATATATATATATATAAACAATATATAAACTATATATGTTTATAAACTATATATATATATGAACAATATATAAACTATATATGTTTATAAACTATATATGTATATGAACACTATATTAACTATAATTGTATATAATCAATATATAAACTATATATGTATATAAACAATATATAAACTATACATGTATATAAACAATATATAAACTATACATGTATATAAACAATATATAAACTATACATGTATATAAACTATATATAAACTATACATGTATATAAACTATATATAAATTATACGTATATATATATATATATAAACTATTTATAAACGATACATGTATATAAACTATATATAAACTATACATGTATATAAACTATATATAAACTATACATGTATATAAAATATATATAAATTATACTTGTATATAAAATATATATAAATTATACTTGTATATAAAATATATATAAATTATACTTGTATATAAAATATATATAAATTATACTTGTATATAAACTATATATATATATAAACTATATATATATAAACTATATATATATAAACTATATATATATACTATATATATATAAACTATATATATATAAACTATATATATATACTATATATATATAAACTATATATATATAAACTATATATATATACTATATATATATAAACTATATATATATATATATATAAACTATATATATATATATATATAAACTATATATATATATATATATATATGTATGTGTACATATATATATATATATATATATATATATATATATATATATATATATATATATATTCTCTGTTCAACTCTATGTAATTCTATTAAAAAGTAGGAAGGTCAACTTTCTCCTGGTGGTGTCTTTTTACCAAATGCAGCGTATTTCATGGCCAGCTGTATGTAGCGCTTAGCAGGAAAAAAAACCCAAAAATCTCTAAAACAACTCCAATCTAATCATCGAAATTAAAAACGAGCAAGTAATATTCTTTAAATGAAAGCATCTGCAAGAAACATAGGGCTAAAAGTATTAGATTAACTTTTTACTGTTCAGTCGTAGCTTCGTTTTATATTGCAATTTCAGGAATGACTTTTGAGTTCTGCAACGAACGGAGTGGAGATTTTTCTATTTAACCGGTTTTGATAGCCAGCCACGAAGATATTTCTCAAAATGTATTTATTACATGAAACATAGTAATAAGAGAACAAATAGTCTAAATACCTCAGATGCTTCTGATTATGTTGTGAATTCTGAAACTTTATTATGTCATATAACAAAATTAATGTAATCATTATGTTTTTATGTAATACATGTAATATAACTAAACTCGTTTTAACTCGTATTAGTGAGAGAACGGACTAATTACAAAAGTCATTCGCTTTTATTTTAGTTGCGAATAATTGGTCTCCCCTTTCTTGATTCTCAAAGCATTTTTAGAAAACCTTTGTTTAATTGTATCTCAGTATTAAAACTTTCTAATAATTAACATTATTTTTTATATTACGGGTACACATGTTTATTTAATAGTTTTTCGTAATTTTTTTTGTTATAACTTATTTAGTTTTCATTATTGGTCATTCTTTCTTCTAATCATATTTTTAAGACAAATTCAGTTCCCTTTCTACATTTGATATTTTCATCTTATCTAATCTTCTTTGACATATTTGTAATTTTCTGTTGTTTCAATTAACGCGATAAATAGAATCGGCGTGTCGAGTTCAAATTTCGGCCTAGCCCGTTGCGTTCACTTTTGCCTGCATATCCTTGGAAAGCATGAATCTCTTGAGCAAAAACTCAAATAAACACCAAGACAGTCAAGCAACAAATGAAAAAAATCTGAGTCGGAGGACTACGCATTCTTCCGGTTAATAAACTAATGTTTCGAAAAGAAATATTGAACATTTTTCAACCCAAAAACCTTCATGGTCCCTTTTAAAGGATAGTTAAGGTTTTAGTTTATAGACAAACAAACCAGTAAGGAGAGACAGACGGTAAAAGTTTCACGTCTCTCGTTTAAAAGGAAATGCCCTTACTCATTCAGCCATCTTCCTCAGCAAGTTACATCACACACTTTCCCCACTTTCTCCATTGTCTCTACTTTCTCACATATACATGCGAATAAATCACAATTCTTTTCATCTTCACAAACACTTACAAACAAGGACTCTAAGAACTTTAACGTTCATAAATGCTAAGAAAAATTTATTTGTAAAAAAAGAACACGAATATATAAATATTTTATATTTTTATATTTAAACATATTTTTGGCCTTTTTCTTTGTTGTGGGTTGATTAAAGTCGGCAGAAATCCGTCTCTTGTCATTCAATGTGTTAAATAGCAAAGTACACTGGACTATCTTGAATTGGGTGGAAGCCAGGCTAAGAGAATTTATACTTTGAAATCCAAACTGAAGAAAACGATGGGAACGAATTTCAATATATTTACCAGGAATACATGACAATCTACAGTTAATAACGATTATGATCGCTTACATCTTGAAGCGAAATGGCACGAAACATTTGTACATACATCCTTTCATTTTTCCTTTAGATTTTTCTCTGTTAATTTTGCTTTGTTTATTCATTTCCTTCCTCCTTCACTTCTCTTTCCTTCCTTTATTCGGTTACATTAATCAATAAAACAGACCAATTCTGGAACTGATGACGAAATGCTTCTTTTCCAAGTCAAACGTTTGTATCTCTCCATTTCTATACATGCCGTTTTATAAGAAGTCAAAATCTCGATTACTCTTTTCTACACCTTTAAGCCACAACCTAAACTGGCGTAATTCAAATTGGGAAACACGCTATCTGTTCCATTTAATCCACTAAAATTTGATATTAAGTCTGCCTGAGAAATCACTATAATTGTTATACTAAGCACCTTTCAGAATTGTATCTTCTAAAAACAATTCATTTCACGTACGCAATTGTTTTCCAGTCGTACTACTGATTGTTATAAAGTTACACGTGCAGATCATTTTCGCCCTTCTCTGAATATCTCATAGTGTGACTGTCTGACCGAAAACAGTGTGTTTTGTAGTGGTGGTGGGGGTTGTACTTAATCATGTAACTGCATGCAGGTTGCATGTTTTTATTTATACCAGAAATAGCGTCGATTTTTTTCTTCGTGAAATATAAGAATCTTTATCTTCCCCCTCTAGCTATGGGTTAAATAGCAGGGTAAAAATATTATTTTATGAAAACCACTTCACTATCTTTCTAAATAAATCATGAAAATAAAAATAAAGAAAACATTGGAAAGCCATGATCACACATATGTTTATTATTAAAATAAAGACTGTAGCTTTGGTTTATTCACTGCACACTAATGACCTTGGGAAATTTATGAAACCATTTCTTCTAAACCCACATCCTGCTAGGGTTAGATAGGAGAATATGATGGGCTGGATAGCCTTGGTTGCCAACCAGTCTAAGAGAAAAGTTCGGAATTTCAAATGTTGGAGAAAACTATGGAAAATACAGCACTGTTTTGTACAAGAAGGCATGGAAATCCAAGTTCTACGCCATGAAGATAAATTGAATTGAATATAATAAAGCTGAATGTGAAACACATTCAGAAATTTATTGTAGTCACTAGGTAAAATGTGAGTTGTCTATAAGTTATTAGGAATAACGATACAACTTGTCAACAGTAATTCATCATTCCCAACATAAGTGGCTTAATCAATACCTCTGCTCACTCTCAAATGTCCCGCAGTATCGGTTTACGCGTTAATATAAACTTAGGTCCGCTAAGATAGCTGTCGACTACCAAAAATAAATCCCATTGTTTGTGGTAAGGATTTATCGCTACAACATATTCCGAAACATACTTATGCATTGATTGCGCCGTTTGCCAGAATGATGAGGCCTAAGAATAAAGCCATAGCTATCTGTAGTTATTTCTTATGAAATATGCTCTGTTGTGTTAACAGTTTTGCTATATGTCTTTGGTTATGTTACCCCACTAATATCCATATTAATATCCGGTATTGATTATAAAATCAAAATACATTCCTATGCAGCAACTTAGATTAACCCAGTCCTAGAATAGGTTTGCCTATTTCAAAAGAGAACGAAAAACACAACACCGAAATCCGAAGGGACATTTGGATAGCGAATGACACTTTCCAAAATGTAAGCAAATAATAGGAAACAGCAAAATTGCTTTACAATCAAAGAAAAGGATGCTGAAGTGTTATTTTATATCGGTCCTCCTATACGGCAGGGGATATAGGACTGTCTTATTACTGATAGAGAAGAACATTGAGGCATCGGAAATATAGTTATACAGAAGGAGGCTGAGAGTACTATGGACTGAATACGTGAGCAACAACAAGGATTTAGAGAAAATAGAAGCCAAAATCGAAAAATAGTATCCAAAAGGATACTTATGCGTAGCAGCAGAAAGGTACAGTTGAAATCTCTCCGGCATATAATGAGGAATGAGGGCTTGGAAAATTTGATGAACACATATTCAACATATTGAACATATTGTAACATATTGAAGGCAAGCGGGATTAGAAGATATAGCGAAAAAACAATTTTTCTCGTGGCAACAAAGTAAAGAAAATTGTGGAGAGTAATTGTCACCAACTTCTTAAGTGATACGGATAGAAAAAAGATAATGTGGTTGGGTCAGCTTACTTCATACATCGGGATATTGTATAGTCTAAACTTTTGAGACCATTTTGTTACTACAAGCATCAACAACTGGGAAAATTCAATATTTAAAGAATCATTATTATATTCTGGATTGTGGAAGCACACGCAACAGAAAAACAGTCATTCGCAATAACTCTTAATTTTTACCAATATAGATAAGCATCCAGACGTTAGTTCTACTAACATACATTATATTGAATCGGAATACTATTCAGCCCTGTAGAATGCACAAAAAAAAATTTATGTGGAAGTGTGGCACTGACTAATGTACTGTTTTCACGAGTATTGTCTGGTGATACAATAATATATATTTTATTAAATGGGAAAAGTTTGGAGGTATATGCAAATCTAACTTGTTTTAATAGACGCGATCATAGTCTTGACTAGACTAGAATAACGCCATAGATGCAATATACCTTTAAACAGCTATTCTCGCTTACAAAATCCGTTATGAATTTCAGTTTTATAAAACTCTAGCATATAGGTTTCAATTTGTGTCTCATTAAAACCCATTGTCTCTAAAATGTAGCGATTGTAATTAACAAGATAAATACATTAACTAGATGTTAAATTCTGTGCTAATAGCAATATATACTTGACAAACACGGTGGATAAATAAGTAATGGTTTATTGTAAAATTTAATACAAATAAGAATAAAGGTAACAGATATGAACAAGATCTTCGCAAGTCAATCCAGTAATGAGGACTACTATTCGAAAGTCGTTAGTTCTCGCGTAAGTCTGTGTCGTAATCAACAGATTCCAGCTAGAAATATTTACGAACCTCCACATGAGGTAGAATGTAGCACAAGGCCGAATTGAATGTGGGGCAATCCAAGCCCGTTGGCTCGTCCAAAAATTCCCCGTAACCCGGCATAAACGGGTTCGGGTCTGTCTACCTTCCCGCACGAGACTCTGCCCTTCGGCAGAGTCTCGTCCGGGTTCCTCTCTGCCCAAAAGCAGAGAGTTCGACAAGAGACAAGATCTAAATAACAGATACCAGATAGACAATAAATACTATCCCCTCCACGAGGGTAGATGTGGAACAAGGGCGAGTTTAACGTGGGGTAATCCGAGCCCCTTGGCTCGACCAAACATCCACCGTAGAACCCGCATAAACGGGTTCGGGTCTTTCTACCTCCCAGAGCCGCGTCCGTGTTCCTCTCTGCCCGAAGGCAAAGAGTTCGACTGTATAGCCGAAAAAGATTTCGACTCAATATTTACTACCCCCTACCACCACCACGTGGGCAGTTGTGGCACAAGGTCGAGTTTAACGTTCGACTTTCGAGCCCGTAGCCTCGGGCAAAAAATCCCCGTGGAACCCGCATAAACGAGATCGGGTCAGTCTACCTCTCTGAACGAGACTCTGCCCTTCGGCATAGCCTCGTCCAGGTTCCTCTCTGCTCAGAGGCAGAGAGGTCGACTGTATAGCCGGAAAAGATTTCAGCTCGTCAATATTTACTAGCCCCCCCCCACACACACACACCTGGGTAGATGTGGCACAAGGCCAAGTTTTACGTGACTAACAGAGCCTCGTCCGAGTTTCTCTCTGCCTTCGGGCAGAGAGTTCGACTGTATATCCGAAAAGGATTTCGGCTTATCTCTGTATACTTACAGATCCTTATAGCGAGTTACGACCTATAGCGTAGTCCCTCATATGCGTGACCGTTTATTCCATTACATCACTAGATTTTATCAGCTGTTCATAATATGTCGTGCTTGTTTGATAATAATACTTGTTTTAGCCCAACTAAGTTTGCATCTGATAAATTTAGGCTAGAAGAATTCGCCTTTAGTTCAAATGGGAACGAATGTTCTTCGGTGCAGTGGATTGTCGGAATCACTTACTGGTTTACAGCGCCAACCTAGATATAAGATTCCAGATGCTGATGCTTGATTTCAACGAATAGTTCACTCGTACCCTGCCGTAGTGTTAAATGGCTTTGTACTGATAATAGATTACATCAAAATCCATATCCAGGAGCCTCTCACTACTGTTGGAGTACGTCCCACCCCCGATCGACAATGTCTGCAGAGATCTCCCCTTACATGTCACACTTGGCCAAATACGGTTTGGTGAGGCTATTTAATCCATAGTTGGAGATTTAACTAACTATTGTGCTTCTCCTGGACTGGTTGCCACCGAAAGCTCTAGGATCCAATCTGTCCTATTTCCCTATAGTTGGCGGTGATGAAGTGATGGATTCATACCTTTCCCAAGGTTATTTGCACACAAGTGAATTTGACGAACTCGACTGGAATTAGAAAGCGCTACACTTCAGTGTTATTCTATTTATTGTAGTGGTAATGCTAATATTGACTAGTTGTTTATAAAGAAACATTTGGCATTCATTGACTGCGCAGCCATTATTACAGTATGTTCAAATTTATAACATACTTCTAAAATAAGAATTCTTAAATCCAGTAGCTGTCATAGTTCTTTCCCATATTAATGTAGTTTTCTTTCTCACCATTTACATGGAGTAATGTCAAATATCATCATCTTAAATATGTCATTATTTTCTCTTAGAAATATTCATTTTAGTTGTTTATTTTGTGGAATGTACGGAAGAGATGTAGTTTATGCCATTTGATAGTTATTTGTTTGTGATTCTGTAGCACAAGTCCACAAGATTCGAAGAAGTAACGTCTTCAGTAACACCCATAGGCTTCACTCGATTGTTAAACATTATGAAACCTATTTTATCAGTACTACTTGTATTAACCCGTAAGCGTTTAAAAGACTTTAAATGGACTTATATATTAACCTCCGGACGGATAAAATGTGCCCGCATGTACATAAGCACATTTGGTTTTACACATGCACCAACTATATTATATATCGAGATTATTTACAGTTCCAAATGATTTTTCTCTGAAATTGTTTTTTTACAAGTTAAATCCTGATTGCATAAGTAGGACTTAATGTAAGTTTGAACTTGTTTCCAGGGATGTTTAAAGATATTGTAAAAAAATCACAATACCGAATATTTGAATCAATAGTCAATAGTTTCTGTTTTTGTGGGCTGTTCAGCGTGGGCAGAATTCTCTACAGGTGTGAGATGCCTTTCGGTCATAAATGTACTGTTAGAATTGTCTTTGTTCATTTGGTTTTTATTGATTGTTTCTCTTTGTCAACAGCAGGTTCTGGAGAGATGTGACAAGTAGCTATTGCATGCAGAATTGGACGAGTGACGCCAACAAAGAAGTAGCCCTTTACTCAGACAATGTCTTCACCATATTTTATACAATGGGTTTCAAATATAGATTTCCCTTTCGAAAACGCTTTATCATTCCAATGAATAAATTTCTGAATATGTTTTACAAAAGAACTGATGGCACCTAAATGCTATGGACGGCATAAATTATGTAGAAAATAACTTTTTTTTCTCTCAACAATGTAGGTATGGAATATAAGATCATCATTTTCAACAACTCCCTTGCTCTGGATAGATCACAAAAGAAACTGCCACTTTTTTTATAAACTTTGATATCATGGTGAACGATAGGAAGACGAACGGAAGAGTTATTATAAAAAATTATGAGTATTTGCAGTAAAACGCCCGTACAATTAGGAAGTATTACTCAGAAAAATAATATTTGGATATTTGTCATGTAATAAAAATTAACCATGTTTATTAATGAAAATAGATTTAGAGTTTGGTTAGTTGCAATAAAATTCAACTGAAAGAAACAATGAAAGACAATACTAATTAAAATGGTTTATAATGTTACATCCAATAAAATTAAATACATTAATGACGATATTTTAGGGATATATATATTTGAAAGGAATACAATTTGTTTTTCTTTACAGAATCGCATAGAATTCAGTTTTTTCTTCTCTTAGATCGGTTGTTCCGCAACGCTATAGAACACAATCTGTCCTACTATTTATCCACAGAGGAAAAGAAATTGATTCATGCCGCTCCCCAGTTATTAAACAGGAATTCAATCTCCGATTCATCAATCTAAGCTGAAATCTATTACTTCATTGTGCCTCTATTATTATTATTATTATTATTATTATTATTATTATTATTATTATTATTATTATTTTATTTCCCATGATTTCTGATGTGTACACATTTCTTTCTGGGTCACGCCCAGAGAGCTAAGGTTAGAAATGGCATCATGGCATTTCCCATTCAGAAAAGAAAAAAAAACATATTTTACATAGATAAAGCCCTTCGTAAGGTGTGGGCTGTACTTGTGAGAACAATTTTTTCTATTTTTTTATGGCATGGACTTTCAGAAATTCTTTCAATGAGTCTGCTGGAATATTTTCGAACCAATTCCAGAGCTCCAACTACAACAGTGATTGTTGATGTCCCCATGTGCCGCATTTTTGAGATTTCGATTTCAAGGTCCTTGTATTTTTATAGATTTTGGAAGATATTCAAAAATTCATTGCAGTCTGCAGGGACTGCCATATCAATAATGAGGCATTTATTTTTGTTTCCAGTCTCTAATAACAATGTCTGGTGGTTAGATTTGATTGTTCTCTCTGTGTGCATTGTGTAGTCCCATAAAATTGCAACGGTTCCTATCTCCGTAACCGGGTCTGGGTGGTGTTCATAGCAATTTCTTTTAGTTTCTTTCCCGTACATGTGACAGATTTTCCAGTGCAGATATGGCCAACTCTGTCATGCCGGGTTTTATATTCATTGGGTTCCAATACCGTGCAAACTGTTACAAGATGATAAATTGTTTCTGGATATTTATCACAGAACCTGCATTTTGGGCTGATACAATATTTTAGTATTTCTAGTTAACAAGCATTGGTCCTGTGTAGCAAGGAGAAACCTTCAGTTTCAGCTTTTAACCATGCACTACATAGGCATTGATGGGTACGGGGTTTGTCTACATCAGTTTGTTTGGCACGGGCAGAATATTGGCCATGAAGCTGTTTATCTGTTTCTGTATCTCGTCGTTTTTGCTTTCTTGTTTATGTATTTTGTAGCTTCAGTTTGTGCTTTATTTGTATTTCTGCACCCATTCGAAACTCCATTTTGAACTTGTTTTATCATCATCATCATCATCATCATCATCATCATCATCATCATCATCATCATCATCATCATCATCAATCAATCAATCAATCAATCAATAAATCAATTAACACGTCAATCTGTAGTTCTGAAGGGTATCCCATCTTAATTTACAGGGCATGTAAACACCGCTCTCAGCTAAGATTATATTCCACGCGGTCCATACCTGGTGCGGCATTGTGCTGTAAGAGACTAAGTCTGTTGTACGGAATGTCCCCTATTCATATATGCGGCGTCACTAATACAATCAAATATTACACTTACAATAAATTGACATAGGCTTTATTTCATGTTCTGTTTTTGGTTTATTGAATTGAGGCAATTGATATCTTTGACATAAACGATATTCTGGTATGATTGTAAAGTTAGTCCCCATCTCTTTAAATGATCTTCTTGGGGATTTTACACCCGAATTGACGACCTTAGGTGTTCTCTCATTACATAAAACGAACACGTAAGATATTATTGCATCACACGAAGAATAAAGATAGCTAGATGGATAGCTAGAAAGATAGAAATTGTAGACTGCATAGTATGGTAATATTAAGCGTTTATTTATAATGTGTCATTCGATGTTCATTGACCAAGCGCCGGTTGAATTATATGAAAAAATAATATTTTTATAGAAAATTGGATTCTTCTCAAGTTCAATACCTTATTATTTTTTCCATTAATGACAGAAAGGCTTTCTTTCATGAATGGTAAAATTGTAAAATCTTGATAATGCCATCATATTCTCTTCGAGTTACATGTTTTATCCATTTTAGTTGTTGCTGGTGATGTAAGTTCTCAAGTGATGTGGTTTTCTTATATCGCACATGCTTTTATTTGTGACTCTGTAGCGGCAGTTAACAAGGTTTCGTAGAAGAATTGCCATCGCTATAACGTATAGACTGTATTGTCTCAAAGCCATTTTCAATCAATGATCTGGAAAACATTTTTTATACAGATGACAGATTAGATATTTCTGAACAATCTTAGCGTCATTAATGACATACATATGAAAGTGAGGCTAATTAAATACTTAACTGGAGTTTTGAGGTTAGTGTGTTGGTTTTATAGCAACTTACAGTGAAGTGTGAAACTAGTTCTAGTGCAGACTAATCTATGTTCAATTTCTTATCTCCCATGCCAGATTTAATATAACTAATTCGAAAACCGAAGTATTTGAAACGATTTGCATTTACTAATTTAATTTTCCATTACCTTCTCTATGAGTCTTAGAAATGGTATATTTACAAAGCTTATTAACTCTTATCCCAACTACGAAAATCTATTATTGTCATTCAGGGCACCATCCGTATTATAGGTACATTGCCCTCAGGAAGAAAATCAGAATCACTGTTTGCTATTAGTAGCTTCATTTGGTATGTTGAATGAAAGGCTTATATGATCAATACCAATATCTTCAAATGTATGCTTTTATATATGGTTTGAAGACGGTTTCTAATAGACGAGAATAGGAAATTTTATATGGTCTTTCTGCTGTATGGCCACGTAGTAGTTACACATTTTTTGTTGGAGAGGTGTGCCGTTGTTTGACGATATATATAACGTTATAAAATCCGTTACGTGAAAGAAATCAATATTGGGCTATACGGAGTTGAAATTCATAATAAGTTGTTATCCTAGTTAATAAAATATTTATTAGTTCTTTCACTATAATGAATACAGGTAATATACCTCTGTACCTGTGATCGTCGTCAGGAGAGTGTTTCCATAGTTCATTAATGTGCAATATACTCTATTGCTATGGGTTGAACTTCTGATTCCATATATCTTTCAAAGAATGAAAAACCTTTTTAAACTATGTTCAATTGTTAAGTCTCAATGTCAAGTGATATATTATTATCATTCTTACTTATTTTTACTGAGTTTCTCATCAAGAGATTCGTTAATATTTATTTTGTACTGCCCAGTTACATAATGGTGCATAATCTATATCCGCTGGCATGTCCAGCTTCCTGTGTTCCGAGATGAACAGTTTATTGAGACCAGGACATTTATTTTGGCTTCCATTGCATGTTATTAACTTTATTCTTTGGTCTTACACAACATTTCAACACATAATTTTGATGTTTCTTCTTCATTTATATTGTTTGCAATTTTCCGTAGATTGGCTTCTCAGAATATTAAGAAGTTTTCTTTTCGTTGATTAGTATTTTCCTTTCCATTTTCTCTTCTATTTTTTTCTATGAATCTTTTCCAGTGTGTATTTTCTTCACACGGGATAATTATTTTCTATATAATTATTCTAGGTATGGTCTCACGTTCTTCGGCTAAAGAAGCTACGATTACATTGTTTATTTCAGTGTTTTTCTTACTCAATGATATCAGCATCGGATATAGTTTACCACAGATTGCAAATCTTAGATTTTAATTTTTAAAGGGCTGGACGTTTTACCTGGGAGTTTTTTTTCAGTGTAAGTGGGAGGAAGCATGCTTCAGTTTTGTTATAAGTATTCGATGATCAGACACGAAGCAGGTATTATATGTGCCAACATCTTTCACAGGTTGCAAAATTCAACTGTCCGAGATGCAGAAATCAATAATATTTTCGGCTACTTTTTCCGAGCATAAGGTCAGATGTGTCATGGGAAGCTAGAACCGTGTGTTTAGAGTAGCATATCATTTTGAATGACAAAAAAGACGCAAGTTCCTCTCCTTGCTCTTTAAGACTTTTCTTTTAAAGATCGAATTCTTCCCATCAAAAAATAACAGCCTTCAAATATACAGGAAGTATCATTATTCACCATTTTCTGTTTGTGTATTCTACATACGTAACACGGATTTAACATCCACGAAGAAATATGTCTGCAGTCATTAGTCCTTCTGACGGTGTAAAATAATAAATCTTACACTATCTAATGATTTGCGTATTGCAATTGTAATTCGTGTAGACATTTACCCAATCAGATAGAAGTTGGATCCCAAAGGTAAAATGGAATCACTGCCAAATCGAGCTACCCATCCCATACTGACAACATCAATGAAATGCACCGTGAAATTATGTGATTCTGAGTGAACGATGTTTTGTCCTATAGTTACATCTGAAAAATAATTACTTTTATGTATTTTTGTAGATTCTTTATTTACCTTTTGTTGATAGGTAAATGGGGGCTGATAAAACATTTCCTTACTAGTAGCAGATTTTTCGATTTCTACATGGTGCCTTTCTAATAGTCGAGTCACTAGCTAACGCGGGAGACAGATAATGCGGTATCCAATTGATTTTGAGTTACTTAGATACATACTGGTGTATTATCTTTTTTCTCCAAGAATCTCCATCATCGTGTGGCCAGGGCTTAAGTGTAACTCGAAATGTTTATTTTGACAGGGTATTTCTTCTTTTTACTTTTTCTTGGTGGGTGGGATTCCATTGCATAATTACAATCTGTCATGGATTAAAAATGTTTGTTTTTATGATATTTTCCTTTTCCTAGATTGATGACCATCAAGTTAGGTTAATTGATTATATGTACCCATTTGAATTTTTTTTATAGTATACCTTTTGCAAGATGAACTGCCTTCATCAGGTGTTCATATCGCTCGCATATATAAACTTTTAAGTTAAATCTTGAACGATACGTGAGGTCATATTGCTAGGTAACAAACTGGGAAGTCATACATTTTTAATTTAGTAAAACTTTTATTACCGTCAAAATAAACGAATAGAAGTTAACAATCTAAACACAAAGAAAGCATTCAGTCGTGGATGGTGGATCGACGGAACCAAGAGAATGCAAAACTATTAGCAATTAAAATCACTCATACAATTAATTGCCTATTCTCTAAGAATATAGACTATTGCCAACTTTTCGAAGATAATTGAAATAAATTAAAAAAAATTTTGTATCTTAGAAATTAGTTTCCCAAACTTTGGTCAGTTATTCGAACTCTCGGATTCAAATCGTTATAGGACAGAAAGTGCAACAAGGAAATCGGAGGGCTCATTGGGATAGCGAAACCTTTAAACAAAGTATTAAGAAACAGAAAAAATACTGTTAAAAACAAAGAACAGAATAATGAACTCTTATGTAATATCTAAGCTTCTATATGGCAGTGAATGCTGTGCAATCTTAACACAGATGAAGAAGAAGCAACAAATGTGTAGATCTACAAAAGGTTTCTGAGAATACGATGGATCGAACATGTGAGCAACGACGAATATCTAGAGAAAATGGAAGTGAAAAAGGAGAAAAAATTCTAGGTCATATAATGAGGAAAGGGGAAATGGAACATTTGACTCTCATCGGACAGATTCAGAGTAATAGTGAAAAACACATTTATTTATAATAAACTATTTCAAATAATACAAGACTTTGATTTAACAGATTTAAAATAAATAATTAGAGTTAGGTTTGTTGGATTGGGAAATTAATATTTCTTTTAGTAAAAGTTTTATTTGAAAAATGTGCAGTGGAGTTTATAATTTTGGCACGGCACGAAAGATGATAGTAGTGACTGGGCAAACCCACTCACGAGAGGCTGCTCCGTATGGAACTTACTTATTACGTTAGGAATACAAACGGAAATGGGGATGAATCACGCTTGTGTATGTACTATGGCTGATCCGTGTTGCAAACGCCAGGGGTGCTGGCCCGATGGAATGTTGCTCGTCGAAACACATGCCATGGAAATCAGGACACAGCAGCGAGAGGCTGACGACTTTTCTTCTCTGGAAAAGGGGTTCTAGCATGAATAATATTTCACCGTCCACGAGACATCATAGACGTATTTGAATTCTATAAAAACAGTAAAGTAAGGACTGGGCAGCTACATTGGAGATACTACAGCAACTTTAACTCCTCCAAAACTAAACTGTTCTAATTTAACCGCCACAGAGAAACTTCACTGTTCCTCCTTAGCATAGCTGATGTTCGAATCCGTCAGAATGTCTCACTGCGCCTTCTTGGCCTCACGTTTTCCATTGACTTGTGGTGGAACAACTACATTGAATCAATAGCTCCATCTTTTGCAAGGAAATTAGGTTCACTGAATCGTGCCAGAACGTTTTTCTCGTCAGAGTTCATCTTACACATATACAAATCTATCATTCGACTATGCATTGAATATTGTTGGCATAACTGTCTGGTGCCCTTGCTGTTCGTCTCCGGGTTCTCGACAAAATCCAAAGAAGGATCTGTAATGTAATCGGTCCTGACTTGGCATCTCGACTTCACTCACTTTCTCATAGACGAGATGTGCCTTCACTACATGATGCGATTTGTCTTTCATACAAATATATTAATGGCTCTTGATGCTCCGACGACTTGAATTTAAGGGAGCTTCTAGATTGGCATTTAGGTCCCACCCGTTTACTGTTGAAATAGTTATCACGTGCTTGCGGACAGTGGGACTCCATTCCTCTTACTTGCTTCCGTGATAGATACAATCTTCAAAAAATTAAATGTAACGTCAGTCACCATCTTCTATTGCTGTGATCACCGTTCTTCTTTTATCCTTTCATCAGTCCCCTCTATACACAGTCTTTTCCCTATCATTCATTCTTTTTTACCCCTCCCCGCGTGCTAGCCGCTCTCCTCTTTTGCTTGGAGTGACATGCTTAATAAAAGGACATTTTAACAGGGGAAGTCAGATATTTACCTGGAGCCGTACAATGAACCAACGATTTGTTGAGCATCCTTAGCAATATATCATATATATATATATATATATATATATATATATATATATATATATATATATATATATATATATATATATATAGTTTACGAAGAACTAGGTAATCCGTATGAGTAGACCCAAGGAGGATAAAATCCAGAGAGTTCAATGTAAATCAGAGCTAATATATATATATATATATATATATATATATATATATATATATATATATATATATATATATATATATATATCAATTATGTGGTGCAGGTTCAATTTATATTACGCGAACCATTCATACGAGAAGCAGATAATGAAGTTATCATTAACTTCATTATCTGCTTTTCGTATGAATGATTCGCGTAATATATATATATATATATATATATATATATATATATATATATATATATATATATTTATAAAGTCAAACGTAAAGTCAGGGGGAGTTTTGAAATCCCAATAGATGTTCAAGATAAGAATGGAAGACCCATTCATTATGAGAGTTAAAGGTTCTCGGTCTGTTCATTTCAGGTGGAATATTGCTATTTGGTTAAATTTTACAAGCCCGCCATTTCCCGTTTAAGCGACTTAGATCAGAGATGAGGTGTGCCAATAAACTGGTGTGTCATCAACATTCATATTCACTAATGATCTGAGTATACCCTTAGGTAGATCATTAATATACAGTATAAATAAAGTAGGATTGAGGCGATAACCATATGGCATGCCTGCATTGATATTATGGGCTTCCCATTACTGCCCGTTAAAAATGGCCTCAGGGACCGAGATGTTAGGACAGATTTGGTAAGTGAGGGATCACTTCCAAAGATTCCACAGCTGGAGAGTTTATGCGTCAAAGACTTTGTATATATCCAGGGCAATGATCCTCTTGATAAATTTATAATCTAATGCCTACCTGCTTCTATAAGAAACGACAGTTGTGTCATCGGGTGTAAATCCATAATGGTTATCTCTCAGGGGGTTCTTCAGGTTCAGGCGATGAATTACCTTATTGTTGCTTACAGATTCGAAGAGTAGGCTGATGATACGACGGAGGCTAATTTGTCGAAATTCTTAAGAACATGGCTCACTGCATGCAAGAATCCATGAACTTGAAAAGATGCGCGTATATATATATATATATATATATAGTCTTAAGATCTGCTATATTTATGGGATAAGACTATTTTTTCTTTCACACAAACACACACACACACACACACATATATATATATATATATATTAATACATGTTTCATTAAATAATATAGATATGTGTTGTCTATATATTTTATGTAAATTTAAAAAAAAAAACTTACATAAAATATATAGACAACACTTATCTATATTATTTAATGAAACATGTATTAATGAAAAAATGCAGCCTAAATACACACAATTTAAATATATATATATATATATATATATATATATATATATATATATATATATATATTCACAGACATATATAATCTTACAATAATGTATAAATGATTTGTACATATTCAGGTGTCAATATGTATGTTTATTGGGCCTATCGGATATTATGGATATAGATTTTTTCTAGAAAATATTAATTATCTCTCCTTCTTGAAAGTTTATGCCTCTTTTTCAATATATATGAGAAAAAATGTCCACCAAATAATATAAGCATTTCCTCAAAAATGGCACTGAAAGTTTTATATATTTAAACTTCCATGCAGTTAAGCTTAACAAAACTTGCTTGCATGCAACATTAAATATATTTTTCCATTTATTACTCATTTGCGCCTCCATATATTAATATGTTCGGGTTCATTTTGTTATCTCGATACTTTCTTTGCAATATCCACTCTACCAATAAACACTCCCCCCCCACACACACACATTCACACACACATATATATATATATATATATATATATATATATATATATATATATATATATATATATATATATATATAAGTATAGCTTTATAGATTAATAAAGTGTCGCTACCGACACATGATTT
>OZ038482.1:97249619-97264619 GCA_964036315.1 Acanthosepion esculentum | reverse complement strand
TTTCAGAAGTTTGTTTACATTAAGTAGCCTCCGTCGCGAGACGCGGACATCACGTGATATGGAATGCAACGGTGTTTGAATATTTCTAACGTAAATCTAACTGTAGTAATATTTTCGATGTTTAAAATTTTTTTTAACTATATCTAACAAAAATCTGAAATATCAAATATATATATATATATATATATATATATATAAAATATAAATAAATACATAAACAAAAAACATTCATTTTTTTTAATTTACAACTTTTCAGTTGTTTTTTCTATATTATATATATATATATATATATATATATATATATATATGTGTGTGTGTGTGTGTGTGTATATTAACCCCTAATATTATATATATATATATATATATATATATATATATATAGTTGTGACTGTGTGTGTTAGAAATTGGGGTAAATGATCTCGTCAGAGTTATACGATAATTACAATTGGAAAAAATAATGTAAGTAATGTATAATATTTCGAAAAAATAGTCGATAATTCATATCGCAGATTTTGGGTTTTATCAGCTCGAAGACAATAAAATGAATTGCGTGTATATATATTTGAGTGTCTGTTTAAAATAATGAAATCTTATATTTTCCCAATAAGTGTGCTTTTCGCGTCGGTTTTCCGTCTCCTTTTCCCATTCCCCCCTCTGCTGGCACTGGCGGAGATGGCTTTGAAGACCTAGCCTAATTCTAAAGCATAGTCAAAGAGAGTTTTGACGAGTCCATTTGCATGAATTCGATATTGGTGAACATCTCCTCACAGCGGATAAGCCCACACATTTAGCGAGAAGTACCTCCCCCGTGGCTCAGTGATGATCAAGACAGATTTAAATCTAACTAAAAAAGAAAGAGAATGAGTGACTTTTTATAAAAGTCGCTTAACATTTCATTTTCTTTGCTTTAAATAACCGAGTTTAGAGGTAGAAATCCACCAGAATGGGTAGGAAATAAATTAACTATTATTTTTTTATTCACGTGTTCTCCATTTCGACATAAAATTTGTTATAAATTTCAGTAAATGATGCTGACAGAGTAATACAATAATGGCAATTGGAAAGAACCTTCATGAAAGTATAATTTTTCGAAAAAATATCTGATGAAAAAAATCACATATTTTGTTTATTTTTTACCAAGCAATGCCAGCTTTGGAAAAATATATGATCTCATTATTTTAAGCAAACACAAAAATACATACACGTGAAACACACGTTTTTGCCTTCGATCTGAACAAGCCAAAAATGAGCGAAATGCATTATCGTATATTTTTCCGAGACATTATATTTTCATGAATGTTTTTCCAGTCTTCATATATATATATATATATATATATATATATATATATATATATATATATATATATATGTGTGTGAGAAGTATGTAGGTTAAGCTATCCACCCAGATCTTTCGAAAGTAGTAGAGGTTTATCCCCACTTTTCTGTTTCTAGTAGCACCTTTGCCACTTAATGCCGATATTGTCTTTTTTGTTGCAACTGATTAACAGGAAATAGAGACAGAAATAGAGTTAACTCCCTTGAACTAGTCACATTCACATTTAAATACATTATAGCCAAATATATATAATTATATTTGATGTATGCTAATGGGAATTGATATTTTTTTACGTTCGTTTTGTACGTCATCTATTCATTTAGCTATTAAACAAACAAGATAATAAAATGCCGAATACTGATGAATATATTTGATGCCAGCGAATATGAAGACAAATTAATGGCGCCAAATAAGCTCGTGTCGATTCTAACATAAGTCAGTGATGATATTTCATTTAGAATTTTGATCTCCATGCAAGCACTAACAGACTTTCATTTGTCTAGTGGTAAATCTTTCGTCAATTGTGAAGGATTACAGCAAGAAATGAAGAGAAATCAGCTTTCAAAACTATGAAGAAGCATTTAATCTCACTGGCAAATGGGTCAAATAGAGTTGTAAGCAGGGCTCTATAGTCTTGTATTTTAGACATTCTCTGAGAATGGAGACTCTAAACTCTGGAGAGGTCACTCTACCCTATTGACTTTCTTTTTAGTAAAAACTAGCACCGATAATATAGAAAAAAAAATCTTTGGAAATCTATGAACGCTGACGTCCAAAAGACCTTGTGATAACAAGATTTATTGGCATGAAAACTTTCTCACTTTGTTGATGAAGTATTAATTGTTATTTATGTGTGTGTGTGTGCGTGTGTATATGTGTGTGTGTATGAGTGTGTGTGTACATACACCCACATAAACAAACACCATATCATATTGGCAATTGTTACTGTGCATGCTAATTAACATGTATTTTTTTTTTACAGTGATGGCCACCCAGGACAAGGCCCAGGATTCACTCGTGTTAGAGAGTTGCAGAGCAAGACGCAAAGTTTTGGGAAGATAACCGTTAACCCTAGATTCGAATAGGATAACACTGTAGGGATTCGGAGGAAAAAATTCTTGTTAGTCGTTTCCACAGAGCAGCGATTCCCGGGAAAACGCTGTTTGGTCGGTACTTTCATCTTAGCAATAAAACACGAAAGGAATGAGGGTGGTTCGCTTGAATGTGCGTAGCAGGGTGGATTTTAGCCGTGACCGTTAGAACTGATGGAACTACGGAATTTAATTCATCTGAGCACTTTCCATTGTAATAGCGATAGAGCAGTGAGAGAGAGGTTGAAGCACGGAACATAATTTGTCACCTAGACGGACACGGAAACGATTTGGATACTTTCGCGACTGGAAAGTGAAGAATGGACAGTTCAGGTTCGTATATATCAGCAGAATTCCCTATTTTATATTAAGGACTGCAGGAAGGGAGGGAATCTATTATTAAAGAACAATTTCTCTGGAAATAAATATAACTCTTTGTATAATTAATAGTGTCTAATCTAGTGTCAAAATATGAAGCAATTCAGAATATTACCTATTCGATTACATATTGCATTCAACTCACATTTTTTTGTTATTTCCTTCCAAACAAATGCACGTATATAAACAGGCACGGCTCATGAACGGAATTATTCATATAAAAAAAGCGTAAGTACCATTTGAATAATGCAGGCTACAAGACTGATTTATGTACGGTTTCTGGCTTTATTTAATTTAATAACATGGCCGTCTCCTCTCTCACCAAACCACTTCCAATCGTAATTTTATTTTAATTCACATTAGCGATTAGATAGAATGGCATACATTTCTACACCAGCCATCGTCTTCTGTTTTTCTCTTTTTATTTGCTTCTCTCTTTCCTTCTTTTTAAAACACTCCCTTTACAGTGCATATCTCGTCGACTGATTATTTAAATGGCTTGCTCTATAGAAAAGATGGTACAGGTTTCTCCATCTTTACGCAAATACGTATGTATAGATGAGTGAAAATTTTATAGAAGCTGTCAGTCTGATATAGTGGTCAATATACAGTGAGTTTAGCTTTCATTCTCTGCTTTACTAAAATAAACTCCTATATGTGTCGTATCCCTTCAGAACATTGGTGTTAATGGCTCTCCACGAGTTCTTTTCCTTTGTATTTCTAAGCAATATTTCCCCATTCTTAAAATAAAAATCACCATTCTTTCATCCATTTATTACAAACCCGTAGACAACTAGAAACTTCTCACTACTCGTTTTATCTTTAATATGACTCGTACCAATACCAAATCTGCCATTATCAAAATACTCCTTCTATGTGTTGGGTCTGTTCAAGATATGGGCGATCACTGTTCTCCACAATTTCCTTTCTTTTCGCTATATCTCCTGATCTCTGCTCTGTCAAGCATTCATTCAAGCTCGTTTGATAGGTTATGCCCTGTTTTCCTTTGCCACAACGGTGGAGTAATTGATAGCGGCTCTGATTGAGGAATCGGAGATTTAAGTTCGAATTCCAATCAAATCCACTTACGTGCTAATACCGTTGAGAAAGCTATGAATCCTCATTCCCCACCCCCAGCTATGGGTAAATAGCAGGACAGACCGGGTTCTCTAGCCTTGGATGGCAACTGGTCTACTGCAGATAGAAATGGTAATCTACTGTGGAAAAGAATCTGCCTCTTCAGTCATGTATCGAAAGATACATGATCGCCTAAGCATGTATCACGTATGACACATAACTGACTGACTGAATTTTGGTGGTCATTAATGGGTAAAAACAATAGTTAATATAATTAACAATGCAATTATATTCATTGTCGTTGTTTAAGAATTCATTCAATTATTACTAGTGTTCTGTGAACCTATAATTATTATTACACTTTTCAAGTAACATATAATTACTACCAGATACGTCTGTGTAGGAGACGCGGTGGAGTAATGGATAGCAGCTCGGATTTAGGAATCGGAAGGACGAGTTCGAATTCCAGTCGAATCCATTACATTCACTTATGTGCTAATACACTTGGGAAAGGCATGAATTCTCTTCTTCTCTGCCCAGCTATGGTTAAATAGCAGGCGGAACTTGGATAGCAATCGGTCTACTGCAGAAAGAAATGGCAACCTACTGCGGGAAAAAATCTGCCTCGTCAATATTGTATCGAAAGATAGATGATTGCCTAAGCATGTATCACGCATGGCACATAACTGATGTCCTGTGAGTATCAAACTTTCCAAGCACTTTTTCTTCATTATGTGCCCTAGAAATGTTAACTGTCTCTTTCCGACCTCAAAAGAGTCTTTTTTGCTTTCCATGGTATTGTCAGCTTCCCACATTTCGATTGCTCTAAGATCTTCTTCATTTGTTAGGATATGTTCCAACATTCACAGCAATATTGTAATACCGCTATTATATAACAGTTAAATACCCTTTTCTCTGTTCCTAACTGCCAACGATATATATATATATATATATATATATATATATATATATATATATATATATATATATATATATATATATATATGCGATGGGAACGAAAGTAATATATAAATTCCAACGTTCGCAGCGTTAATTCAAAAAAGAGCTCGATACAGATATTAGAGCGATAATTATTTATTTATTATAATTTTATCATATAGACAAAACCATTTTACTCACTACAAAGATGCAATTTGGTTTCAGTGCATTTTAACTGCACATCTACGGGTGAGGGTCGAAAATGGTTATGAACAATCCGGCTTGCCTACAAACAGGATTGTTCATAACCATTTTCGACCCTCACCCGTAGATGTGCAGTTGAAATGCACTGAAACCAAGTTGCATCTTTGCAGTGAGTAAAATGGTTTTGTCTATATGATAAAATTATAATAAATACATAATATATATATATATATATATATATATATATATATATATATATATATATATTAAAGCTTCATAAAGCACATCACGTTAAATGCCAGTGTCAGTGAGTAAAAAACATATAGCAGTACACCGGGGACGAAAATCCTGGTCATCAGGGAAATCTGAAGGTCAAATATAAGGAAATAAACATGTAAGGTCACTGAAAGTGAAAACAAAAAAGATACGGGCACAATATACGAAAGTAGAACAAATAAACTGTTGTATTTAAAATTCCCAGGTGATTAACTGATGCAAGTTATATATTAGGAATGATGAAAGATCAGGATGAAAAACGTGAATGAGGTGGCAAAAGGGGGGGGGGGCAGGATGGGTATCAGAGGCTTAGATTAATGCGGCGTCTTTAATATTCAGACCAGGAATACAATTTATAGCCAGTTTATATATGTCTTTGTCCGGTTACGATATTTTACAAAGCAGACTTTAAAGCCCGGTCCGGGAGGAAAACGGTTGTGAGACGTTTGTGTAATAAGAATTATATACATTCTGGTGGCTTAGCTTGTAAATCAGCTTAAGAATTCGGTACATTTTACATAATCTCAAATACCTGTCTATTCATTTCAAGATTTAAGCACGTGCACAAATAACACGAGGTATACACGACGTACAGACAACTAACAAAAAAACAAATACAGAATTTGAAAATCGATATATACGTATACGCCCACATACAAATTAACGCCATGAAATAAATTCGAAAACAAAGCAACAGAATTTCCAAAACAGAATATTATTTCCACTTTCAAAATTTCCAAATCGGAAATTTTATGCACTTCCAAAATTTATGTTGAACAAATAGCGATCGATTGTGATATGTATAAAATTGTTCTTCTCGCTCCTTATTTAATCATTCCGTTGATTAAATAATTAATTCTAAATAAATAAGGTAACATTATTTGGAACTCATAAACATCAATTCACGGAACAATTACCTAGTAGCCTAAGGCGTTAGTTCGTGAATTTTGGTGGTACAGTAATTGCGATTTCGATCGCCGTCCCTGGCAGTGCAGACATCGAATCAGTGGAAACAAGGCAGGCAGTAAGTGAGAAGTGCTAACAATAATAATGAGACGAAATATCCAGAGACACGGACAGTGGAATGAGAACAGTCTCATTAAATAATAGTAATAGTTATATTAACTATTTCCCTACAAAGAAACATTCAGTGAGCGAACTGCCAGCACTGCTTTCGTTTGATATTTATAAAATCATTTTCTTTAGACATTTCTTTTTAGGAAAATAGGTTTTTCATATCCAGCAACTGTTAGCATTCTGTCCAGTACTGATGTCGGTTTTCTTCCTAAACTTTTATGTAGAATGGAATATCTACATCTTGATTATATCATTATTTTCTCTTCGAGTTCCATTTGCTATCTTTTGCATTGTTTCTCATCTTAGTAGTCCTCAAATGATATAGTTTCTGCTATCTTGTACTTTTCTTTACTTTTAATTCTGTATCACCCGTCGACAATGCTCAAAGTTAGATGATATTTGCCAAGACATTCAGTTTTCACTTGCTCAAAACATTTTCTCACCATTGATCTTAAGATGCGGTTGTATACAGTTGACAGTTTATATATTTCTGAACGGGTTTGTCGCCATGCGCAACATCCATATGAGATTCTAGATCTGTCGAGGTTATTTAAGAGCATGACTCGAGTTTTCAGATTGATGTTTTGGCTTCATAACCGTTTGCGGTGTTGGACAAAACTTCCTCTGGCGCAGCCTATTCTATGTTCAATATCCTTTTCACTTATAATAAATTTCTTAGAATTGATCCATACGCCGAGGTGTCTCAAGTGTTAAATATTAACCATATGCACGGTATGTGCATCTTTGCTTTCATTTAACTTCCGGAATAAATACTTCAGTTGGAAATTCACTAAGGGTCACTCGGATCGAAAAGCATCTGATGAAGACCGGAAGGTAAATCTACTGAAACATCGTGATAATAACAAGAAAGACAAAAAGGACAACAGTCCTCCTGTAAATAATATACATAATGAACGGTACTAGGACATTTGCGTCACAGTTGCGTACCAATAATTACGTCCCTTAATATTTGCGTCTCTAGACAAATTCGCCCCTGGATATTTTTTTTTTCTTTTTTAAGCTTATCACCCCAAGCAAGGCTGGAGGCCACTAGCACGCAAGGGGTTACAGAAGGTTTGGAGGAAGAGCAGATAGGAGTGGTAAAGGAGAGGATGGGGAGAAAGATAGTGGATCGATCAAGGCAAGGGGATTACAGAAGATTTGGAGCGAGAGCAGATAGGAATGAAAGGTGAAAGGATGTGAAGAAGGGAAGTGGATAGATCAAGGCAACTGGAGATGTCGATTGACGTTACACTTAAATAGTTGGAGCTTGTATTTGTCAGGGAAACAGGAATAAGGAAGGGAGTTCCACAGGCGAGATGTGCGAGACATGAAGCTATCGGAGTAGAAGAGACGTCTACATCTAACAGTTTCAACGGTGAAGGGGTGGGAACGGGATGCCAGCCTCGTAAGACGTTTAAATTCATGAGGCCTAGGAACCAACGAAAGCAGCCCCTCGGAGCAATTAGCGTGAAAGTATTTGTAAAAAAGACATAGCGAGGCAACGTCGCGTCTGTGAGAGAGCGACTGCAGACGAGATGATCGATCAGGGCCAATTACATTGCATATCCGTATCTGGATCTTATCAAGAACCCTGAGTTGCGTACCTCTGATAATTATTTATTTTAAAGGCAATTAGCATAATTTTTTTTTAAAAAGCATATGTAGTTATTATAGTTTTTGTAACAAAAAAAAATAAAATAAAAAATTAAGAGTTTATTTCTCTTTAAAACGCAATGACAGATTAACATTGTCGCAAGATCGCTCGACACATTGTCATTTTTTTTGTTGTTTCATCGGCGTTTTCTTCTGATAGATGTAACGTAATTTTCCTCATCCACGAATATTTTTTCCACCAGTGTTTGATTTTCGGAACTTAGGAAGGGGTTCCCAATAAAAATGTAATCTATAAAATACAGAATCTATTAAATATTTTGTGGTAGGCACTGCTGGACTGAACTGAAACTGTTAAATTAATTTTCTCTTGCTTTAAAAAAATCAATTTTTCTTTCTTTTTTTTATTTATTTATGGTAACCAACCACCTTTCTGCTCGTTTAGTGTAATTAAACTATTGGTGCGCAAATTTCTGTATTAAACAACCCATAAAATATGTTTAATTTAAAAAATTATCAGAGGTTGGCACTTATCTGGTACGCAATTGTCCGTGGCGCAAATGTCCAGTAAGCAACTGTCCGTCTACCATAATAAATCATATCTGCCTGGGACTGTTGAGAATCATTTCACTATATGTACATAAGTGTTATTTTCTGATCACACACTCAATATCATGAGGAATAAAAACGGTAATTATTAATTTTAACCGTGCAAGTGTAGATAACTTAACGGTTATCGACACGGAAGTTTGAATCAGCTTGCTCTGTTCTAAAACGAACGTAAGCAGGTGCATTAACTACGTGCTTGATGAAGTTGTGAATCCATATCTTCTCGTTTAGAAATGGGTGAAATTTTAAGATAGACTATATTATCTAGAGGAAGGGCGACTCGGAATACCCTGATTTAAACAAATTGGAAAATAACTAACGCCTTTATCCACTGTGCCATGTGTCCTCAAGGACACATGGCACAGTGGAACTAGAACAGTCTACCCCAGTGAGTGGAAATAAGTTCGACATTCCAACCACCTGAAGAAGGCCGGAGCGTCAAACGGCCGAAACGTTGTAATAAATATGGCGACAAAGATGAGGACAATAGTCCGAATAATGTACATAATGTATATATAATTTTATCAGTCGTAGAATTGCCAGGGTTTCTTAAATATTAAGATCAGCTATTACAGCTTCCGTTTACAATCTTATTTTACTAGTTATAACTCGTTTTCGAAATACAAGGTGACCCCAAAAAACGGGAATTTTTTAAGTGCATATTGCCAGACATGAGCAAGTGGCAACACTGCGAGACAGTTACCTTAAGCAAGTAAACATTTCGCCATTTTAGTAACGAGAATGAACTTCACAGTATCCCAGCGGAGATGTTGCAGCAGTCAATGAGGAATCTCGACAGCAGATTTCAAGAATGCATTTGTACAGGAGGATGCCACCTACAGGACGTAATTTAAAAAAAAATGAAAATTCCATCATTGTTTCTTAAATGGCATGTTCTAATGTTTCAATTACTATGAATTAAATATTTTTCTTCCATCACTCTTGGTTTTATTGGATTGTTAAAAAGTTCCCGCTTTTTGAGTCACCCTATATATTATAATAACAAAACTTCTGTCACTTTCCAGAATTTAGCTCTATAAGTATCATTTGTTAGTAAAAATTACGAATTGACAATTATTATAGCAAGACGTTTCCAGCGTTTTCTATAGACGAGCCCTTTTATAACAGAAGGAGCAATGTTTAAATCGTTGATTTTAAAAATTCACTATTTTTAACGTAGGATATGACTAGGTGATTAAAAAATGATTCTTTGTTATAGACGAAGAGTAAGCCTATTAAAATATCTATATATGGATTCTCAGTATAGAGAAATTCACAGTCAACCATTTTTATCGCCAAAATAAGCTAGACAAAACACGTCTGAGTCGTAGCACAAAAGAAGCGCCATCCCAGACACCGGCTTATATAGTCGACGCTGATCCTCAGTTGTGTAAACAATGCCATTTTTCTCTTTCTTGCCTTTCTTCCTTCCTACCTTTTTCTCCTTCTTTTCTTCCTTCCTTCCTCACTATATTTAATGTAGCCACTAGTTTTGTTTGGCCTCGCTATTACGAAGTGCTGCCATTACTCTTTTGAAATTCCCAGTGTCTGCCAAATAATTTATTTATAGGATAATTATTTTAAAAAAAATCAAATAAAGAAGTAAAAATAACAACCTCATCAATATCAACAACAGCAACAACAACGAGTTATTGTTCACTCGCTAGACTGGCTTTTAGTCTCTCGACGCCATTTTGTTGCCATCGTAATTTTTCAGGAAGTTAAATAAATTCATTATTTGACTTTTCTCTCCGTTTTCAAACCGACAAAACAGTCTATTATAATGAATAAAAAATTAAGTTTTGTAATTGTTCCGAAAATACTGATGGCCAGAATAAGTAAAACGGAAGTTTCAGCGGCGTATCTTTCAAAATTAATATTCTGCTATCCGTCAGGTATTCTTAGTAAACGGAGACACTTGATATTCTTCGTTTTTAGAAAAATTTGTTCTCATATTTTAAATATACATGTAACTTTGTAATTACCATAAGTCACGTAATCTGCTTTACCATTTTAAATATATACGTAATTTTGTAATTACAATCGGTAACGCAACCTGGATTCACATTTTTAAATATGTGTGGAATTATGTATATACTATTGATCACGCAAACTTGTTTCACATTTTAAATATGCGTAATTCTGTAAGCAAAAGCAGTAACGCAACCTTGTCAGACATTTAAATACGTGTAATTTTGTAAAAATTAACGATGAGGATGAACGGTTAAAAATTAGTCACGCAAACATTTTAAATATATGAGTTTGTGTAATTACAATCGGTAACGCAACCTAGACACATTTTAAAAATACAATGTGCAATTTGGGAAGAATCTGGATGAATGATTTCAAACTTCTTAGGAAAATGGCTCTCACATTTTAAGTGTAAATTCGTAATTACAAGCAGTTACGCGTCGTAATCATATATATATATATATATATATATATATATATATATATATATATATATATATATATATAAATAAAGAGATAATCATACATTGAATCAATTAGCAATATTAATGCAATTAATGGCGAAATCCCTTCGCTAGTAGACATAATATAAACATTATACTACTAATAATTCACTGAATGATGAGATCCTTACGTATAAAATTGTCAGATGGATATGGTGTATTTTTTAATTCAGCTGGTACTTTCAAAGACTCGTGTCTTCATCATCAGGCTGTATTTTTTCCTTTAGAATCAAAACTGGAAGACTAAATAAATGTTTTGCCGACCGAAAGATGTTTTTTTTTAAAATGAGCTATTTATTAACGGTTGTGTAATGTTGGAGCGTGCAAGTCACACGCTAAATTTCAAACATTTCAAGTTAGAATTTTTTTATATGAATTTCGTAATTTGGTAAATTCACGAATTCTTTTATTATAAGTGTTTTTTTCAGTTAACATGACATGAACAAAGAAGATAGTTCAATTAATAGAGTGATATGTACGCTAAATTTAGTTTTGTAACTCTACCGAGTGAAGATAGCTCTGGCTGACACCAAATTAGTTGTGTTTCAATCCTGGCTTGAGGGATTCGGAAGTCTTGTCGCACTGAGGAGCTGTGATACAGCGAAACTACTGTCTGTGAATGACATAATTTAGCTCTTGAAAATACATTTCAATTGAGCACTGTTGAGTGATAAGCTAATTCTATAAACAACAGCCACCTGCACTACTGCAAAGCTCTTCAGTAAAATGAATGGATCACTTTGGCTGATTGGCATTTGTTTACATTTGTAAAAACAATACGCTAGATTTAGTTGTGTAACTCTACCGAGTGAAGATATCTATGGCTGACACCAAATTAGTTGTGTTTCAATCCTGGTTGAGGCCTTCGGAAGTCTAGTCGCACCGAGGAGCTGTAATACAGTGAAACAGTACTGTCTGTTAATGACATAATATATATATATATATATATATATATATATATATATATATATATATATATATATATATATATATATATATATATATAGCGTGTGTGTATGTGTGTCTCTATGTATATCGTAGCATTTTGATAGCTGTTAATAATAATTTTTATTAAAAATAAAAAAATATATATGACATAAAATAGGTGCGTATTTATGGCTCAAGCTAGGCGCTCAATCAGATTCTCTAAAGATGCAATGCTTTGTTACGCTTGAGGATAATACTGTTCAACGTCAATAAGTATATATTTTTTGTGATAACAAAACAACGTAATATTTGATTAATAGACAGAGACTATCAGAAGGTTTACACAATGTTTATTCTGTCTATCTTTTTTTTCTGTCGATTTCTTTACCTAATATTATTTGTAGCTTTTTAGGAAGCAATGTGACAATAGAAATAATTCTATTAGAGATTAAGCGTAAAGAAAATATGACCAATGTAAATGCAAACTTAATCACACACACGCACATATAGACAGACATATATATATATATATATATATATATATATATATATATATATATATATATATTGTCATCCACAGACAGACTGTTTCGGTGTATCACAGCTCATCAGAGTGGCTAGACGTCCAGTTGCCTCTGGCTAGAATCGAAAACCGGCTGAATTCGCGTCAGTCGGAAATTTTACCCTGAAGCCGTTGGCGCACGACAGAGAAGATGGTGAATTTAAGCGTATTTATATTTAGATAAACACACAGTGACTGAGAGAACTCGATTCGATTTACCGAAGAGTTTTGCATTATTAGCCGTAATAGTCACTGTTTACAAACCCACACATCCTCCCCATATATATATTATAAATAATATGACTATATTTCGCTGTTTCCGCAACTTTTACGTGAAAATAAAAGAATATTTGAGTACATGAAAATAACTTTTACTCGAAAAAATAGGGAAATAGATGTATTTGTATATCGAATATTATGCATTGCATTACATATATATATATATATATATATATATATATATATATATATATATATTTACATATATATATATAAAAGTGGACATGGAAGTCAACACTTAGAGGCGACAGTCTGTTTCATGCTAGTGCAATCGTCAGGTCGCTCTATCTCTGATATTGAGCACTTTATACCATAAATATATCACACTTTGAGACTATATTTCTTATATATATATATATATATATATATATATATATATATATATATATATATCGATCCATTTTGTCATTTAAAAATAAACAATATTTTAATTGGACTAAATTGCGAATAGGGACATTCCCTAAGCTCATATTTAACCTGCCCATAAAAGTCATTATCATGGTTGTGTTTGTTGTTGCTGTCTGTGGAATAACAACCTATCTGAAGGACGCTTTCGTGCTATATACCGTCTTTGTAAAAAAATCCAGCCGTGGAAATAGACACCCTTCTGAAAAATCCAAACGTCGTTTATAAGCATGAGTCACGTACACGTCCCCATTAAGTGTTACTTTTAATTACGGCAGGTTAATGAGACGATATCAATTCGAATCGTGACGAAGAGCGAAATTGAAATCAAGAATTTAATTTTGTAATATTTCACCATTGAAATCTCTATCTATAATCCATCAGTTGGGCAGATATATTTCCTCCAATGAGGCAACGTTACGCATCTTGGTCTTCGAAATCCACGAGCGGCATCCAGCAGTGGTGAATCTAGCTGTTCATCTTGAAAATGGCCGGCGTGTATATTTCACAGATGATACTGCTGGAAACGTAGTTGAGAATACACCAGAAACCACTTTGACAGCTTTCTTCAAAATATGCCAATGTGACATATTTGACTGAACACTGATATATTTTGAGGTTTCCTTCTACACCTGGTACACAATAGACGGAGCAGGCACAAGCAAGTGGCACAAGTTTTTGGATTTGGAAAAAATGCTGTCTTCAGAAGCGGGAAAATTGGCAGTTCTACACTATGCACTATGATCAGAATTAGTGGTTCTTTCTGATCTGCTGCAAAACACCGTCAGAGGTTCTACATCGCATCATTCCAAAACCTGCGAAAATATAATGGTAACTTATCTACGACCTACAGAGATGCCTGTGCCAAACATGGACTACTGGAGGACGATGCTCCCTGGAACCAGACACTGGAGGAAGCAGCAGGCAGTAGAGCAACAAGTCAACTGCGCTAGCTATTTTCCATCATGTTGATACATGTGGCTTGCGTGAGCCTCCGAAGCTTTGAGCAACGCACAATACCAGTATAGCAGAGGACATGCCACGAAGGATTCAAATGCAAACCTCATCGGAAATTGTCACATTCAATGATGCTATTTACAATAAGGCATTAGTTTAGTGTAAGCTATGCGAAGCCAAGAAATTACCACATTTGAGCAGGCAATAAATAATATCCTAATTGAGTACATGAGGAAGATTAGTTATGACACCGAGGAAATGATGCCGAATGTATCTGATAACGAACGGAAATTGATGGCGGAAGAACTGGGTATTTATAACACGATTATTTCGAGCAATGAAGGTAAAAAAGGGGATCTGTTCTTCCTAGATGCGCCAGGTGAAACTGGTAAGATATTTATCATCAACCTGCTTCTGGCTATACTTCGCCAAATGAAACATATTTCTTTATCAGTGGTGTTAAGTGGAAAATTGCAACACTACTAAGTGGTGGGCGCACAGTTCATTTGTGCTTCAAACTCTCTTTGGTTCTGCCCAAGAAAGAGAAGGCAACATGCAAGATCAGTCTTGTTCCTATAAAAGGCAAACTCCTCAAGGATTGCAAATTAATCATCTGCGATGATGCGACAATGAGGCCAAATAGTTCTTTCGAGGGTGTTGACACAACACTTCAGGATCTTAGACACAACACACGGCTCACGGGAAGTGCAAAACTCTTGCTTGCAGCTGGCTTTAGACAAACTCTTCCAATGATTCCGAAAGGTACAAAAGTTGAAGGGGTAAACACCAGTACAA
>OZ038482.1:97227119-97242119 GCA_964036315.1 Acanthosepion esculentum | reverse complement strand
TACTTGTTGTCACATTCGTAATGCTTGCTATAGTAGAGACATTGTAATTGCAGATACAATTAGAGTACGCATTTTAACTATACTGGTGTCAAGCGCCCCCGAAACGAACTCGCACTAATAGTATTTGATCGATAATACTCACTCGAATAGTAAAAATGATCTGAATAGAGAAATGGTTTAGTTAATAGAATAGAGAATAGCGATTCATAAATTACAGAGGATAGAATAGAAATAAGATTAATTAGACACACGCTACCTCCCATAGTTGCGTTTCCTGTTTGGTCACTTGGTCTATTAATTCAGTAATGGGATCGCCTGTGTTTGCGCAATCTCGCTCTATGTTCAATCTCAAGTGTAGGCTGCGATATTTTATTCCTATATAACAGATGTACCAAAATGATCATGTAGTAAGCAATACCTGGTTTCAAGAAATCCAGTAGAGGAAGCAAAAGAAAATCAAATCGATTATGTAACTATCCATAGGACAGTTTAAACTGAAAAAACTTACCCAACTACCGACTGTGGGAGTGACCACCTTCCAATGATATATAAACATAGAATAAAAGTACGTGAATTGAAGATGAGAGGAGCAAGTTTGTAATACGACTAATTCTTGTATGACCCGAATGTGAAGGGTAACTATATGACTAGTGTTTTAACCAGATACAATGAACAAAATTAGAACAGAAACTTGAAGTGGGGAACATTAAGAGAAGCTTTGATGACATCCACAACCGAAATAATCCCAAAGAAAACTTTTGAAAAATAAAAGCAGTGGATCACAGATGAAATCACCGACATGATTAAAAGGAAACAAAAAACAATGCCAAGTTAGGGCACAGAATATAGAACTATGCACCAGAAATTAGAAACACGTACAGAGAGATAAATAAGAATTGTTCAAAGGGAAAATGTGTAGAAATAGAAAATAAAATGAGTATTACAGATAAAGCTGATATGCATAAAATAGATTTTAGAGGACAGAAGAAATCTCCATAATCAGGAGGCAAAAAAGAATCGGGCAGTGATATCAAAGAAGAAATATTCAGAGATGGAATTAATACAGTGCTCAACTCATCCACGACTAAAGATGCCAACCCGGTATACAGAAATATCGAAGGAGCAAAAATATTAAAGTCTGAAGTGACATCGGCACTGGACAAATTGAACAGAAACAAAGCAGCAGGACCAGATCGAATTTAAAAAGAGATGATGACAGTCTTAAAATAATTAACATTACCAAGGTTACAGACAATAAATGAAATATAGAACAGTAGTGTTGTACAGGAAACGTATTTAAATCCATTTACATAGCAGTGTCTAAAAGCCAGGTGTAAACAAAAGTGAAATACATCAGACAGTCTCATGAGCTGGAAAAGAAAACTCATCACAGAAAAGATTGTGCAGGAGAATCAAACCAGAAATAGGAAAATAATAAAGCGTGTTCCTTAAAGACATTGAAACAAGAAATGCGATATTTTTGCTCAGAATGATATCAGAAAGAGCAGTACAAATAAATACGGATATATATCTATATCTATAGATGATGCCAAACATTTTGAGATGCTAGGTAATCTTGAAACATTTGGAAAATGATAGAAGCATAATCCAGAATCTATATTGACAGCTAACTGCCTGCATACGGAGAGAACATTAATTCAATAAATATACAAAAATGAAAAGGGTGTAAATCAGTGATGTGTCTTCTCACTAGATATATTCCACCTATAAAGTGAGGCGTTGCTGAAAGAATTAAATGTCATACCACTATTGGCTGACACAATCTTTGTTGTGGCCTGTATAGGGGCCAGAAAGAAAGACACGGAAGACGAAGGTAGGATTGAACAAGTGTATTGAAATGACAGATATATACAAAGCAAGAGTGTTAGTAATAAGCAGATAGAGGTGTACGTCCGAACGATAGGTTAACACTGCGTCTACGCTATAATTAACAGCTCCCCCACGTGGGTTCTCCGATCCCGTAGGCTCGACCAAAAATATTCCCTTAGAACCCGAGTAAACGGGTTCAGGGTCTGTCTACAAAAGTCTGCCCTTCGGCATAGCTTCGTCCGGGTTCCTCTCTGCCACAATCGGCACAGCCTCACTACCACCCTGCAATGAAAAAAGGCGTGACAAATGGTCTCGACTTCCCCACTTGAGCGACGGCAATTTGGAGATTTCTCCAAGCCCGGTAAACAAATTTTTTTTGCGACCCACCGGATGCAGGTTCTATATTTTCAGGTGAATGGCTTCTTTACTTTTTAGAATTCTCAGATTTTTTTGGTGTTGCTGCAGGAGTTTTGACAGGGGACGGTTTGGGGCTAATAGTTGGTCTTTGACAGGTGAAGCTCTGATGGGGGCCTTTTTTAATGTTGTCATTTTTGTCGGAGATGGAGATGAGGATCTTAGGACTGGAGGAGGGGTCATTATGTGTTGTTTGGCTGACGGGAAGACGGTGCCGAGGAGTTGGTGGCAGATTTTCTTTCTTTGTTTAATTTCAGTGACTCTTTGAGTTGGCGCAGTTTTTCGGCTTTCTCGAATGAAGGTTGATAATTTTGCTTTTGTTGGCGTAACTTTTCTGAGTAGCTGGTCGGGGAGACACACTTAGTATTGCTTGAGAGAGTGTTACTGTTTGTGTCTTTTCCCGTTGGGGCTTCATTGGGACGAGGACCCGCTGCCCAGAGTTCCATCTAGCTTTACCAACAACCAGCCATTCCTCCTTTTCCTCCTCCACAACCGCACTCCCGGCGGGTATTTTCTGGAAGTGGAGGGCGTCAGACGGACCCAACCGGGGGTATTACCACAGCGGTCCCGGCTGTTGGCATGCCCATTACAGGCGAGTCGGAAACAACAGACTCAGCCTGAGGGGATTTCTTGACGGTGGTGGCCAGAACTCCAGGTGTCCAGTCTTTCCACACTTCCAGCAAGCCGGTCTTCGACCTGTTACTATGATCGGCATCTTCTGGCCCTCAACATCCAGGCAGTTGGGGATAGAGACGTAGGCCTTTCGATCCACCATCAATTCAAAGCTCCATCTCCCAGTCAGATCGTCGGAGGATGCACTGGGATATCTGGCTAAATGGCACATATAGGCGGCCAATCGCTCGCCGACAATCTGAAGAGGGACCTCATAAACTGAAACCTTGGTACTACGCTTGCCTTGATATTCGGTACTTAGTATTAGATGTTTTGTAATTAAGTCCCGAGTGCTCTCTGCTTCACAGTCTGCAGGCGTGGGTAACAGTATGTCCCACATGAAGAAGCCTTTGCCTTTAATGACTCTCTGAGGTTTAATCCCCAGGAACGTCAATGAATTTATGACGGTGTCTTTAGTTGAGCGACAAATTATGCGCACACGCTTGTCGACCACAAAGACCGACACAATTCTTTTTTCAACGTTTTGTAACATCTCAAAATTTGTCAAGAGCCTATCTTTAACAAGATGAGTGTAACTTTTAGCTTTCTCACGGAAGTGTCTTGTCCTGTTCCGATTTCCGTAATATTTTCTGGGTTTTCTGTACTTTGGCTTGATTCTGCCTCGATATTTTCAGCAGAAGTGGGAGAATTTTGACTCTTTTCCGCTAAACACGTTCCTTGAATATTTTAGCCATTATCGGCCACCATACTTGTCGTCGAATTATTAGAAATATCAACATTTTTATTTTCTTGTGGCTTAATCTTTTTTTCCTAGTCCCAAATAAGTTTTTTTTTTCTTCTTGGCACCCATTTTTTTTTAGAATTAAACACTTATTTTTTACTTTTCTTTTTACAAAAATAAAGTATTAAGGAAATAAAAAAGATAAATAAATCACTAAAACAAATAAAACAGTTATACGTGCTAAAGACAAAACCTTACGCAAAACAGACAAGAATAAAACCTTTAACTTAAAAATGCGGACAAAAATATACAAAATAATAGCAACATGCTTTTAAAAGGACTATAAACAAAAAAGGTTACACGTACAAACAGCAATAAAATAATACAGTAATTGGACTAGAAAATAAAAGAAAGTTCGAGAAAAATACGAAACTAAAAAATCACAACAACAAATATGGCCGCTAAAATAGAAGTCTGGCCGTTAACGAAGAAAAACAAGAACGGAAAACACGAACAGATTAGACAAAAATTACAAATACAAAACAATTAAAACAAATATGTACAGCACAGAAAACTTAATGGGTATTTAAAAAGGGAAAAAATAAAGAACAACAAAGAACGATATAACACGTAATAACGTAGACAATGAAAAAATAAAGTCTGACGTTAATATAAAACGATAAAATTTAGCAGGGGATTACAGAAATTAAAAAGGAACGGAAAATATACAATATTAATTTAAAAATAAAAGAAAATCAAAAAGCTAATAATAAAAGCATGAGAGGAGAAAAAAAAGAAAAAGAATGAGGCGGGTAAGAAAATGAAAAAGAAAAAAATCAAAAACTTTTCAAAAATCAGTCAGTTCAAAATGGAAAACGTTAGAAAATGTAAAATACGAACAGACTCAACAGAACGAAATGAAGATCACAAATTAATCCAAGTAAAATCGCAAAAACGACGTGGCAAAAAAACCGGTCCTTCTGGACAGAAGACTACCCAAATAGCACTGCGTCTACGCTCCCCAACCGATTCTCGCGGTTCGTATTTATGAGAGGTGGAGGGGTTCATTCTACTGTAGGAGGGTTTACAACAACAATATTAATCATATAAGATATGCAGCTGGCACGGTGTTGATAACAGACACAGAAAGGAAACTCAAGGCAGAGAATCTAATCGAGAAGAATAGATTAAACAGCAATTGCAAGAAAATACAAATTTATGGTAACAAGCAAAATGTACAACCCAACATGCAAATAACAAATTGAAGATATGGAATTTAAAAAAAAGTACAACAATTTAAATATCTGCAAAGTGTTTTAACAGAGGATTGAATTGGCAACACCAAAATCCGAAGACGCATTTGACTAGGGAAAGAGGCCTTACAAAAGCGATCGAAGTAATAAGAAACAGGAACATTTCCTTAGAAACATAGACATAAGTTCTAAATTGTTACGTAATAACAGTCCTTCTATATTCAAGTGAACACTGGACAGACTCCTCATAGACGAAGAAACAGAAATGGGCTTCTACAGAAAGATGCTGAAAATATCATTAGAGAGACCATGTGAGCTACGACGAAATTTTATAGAAATTGAAACAAAAAGGACACTTGCACTAAACATTAGAGAAATGAAGTTGGAACTCATAGCGTGGAATATGGAGAAATGAGACTGGAAAATTTAAGACACACAGGTTATATTGAAAGCAAATGGAGCAAAAGAAAAGACATATAACTTCCCTAACGACTCTGAGTAAATGGATGGAGGAACAGTACGTGAAATACGGCAAAATGTCAACATTTACTAAAAGCTAGAAAGTAAAGGAAATTGTGGAGAGTCTTGATAGACAAAGTCTTGAAGATGAAAGAATAATATAAGTAATATGGCTTCGGTTTACTTTATATAGATTACAGGTTGGGGGAAATTAGTTCTAAGGTAGGTGTGTAATTACACACGCACAAACAAGCACACAATCACACACGCAAACAATCCCTTCCATGTGTCTATCTGAACATTTTCCAATCAAACCGAGGGTTCCAGCTACCACTGCATTTATTGGTGTCATCATATACCATATTTGTGAGATTTCCACTTCAAGATACTTGTATTTTGATAGATTTTGATGATCTTACAAGATACATGACAATCTGTATGAACTGTTCTGTCTATTCTTGTGGTTTTTGATCACGATGTCTAGCTTTGATTGTACCGTCTGTGTGTTTTGTAATGTTTCATAAATTTGTTGCAGGTCCTAACTCTGTAGCCGCCTGGCCATGGTGATGTTCATACAAATTTCTTGCAGTTTCCCTCCTGTAAATGTTGTATATTTTCCGCATATATTGGCCTACTCTATCATGCCGAGATTTATATTCAGTTGGTGCTAAAATTGTGCAGACTGATACAAGATGGCCAAATATTTCTCTATATTTATCAGAGAATGTGCATTTTGGGTCAACACAAGTTTTCAGTATGCGGGCTTGGTAATTTATGATTATGGTCCTATGCAGCAAGAATAGAACCTTCGGTTTCAACTTTTACCGCTGCACTACGTAACCACTGATAGGTACATCAGCCAGTTTGGAATGGAAAGACTGTTGGCCATGAAGAGGCTTAGTTTGAAATCGTTTACATTTACTTTTGATTTCTTTTAGGTTAACTGCCACTGCAGCAGTTGTTTTTTGTTGTTGTTGTTGTTGTTATTATTATTATTATTATTATTATTATTATTATTATTATTATTACTACTACTACTACTACATCCTATCGAACTTTTTAAGGGATTAATATACCTATATAGTTTAGTCAGTATACATGGGCAATCATTTTCTCTTAAACTCTAATTATCCGCTCACAACACGCACACACACACACACACACATACACACACACACACACACACATATATAGGTAAATATACTCGTCTCGAAAAAACTTCGATTTCTTAATTTACCAATAGTTAAATCAATCTCGAAGGGAAAAAATGTTTTAAAAAAGAAAGAGCCAGGAACATGAAAGTCTGTCGAAAATAATCGCACAGATACAGGTTCAAAGCCCAAAGAAAAAAACCCGATATGAGTAAACAACTAACTAAAGAGCTCAATACAAACGTAGAGCAGACCAAGTCGAAACTAATGAGCCAGACAAACCTACCAAGGTTTCACTTAGGCAGATCGTCAGGGATAGCTGGTTTGTGAAACATTGGTAGGTTTGTCTGGCTCATTAGGTTCGACTATATATATATATATATATATATATATATATATATATATATATATATATATATATATATATATATATATATATGTATATATATATATATATATATATATATAGATAGATAGATAGATAGATATAATTGCCCATAGCTTGGTCCCTAAAAGGTACTACCACCCTTGTCACACCAGCAATTAAGAGGTACTTCTACGCTCCTCAAAACATCCAGATCAGAGGCCTTGCTGTCGGACGTAGTTAATAATCTTACCCAGGACGCAGATGATGTTTATCGTCAAACCCAGGACACTCTGCCACACTGTGAATTAAATTGTATACATTCAGACTACTGACATCAAGGCCTCTGATAAGGAGGTTTTGAGGAGCGTGGAACCACATCTTAATTGCTGGTATCCCAAGGTCCACCCTGATTGTGTTAGGTAGCCCTTGTTAGGGCCCAGCTATGGGCAAATAGTTACCCCCCAACTGTGGTTAAACACTGTGCAAGTGTAAAAAGAGGTTTTAATAACAGAAATAATTTTGTAAAAAATTATTACCAGTAATGCATTATTACCAGAAATACTTTTTAAAAAAATATTGCCAACTATACAGTTTTGAAAAAATATAACCTGAAATACATTTAAAAAAAAATAAACAGCAACACATTTTGTCGGCATTAAATAACCCATTGAGACTGATATGCCGTAAAACAAAACAAACCAAACCAGAATGGAGGAAAGAAGCGTATATTAATTATAAGAGTAGTCAATGATCTCAAGGTAAAGAAATTTTAATTTTACAAGGCTATTCCTGGAAATAAATTAATAGAATTCGAGGTACTAAATTTAAAGATAGTTTTTCATTGGCAAATCCTCTCTTAGAATACGTTACACACTTTCAGCATTGATATTTATCTCTTATCAAAATTGAGCACTTACTCTTATATCTCGGTTCTTTCTTTCTACATTTACATCTGTTCACTCTGTTTTTGAATGCTGTCCTACTATGTAAACATGTGCCACTCAAAAACAGTCGATTCCTGCATAAAGCAAATTCACCATAAATAATTTTAATAGTATTTACATTTCATTTGCTCTTTTGCCATTCATGACACAGATACTGATGTTGATCTGAGGCTGTAAATTACTTTCACTTTCCCTCAGCAGTATGACATCATTAAATTCAAGTTCGTCTATTCTCTGACAACAAATCTTTCACCTGCTAGGCTTATGAGGAACATGTCTGAACATGCAATGTTACAAGCTTTTATATGGTCCACAAGCAGATAAAATCGATATGGTCATTTTCATAATTCATACACACACACACACACACACACACACACACATATATATATATATATATATATATATATATATATATATATATATATATATATATATATATGTATCTGATGATGTTGATTTACTTATTTTATACTTTATAGCTGTTTTGGTTTATTTCTAACCCTGTAATACACGTATATCTGAATGGCATCTGTAAACTGCAATTCTGTGCGGTCGATATATATTTAGTTCAAATTTGAATAACACTGATCAATATCTTATGTGTTGTGAAACTGACTAATACTTCTGTTTCAAATCCCTGCAAATGTTCATTGAATTTGGCTTGGTGCCAAGATGTCTGTGAGTAATTTTATCCTCAAGTGGGATTCATATCACGAAATCCCAAAATGTCACTCTCCAATGAAGGTTTTCTTCATTCTTGCAAATAGATTAGAAGAGGGTTGGACGTTATTGATTCATTGTACAAGGCAATAAACCACTGAAGAGGAGGGGAGACATTAGAGCCGGTACTTATTGAAAATAATGCAAATGTGGGATAGAAAATAAAGACAATAGATAAACAGCAAATAGTGCGTGCTATGTACTTGAGTAAAAGAAATGGGTCACGGACGGATAATATTATGTTACACGGCGTGCTGGAGAAATTAAACTTTTCTCGTTTGTTTTTCAGATCTATCGAAAATGGGGAAAAACTATCATCCAATCTGGCACTGTAAATTTGCAAGTTGTAAGTAAATAGGGCCTCTGTCAGGTGACAACAAACAAAGTAATTCGAAAATAGATAGCTTTGTGAAATGGGCCATACCTGTCGTGTTCCAGATCGAGAAGAAGCTGCAATGCACAAAAGAGATGTCTTCTATCGCCAAGAAATAGAAACAAATTTAATAGACATTCTAAGGACGAAAGAATTCATTCAGTATGATTTGGGCATCAATCCCGGCTCGCACAAATTCATGACGGTAATCGCCATAGAGCACCAAATTAACGGTCAACAATCAGACCTCCATGTGTGCATCTGGTAAAGCCCCACGAGATGGAAAGTAGGAGGAGTAGGTCTAATAAAACATGGCGGAACCATGGAATGCGACCAAACTGTGTGCTGAAAAGCGTCAAACACATCAACGAACATGGTATTCTCTACTTCTTCTCTCATGTAAAACTTACGACTAGAAACAGAATATGTTGGACACAGAGTAAGTATCTACACTGAGACCCAAGGAAGATCCCGTTCTCTTTGCTGGACACGAAGGTAGTGTTGTATATCCTAAACGTCTTATTTATATGGGCATTTCTATATGTTGTGTGTTATTAAAGGAGGTTACAACACATATTACCTTACAATATGACCTATGCATATTATTGTTTTTAAAGGACGCTATCAAATTAGAAGAACATGTTACAAATACGTATTTAGTGCGTGGCTATATCGATGGCGTCAAATAGGCTCAGTGCCGTTTTATCTAGTGAAATTTTAGTCGTTTCATTTGAAAATATGTTAAAATTATTTTTTAATATATATTGATTTTCTTTTCCTGTCAGAAGATCATGCTTATTCTTGTCCCCACAACATGAATATATATATATATATATATATATATATATATATATATATATATATATATATATATATATATATATTCAAATAATAGGAAAGAACAACCAGATTATAATACAGAGTACTTTAGTAATTATTTTTATTTAAAAAAAAAGGTGATCGATACAAAGCAGTGCATAATTTTATTATTTTGAAAATAATATTTTGAAAAAACAATTATAATATATATATATATATATATATATATATATATATATATATATATATATATACTAGCAGTGTAAGACGTCTTTGACCGGGTCTTTTATTACTGGGAATGTTTGCCGTTTAATTGGGGCATTTTAAACCGTCACTCTAAGAATTATCTCTCTAACCCAAAAAATTATCAAAATCGGCTGAAAACTGTGGAAATGCATAAACAACATCCGATCACATACACAAATTTTGAGAATTATATACACACACACACACACACACGCGCGCACACACTATATATATATATATATATATATATATATATATATATGTATATATATATATATGTGTGTGTGTGTGTGTATATATATATAAATATATAGATATATATATGTACATACGTATATACGTAAATATATATAGAGCGAGAGGGATAGGGAGGGACAAAGAAAGAGAGAGAGCTGTGTTCTCATGTGCTTTGTATAAATTGCGTATATGTTAAAAAAAGTAAAACCTCTTAAGGTCAGTTTGTTTACTCTAGAAAATCATTTGTCCGACTGGTTAAGCTTGTATATACGTATTTAGATTAATTATCCCGCTACCCAATGAAAACAACACATTTTTATACAGAATATTCATTTTCTACTATGCGCCTTTGTTTTTTATGCTCTAGATTACCATATCTTACGTTGAACACTTTCATAACTGTGTCAGATCACTATTAATATGAAGAAACTTAATATTTGTAAATAACAGATATGCCAGGGTAACTCCTCTTTAAAACGTTTATGGATCGATTTATCAGTGTATCGATATTATGAATAGACACACCCTTCTAAAATCATTAAAAACAATATTTTATATTTTTCGATACTGCCAAATGCACTGTCTTGAGCTCGGTAATGGAAGATAAACTACAACAATTATTTCCAAAATTTTCTCCCTCTTTTTAACTCGCGGAAATATTTCTTTAAGTAATAGTTAAACAAATTTCACGGACTTTAGTGCAAATTTCTAGATAACATTGTGAGAAGGTGGGATGATACGATCTCTATCGTTGCTAAACCTAAATATCCATGACTGCAAACACTCATTGATAAATACATGTGCAAGTTTTCATATTCAAGTTTCTTTTATGTTCTTTTGTGATGACGGTTTGGATATATTTTACTTTGTATGTATCGATGAAAATGAGCACAATACATACATACATACATACATTAACACGAATCCAATTCAAGTAAACAGAAGGGAAATGAATGAAAGATTTTCACGAATTAATAATGTCGATAATTGCTATCAATGTGAGTATACGAAGGAAGAAAGTGAGACTGACCTAAAAACGTGCCCTTTTCACCCTTTTTGCAGGGAATAGCATTCTTTGAATGTTACGAAAATTTGTATGAATAATTAAAGACACAGATAATAAAAATGAGTTCTATTGTTCGTATCAGTCATGTCTAAAACGTTTCAGCTTTTATACAGGTAAAAAACAACCTTCTGCACAGTAATTATATGTCGACAGGTTTCTATACACGTAATATTTTCCCCATGGAATTTCGTCTATCACAGTATGTATTTGGATACGATTCATTTAACGACACGCTCAGGCAAACACAGATATGGATATAGATTTCTTTACACGTGAGTGTAGTCATTTATGCGTTATAATTTAGAAATAATTACTGCAATGATTCAGAGCGTTAGAGTTATGTGTCTAATTTTAACATGGAACAATTTTACAATATATATATATATATATATATATATATATATATATATATATATATATATGTATATATACCAAGTGTAACAGCAAAAATGTCGAAACCGTGTAACAGCATGCGAAGATTGTCCACCCCACATATTGTTTAATATCTAAATAAAAACTTCACTTACTGATTTCGATTTTCAAGGTTTTCAGATAAGACGTGTAGCCATCTTGACCCATTTGTCGTAAGAGTCACTAACAACCCTTTGAGTTATTCAGCTAGAAAGAGAAGAGGTTAAAATCATTTTATGTCAGCCGCACTATGTTTTCCCAACAGAGTAATGGTGAGAGGAAAAAGATCATTCAGCTTTCAGTAATGGTAGCAACATTCATACTCTGGCCTCCATTTTCAAAGTCTATTCAAGATCAATCAAAAGCACAGTGAATAAGTTTACAATAGAGGGAACAGTGGAGAGGAAAGCTGGATAAGAAGGTCACAACAGCAAGGGAGATCATAATTTCAATACATTCTTATTTTCCAAAGTAGAGTCCAATAGTCTTATAGAAACCCTGGAGAAGTACAGTAATATATGTTTAATCATTTCTAAGATACTACTGTTCAAATCGTAATGCACCAACTGGACAATTTCGCTGTTACACAATTTTGCCAATGTTGCTGTTACACCCGTCAATATATATATATATATATATATATATATATATATATATATATATATATATATATATATATATATATATATATGCAGTCTTCCTCACCTGTAGCGAGTCTCTGAGCTATGGATTGTTACTCAGAGATTAAATGTCAACCTTGGCATATAGCGAGAGTACTTTAACGAAATCTTAAATAAGACTTTTCAAGTTACCGATGAGTTTGTTAACTCGACTCGCTTCCCTGCAGAACATACGACAAAAACTCGGTACACTAAATAACATATGGTAGAAACACCTTCCCTTAAAAAAGTCGCAAATGGTATTAAAAAAAAACTGCCTGAAAAATCTGCAGGTATGGATCTTGAAATGTTGAAGTAAAAATCTGGTTCACCTTAAAGAGATTGGGATAGAAAAAATGATTAGTAGATGATTGCACTGATAGTATTTTTGAAAAGGAAGAAAGATTATGGGAATTGTTTACGCAATGATCACTATACGAATTAGCGTGAGATATGCTTTCTCTCTGTTTAAGGTACGGTATTGTCTAGGATCATGATGGACAGCATAGCTGATCAAGTCTTTCCTGTATTCACAAAATGGTTTCGTACATGGCAGCGGCACTGCTGACACGTTCCTTTTTATTAGACATTTGCGCCAGAAATTCATTGATCAGAAGATGTATTTGTATCAGTTCTAGAGGATCAAATGAAAACTTTTGAAATTATGTATAATAATGTTTATAGTAAACTCTGAAGAAGCTTGGATGTCCTGGTAATATTCTCTCAGTTCACAGTGTCAAGTTTCTATCGTAGAATAAAAGCGCCTGTCAACGTATGTGACAAGCTATGTCATTCAGTTTTTGTTAAAAACACTATTCAACAAATGTATAAAGAACGCCGACCCTGTTCGTGCTACTATGCTTTATTTAGTGACTTATAAAGTTGGTTCACATAAAATATCGAACAAATGATAAGATATTGAATTTAAGAATAGTTCACTGCTTAAACAAACCTATTATCCTCACTAAAATGCGATTTCCTCTTGGGTGATGAGGTTACTCTAGTTACTTACACTCATGTCACAGCTTACGGATTCCAACTCGACAAAATTCAGTATATTGGCTGTGAAAATTATACAGTTGTAATCTGGTAAATTATTCCCAGTAAAGTCTACACTGAGACAACTGTATACAGCAGGGTCAGAAATTGCAGGTTGTGTAGAAGTTCTCGCACATGGGCAGTACTCTTAATATGAAAAGTAATTTTGATGACGAAACATCTATCAAACTCAAGAAAACATTCAGAAGACTGAATGGGCACCTATGGTCTTAGCATGAAATTTCAATTCAGAAAAAATTAAATATCTATATCGTGTTTATCCATTCTTCCATGCAACTGAGTCCTGGATACTTACTATAGTCACAGAGAAATCTGGAGCAATTTTACCAACAGACTCTATGCTGTATACTAGGTATCTGATGACAAAAATGTACCTGAGTGATATCAAAACCCTGTAGCGGGGTATTTCAATATAATCTCTGGTATGTAAACACGGTTTACGATGGAGGGTTATAGTACAATTCTCCAACCCCTGGACAACGGTCTCCAAAGGAAAACTGCCCTCGGACAAAAGAAAGGGAAATTATTTTAAAAGGTTTGCTCCTACTTCAATAAAAATGAAACATTTCTAAAAGCTATCTTTTAGTATATGGGACTATTCTGACCTAATCTAACCTGATCTGTCAAACTTACAGGTTCGTGGAATAGCAACAAACCAACGCTCAATCTGAATACAGTGTTTGAACTGATCACAGTGCATCTGCAACTATCCAAGTATATAAAGATTTTTAAATCACCCCATCATGGAGTTCGTCCAAAGTGAATGTGGTAAACGGATGCTTATTCATGATGGCTGCATCTATGTGAAGCAGAAAGAAATAGCAGTGTTATATATTATGAATGTGAGAAACGTAAAAAAAACTGTAAATCCAAAGTTAAAATTGGTGTAAATGAAGTAGCTGGCCATGTAAATATCCTGGAGGCAGGTGTCTTAGGGGCAGTTTCTCTGATGTGCCATGGAGTGGTCATGTGATCAGGATGAAAAGTAATCACACCCCTAGAGAGTTTCTCTATGTTGTATTGGTCGAAAAAAATACAAACACACGAACAAGAATGTGGGTATAAAGATTGCATCAAGAGGAGAATGAAGGATGTCAGTATCTTGCAATAGTACTGAAAATATTGAATTCTAGATCGTTCATCTTGGAGGAAAACAAGGCAAAATTGTTAGATAGAATTTGTGCAGAATCGTAGCGAACAAGAAAAACTCAATAGACTTGTTCTTAAGTGGCCTGGTGTTTATCTACCTCCTCTTGGCGCGGAGGCTGATCACACCTGCGCTGAATGAGGTCACGTCTTTCTATGTAGGGAAAGCTTAGAAATCATCAAAGATGACGGGCGCAAAGAGAAATCATTAACTATAACATAGACAGCATGTCTACTTGCAGCGACTAGGGGAAAAGGATTTTGCCGTAGTGGAAAAAAATTCACCTAGTTTACAATCTAACACCTACTGTGGGAGACTAACAAGCACTAAGGACTCACATCGACCCAGCCCATATTAGTAGATCAATCAAACTGTAGCATGACGAGAAATCAACTACCAGCGAACATATACTGAAAACGCCACAAATACACGCACACACATACACACTCACACACACACACACACACATATATATATATATATATATA
>OZ038482.1:97217119-97219619 GCA_964036315.1 Acanthosepion esculentum | reverse complement strand
TGTGTGTGTGTGTGTGTGTGTGTGTGTGAATCTCAAATACTAAGGTATTATCTATAATCATTACCAACGAACATTCTTCGGGATTTTTTAACAAAATTTTATAACATCTATATATTTAATATTTAAGCCACAATCACAGAAGAAAATAGGGATTGTTGTAGTGAAATGTTTTTGGCTAGTATTCTTAGCGGTATAGTCGTAGGTCATTTTGAATTTGACCGTGTTAGAATAAATAAAGAGGCATATTTTGCAGATTGGTCAAAGTTTTTCACCCCTACATAATGTAATTTTTGTACTTCAGAAGGCTGGCATGAAAATGATGTTGTTTAAACAGGCATTTTCTATGCGTGACAACGTCAATGACAGTAAATAAACTGAATCCAGTACGTATTCTTTGTGTTACTGTGTTACTTGTTCTTCTATTTCTCCCCTTACTGTTTTCATAGTGGGTAACAAGACGTTAGGACTCCCCTGTAAAATTCCTGAATCTAATTCTGAAGTTTCAGAATACATAAAAATGTATTTTTAAGACAATGTTTTGTCATATGCTGAAAAATATTTGCAAAACGCAACGCTTTAAAAATCGTGAAAACTAAATAGAATATTCCCAAGCCTCCAGAGATACTAATCCAGTAGAAATATGTGTCCTAGCATAATAAGCGGGGTATATGAGAAAAGAAAAATCAATATTATAGCAAATAATAAATCAAATAAGCAAAAAAAATACAGCTGTAAGTAATGTTTTGGCAAAACTGGAGAATGGAAGACTGATGAATGCGTAACATATAAGGGAACCTATTTTAGCATGTAAAATAATAAATTATTCAGGTAGATGGTGTATTGCCATAATTAAATGTCTTCGGCTGTACAACATATATTTTAGACATATTTATAGATAGAAATCTGTGTGATTGGTTAGCATCCAATAATTATTTTATTTTTATTAAATATAAAATGAAACTGGCATGATATATTACTCATATAAATGTATCCTGAAAATGTGTTTCAAATCCTTTCAATAATACGAAAAAATTGATTTTCATAAAAAAGAATGGCGTCGTTTATTTTAACAAACGTCAACAATAGATTCAGCTAGTGTGAGTCTGGTTAAGAGATGAGTGAATAAACAATACCCGATAAAAATACGACTTTGGCTTGTTCAAGTTGCAAATGAAGATTTCATGTGCACAGTTGTTAGTTATTTATGTTTGCTTTTATGGGAGTTTTTTGTACACTTTATGGTTGACGGTGCAATACATCCCTGACCCAATTAACAGAGATTTACGAATATATGGCGTTTCAAATAATAATGATAGCAAGCGAATAAACAAATAAATAGAATACATGGAAATATATTCTGGAATACAGTCTATATTTGAATAATCGATGACCTACAAGCATATCGAGAAACAACGAAATGACAGGCAAGAACGTAGGAAAATCCATTATTCCAATACTTAGCATGATTCCAGTATTAGCAGCACTTTTCCTCCATCTACATTTGTTTCAAAATTCCAAGGATGTGGAATTTGGAATGTGAACCTTTCACTGAAGTATGTTAGAAAATGCTCCTGATTTCATCGGTAATCAAGAAGATTCGAAAGTTAAACGAAATATTGGAAAAATATGTTTTCAGTTTAAACTGTCCTCAGGAGGATAAAACTTAAACCAGTATTTTCATTGTTTCTAAGTAGTTTATTATTATGTTTCCTTATGTGGTTTTACACAAGGATGCTGAGAGCAACCTGGACCGAAATTGCGTCGTTTATTTTAACAAACGTCAGCATTCAGCTAGTCTGAATCTGGTTAAGACCTGAGTGAATAAAATATACCCAATAAAAATATAACTTTGGCTTGTTCAAGTTGCAAATGAAGTTTTGACGTGCACAGCTGTTAGTTATTTATATATGCTTTTTATGTACACATTATGTTTGGCGGTGCAATACATCCCTGACCCAATTCGAAAGTTAAACGAGATATTGGAAAAATACGATTTCAGTTTAAATTGTCCACAGAGGGTAAAACTTAAGGCAGTATTTTCACTGTTTCTAAGTAGTTCATTATTATGTTTCCTGTTGTGGTTTTACAGAAGGATGCTGAGAACAACATGGACCGAAACTGTGAGCAGCGACGCAGTTCTAAAGAAAAACGCAAGAAAAAGGATACATATTTTAACATCATGAAGAAGCAGTAAAAATTACCAGAGCAGATAATGAGGAAAAAGGCCTTGCAAACATTTTTACATAGAGGACATATTGAAAGCAAGAGTGAAAGAAATAAACGACGTATAACCTATCTGGCGAGATTATGTCAATTAATAGAGGAGCAGGATTTGAGAGAGATAGCTTAAAGACAACATATATTAAGATCTAAACAGAAAAGAGCCATCATTGTCAATGTCCTGAATGTTGTTCTTGGTTGCTTAGCGGCATATCAAGGTTTATGCCGAAATCTATAAATTTTGTACGCAATAATAATGATCATGTAATACAAGTCATAC
>OZ038482.1:97199619-97212119 GCA_964036315.1 Acanthosepion esculentum | reverse complement strand
TGGGCCGTGCTAATATGAACATTTTTTAATATTTACTTGAGGCATGGGCTACCAGGAATTCCTTCAATGAGTCTATTGGAATCTTTTCCAATCAATCCGAGGCTCCAACTACAACAAGTATTTTTGATGTTCGCATGTGTCACATTTTTGATATTTCGATTTCAAGGTCCTTGTACTTTGAAAGATTTTTGAAGATTTTCAAAGATACATTACAGTATGCAAAGAGTGCTTTATCAAGAAGGAATCACGTTTTGTTTACAGTCTCTAATATCGATATCTTGATGATTAGCTGTGATTGTTCTGACTGTGTGTATTATGAAATCCAATAAAATTGTTACAATCCTATGTCCGTAAACAGATCTGGGAGGTGTTTATACCAATTACATTCAGTTTTCTTTCTTTTTATTATTATTATTATTATTATTTTTTATTATTATTATTATTATTATTATTAAGATGTAAGTACATATTTCATACAGTGTTCACTCTTTATACACTGTCACATTAAAAACGTACAATTGCAATGGGTCAATTAATCTCGGATTCTGTTCTTTAATAAAGACATTGAAGATTTAACTAATGAAAATTCGAACAGGAAATGTATATGAAGAAAAATATTTATACTTATCTGGGATGCTAGCACACTTTTGTGATAAATGTCTATTTCAAGTGATATAGTTGTGTAACAAGTTATATCCACATAGAAACCATTCAATTTTTAAAATCTCTATTGTGTATAGTCTACAAACCAAGTCTTGTTATAAATTACATTCAATTTATGCAATTTATAATCCTCCATAAGTTTAATATGGGGCTGAGGTCAGGAGTTTGGGGTGGTCATGTCATAACACTCACCTGCTTCTCATCAATGTATTACTTCGTGAATTCTGATTTGTGACAGGGAGCATTATTCTACATAAAAATGTCCTTGGTGGGTTCGATTTGCACACTTTCAGCAGATGAGAGCAGACGAGACTCTAAAATTCTCTTGTACAGCTGGCTCCTGAGGGTCTTTTCAATAGGTTTTAAGAAACCAGTTCCATGAAAAGAAAAGCATCCTCAGAATATTATACTGAACGGATGCTTGAGAGTACTTACTGCTAAATTCAAAGAAACTTTCAAAGCTTCTTCTTCCGATTTTAGATCGCTTATTATTTGAATTTAGCTCACCTTCGTTTCGTCGGAAAAGAGAACATTTAGTAAAAAAAATCTGTTGAGTCACTTTTATCGAACACACTGTGTGTATATGTATAATATGTATGTATGTATGTATGTATACTTGTATGATGTCAAAATAACACAAAACACCCTTGAGCGCTTAGCTTGCGGGAAGGTAGAATGGAGATCAACGTGTATTAGTTCAATCTGCTTGCCTGAATCGCCTTAAAGAAGCGAGAAGAAGACTTAAAACGTCATCCAATGTAACAGTGATCTCTTTCTATAATCTTCACCTTTGCTCTATATGTGGCCTCCTTTGTAAATCACTGGCGAGTCTTAAGTGTCACTTAATTTGTTCGCAAAAAATTTCATAACTGATGAATTGTTTAAGTTTTCAGATTCTCATACGTCGAACCTGACGGGATAGTTCGTCATATATATATATATATATATATATATATATATATATATAATGCATATCGCTGTCTGTATCTGTAATCATTCTATATATCTGAAGTTAAAACCCGAAATTTTATGTGCATAATTATTTATTTCAGATTATCATGGATATCCAGCGTTGCTCTAAGAAATAAATGCATCTTATTTTTCATTGATATATTGAAATTCAATAACATTTTGGTTCATTGTCTTCATAACCAATTTGATGCAATTGCATAATTTGTAGTCAAATTTTATCAAGAATATAACAGAAAGCCTACCTTTTTCGTATCAGATTGTGAAGTGTCATGCCAGAAGGCTGGATGGAATTATTAGCAAATCTTTTTTTATTGGAAAATAATTATAGGATGAAATTTCTTCTATTTGTAATTATAATGTCTATGCATTTTATAAAGTTAACACCAATAATTATTTTCCTTTATCTCATAAAATATTTACTTCATTTAAAATAATTTATTTGTTTTCAAATTGATATTTAAAATGGTATTTTCGAACTAAATTCTTTCTTCATCACTAAAGCTAAACGTTTAAAACAGATATTAATTTCATGAAAAATATTTTTAATTCAAAAATAAATTTCTATATATGTAAAGTTTCAACAGAAAAAATATATATACTATAATATAAAATTAAAATATTTTTTTGAAAGCAGGAATATTTTGGGAAATATTATATTCAGCAAAACTTATTATTATATATAATTTAACAAATAATATTTTTGAAATCATAAATAATTAAAACTAAAAATGAAATAGATTAGCAAATTTTTTATGTTCCCCACCACCAGCATGTTTAAAATGATTATGGATATTTAGAATAATTTGATTGTTTTTCAGACATTTTAAAATTTAATATCTAAATTATAAAAAATATTAATTTCAATCAAGTGGAAAAAGAAATTTCTACATATGATAAATTATTGTATAAGACTGATCCCACTCACAAAATTCAAAAGAAAAGTATGTTTTTTTTTTTTAATTGTAATATGATATAAATATTTTTGAAAGCATACATATTTTTGGAAATTACTTTAAATACTTTAATAATATTTTTATTAATAAAATTAATTCAACAAAACGTGACTGGATACTTCTTTATCAGAATACAATTGTGAGCTGGCATGCCAGGTGGTTGTAGGTAATTGAGTATTGTACCAATTGTGTATCAAAATTTTATCAGCATTATAAATGTATTTTTAATATTTCACTCTGATCAACAGCTTTATTATCAACTGACATAGGAGAGTTCTGCTCCAAGTAAAATATTCAAAAGACTCAAATTTTTGGAACTAAACGTGCTCGATCACAGTGCCATTTGTTATCTCAGTGTTTGATATAAACATCTGGAGAGATTCTAGCAATCAGGTTGACTTCTTTTTGAATAGTTTGAAAGAGAAACAGAATTTAGTTATGAGAATCATTTTCAAGAAGTCCATTCACCACATTTAGAAGGTGAGTGGCAAATTCTCCAACATCATTATCAAAATTTAAATGCAGCAACATATTAATTGCAAGGCTCAGTTTCTAAATGTTATCTCAGAGATAAGACTTTTTTCGGGCAGACATTGCCATGATCTGCTCCAGTTACTTGAGTAACAACGGGAATGGTTTGCCTGAAGTCACCAGCAAGAACCAAAGTCACCAGCAAGAACCAAAGTCACCAGCAAGAACCAAAGTCACTCGTCCTATTATTTTTGTGTTGTCTTTTATATACTACAGTATCTGATATAAGGCTTTGATTATTCGTTTGTGACTATTGAGTGTTTCTTCCTAAATGATCAGTTTACAGGTTTGCAGAATCTTACCCTTTGTTGAATTTGTTTAATGTTACACACAGGATTTTCCTGTCATGTAAGATCTAAGGACAGTCAAAATATGGAGCGTGCAGTTCTCCCTCCATCTAAAAGTGTAGCTACAATCACACTTGATGCTACTGTAAGGGCAATATCCTTTTTCTTGTGAACTTTGGTAAGCAGCATGTTTATCAGGAAAGTCTTACCGGTTCCACCTAGAGCCTCAAAAAAGAATGATACTCCCTTGCAATTTTCCATATTTTAAGATACAATGATAAATATTGTTTTGATCACCCACCAGTCTAGACCACCACCAGTGTATTTTCAATGATAACCACCAGTGCATTTTCAATGATGAACTGCACCACCAGTGCATTTTCAATGATGAACTGATCCAATGTATGGGTATCTTATTTGTTCTCCCGATGTATTTCATGATGTAAATTCATTCTTTCATCCCACAATTAGTCAAGGTATTATTAAGAGTTTGGACTTGACAGGAAAAATCGATGAAATGTTGGTTATAAAGTTCTGAGCTGAATTCATTATTTTCATTTTTAGTCTGGCTCGATACGGAAAGTCCTGCGAATGTTGTTTTCGAACTGATCCGAGAGAAGATGAGGCTGATCAATCAAAGTCTGTGAACATAATTGCAAACAGCTGTCTTATCTGACAGTTCACCCGAGTAATTGCTGCTTCTTTTCATCATTTAAAAGGTCACGTAATCAACATGCTTCTTGGTATGTTGTAGACACTTTACTTTGAAAGCACCAGAGATCTTCAAATGATGCTGGTCCCTAAACTGTGTAGAGAAGTTTCTGCAGGTATAAAGTAAAAACCCTCCCTGTAAATGAGTGGATATTATGATTACACAATACCCTTAGATGCCTTGACATCATGTCCATGAACAGCTTCAGCCTGCTTTCATGGACCCATGTCATTTTGTTTAGTCCAGGTATACTAGTCTTGAACATCTATGTACATGAGAGATCTTGCAAAAACATTCTGCTTTCAGAGTTTGAAAAAATGCAGGTAGGTTAGTCTCAGGTGGTATCTGTGCCAAATTAAGAGCTGTATCTTCAGTAAAGTATACCCTCTCTCCATTTTCGTGATGGACAACTTGGTTTCTCACTGCTGGATATATTTGGTTTATGTCAAATACAAAGATCATCCAAGTAACTACATTACTCAAAATGTAATGTCCTGTCTGATAAAGGTTTTACTTCATATCACTCACACTCATCGCTAATAGCAAAATTATTCATGTCACTATACTTGTAGACATATTTTGTGATGTATTTGATGGCTTTCACTTAGCTGCAATACTCTCCATTTAGAATTTTACATAAAAATTCATTATATGGGCCTACTCATTGATTATCGAAGGTAATTTCCTTTCCTCGAATCCTCAAAATTGTTGATTTCACCCCATCTTTTGCTTTACGCCTGCAGTAACAGGAATATCCATCATTGTCAATCTGAGATTTCTGAAGATAAGCCTTTGCATATCTTTTAATGGAATTTGATCTTGATCTCATGGTGAGTTTGAATTGATAACACAATATGGATCATGTATAAGTTGAGTCTTAAATGATTTCAAAGAGAGCTGGATTGTCATCTTTATGAGGCAGCTCAGTTGTAATGATTTTATCAACATCTTCACATTTTATTTTTAGTTTGCACCAAATCAGAGTTTAAGAGTGAGGAACACCTCTCTTTTGCCATTCAGTCATTGTCACCCAGTCATTAAGCTCACCGAAGATTCTTCCTTCTTTGAGAAGCCAGAGTAGTATATTTTGCTTTACATGGAACACTTGAGCAACTATAACATGGTGACCATTAGCCTTTTTAGTTCATTTAGCATTTTTAGTCCATTTGGAATTTAAGCCACTTTGAATCATAGGTAAATATAAGGAAAAGATCTGCTTATCCAAAAATTATAATGTAAGCCATTGCATTCTGGGTTGCTGCATATATCGGGGTTCTCCTGTATATCATTAAGGCAAGATGAGTTGCTGTCCAATATTCTTGTAGTCAACATCTGAATGCATTGTATGTTAAAGGTGTTTGCAATTAATAAATTATTTTTTTTATTTTATTGTATAAAGCCCAACATTTCTCTGTCTATTTTTACATGTATATCTACCAGTAATTTCCTGGTCACTTCTTTCAAACACAAGACTTGATTAAAATTATCCTGCACCATGAAATGAAAAGAATAGAAGTTTTTACAACTAACTGATCAAACATTGTCTTGTCTTGTTTCTGTTTGTTTTTTGTTCTGTGTGTGTTTTTGTTTGCCATAGCTCGGCTATTCCAGAATTAGAGTGGATTTTGGAGGGAATCATAGGCTCTGTGAGTTTCAAAAATACACTACAAATGTCCGCATCTTAGTTGCAAAATAATGTCACGGCGTACATGCTGATCGTCCAGCATTAGAATTGCAATTCTGGAGGATTTTATTGTCGGTAGATTGATTTTACCTCCTAAGCAATAAAGACCAAGTGATTCTGCAGGACACTACTTCGCTCCACAATGTTCATAAATGTTTTTAATTTCCCCAATTATTACTTTATGATTACTGTTGTAATCTTTTATGGGATCATGAGAAAAAATTTCCGTAAGCCAATTAATATTTCTTGAAACTCTTGCATGAGCTTCGTTTATGATCGATAAGCATTTCTGCTAATTTACTAATTTTCTTGTTGTTCTTGTTCTCCTGAAGCATCAACTCGATTCTTAATTCCAAGCAAATGGGCGCGTCGAGTATCCAGAATTTTATGTTGTCTTGCACTAGCATCTTGATTTCTGTTAGCAAGCAGACACATCTGTTGATTATACACGGTTTCAAGTTGTCTTACAGAAGCAGTTTGATTCCTGTTAGTAAACAGATGGGTCCCTCTGCTATGTTCAGTTTCAAGTTGTCTTGCAGAAGCAGTTTGATACTTGTTAGTAAACAAATAAACCCCTCTAGTATGCGCAGTTTCAAGTTGTCTTGCACAAGCAGTTTGATACTTGTTAGTAAACAAATAAACCCCTCTAGTATGCGCAGTTTCAAGTTGTCTTGCAGAAGCAGTTTGATACTTGTTAGTAAACAAATAAACCCCTCTAGTATGCGCAGTTTCAAGTTGTCTTGCAGAAGCAGTTTGATACTTGTCAGTAAACAAATAAACCCCTCTAGTATGCGCAGTTTCAAGTTGTCTTGCAGAAGCAGTTTGATTCATGTTAGTAAACAATTGGACCCCTCTAGTATGCGCAGTTTCAAATTGGCTTGTAGAAGCAGTTTGATTCCTGTTAGCAAACAAATGGGCCCCTCTAGTATGCGCAGTTTCAAGTTGGCTTGTAGAAGCAGTTTGATTCTTGTTAGCAAGCCAAAATGCCTGTCGAGTATCCACGGCTTCAAGTTGTCTTGTAGAAGGAGTTTGATTTCTGTTATCAAGCAAACGGGCCTGACGATTATCCGCAGTTTCAAGTTGTCCTGCTGCAGTAGTTTTTCTTCCATTATCAAGCAAACGGACCTATCGAGTACCCACTGTTTTTGTTGCATGCTGCTCGCAATCTTATTATAGATATTTTGTATTTAATTTATTGTAAAGAAAGTTTAAATCTTATTGTTTTATTTTATTTTATTTATAATTTTCATTATTATTATATTTTTTATAATTTATTTTTATTTATTAATAATAATAATAATGATATCCGTACAATATAAACCTAAAACAAATTGCGTGTATTTAAAGTAAATCTGTTATGAAAAATAGTAAGTAAAAATTTCCCGATTAAAAATATTGAAAAAGTTGACTTATATGTTCGTGGAATATCTGAGTGTAATAAAGCTACGGAAAATCCCTCTCTCTGCAAAAAAATATATATCCGCGAATGTATTCTGTTGTGTTTTTGCAAATTTTGTTTCGAATATTTAAATAAACAAATATTAAACTGTTTTTTCAAATAATTGTATTTAATATTCTTCTTTTAAAATTACTTTTTGTTTCAATATTCATTTTTTTTACTTTTAGAATTTTATTTACTATAGATATGGAAATAAATTCCAGAGAATAGGAATTTTAAAAGACATATATAGCGTTTCAAAATTATCGGCAGAATTAAAAGTAAAAATAGGCTGGAATAATAATTATTCGTATTCATTTTAACTTTTTAATTCTGAGAATCCCGAAACGCTTACATGGCTAAAAATGCATTCTAATTCAAGTATTACGTATTTTTAATTTTAAAATATCTTCGCAAATACAGATCATACGATGATAATCTTTAAGCAAAAAGGTAGGTTGGATGATACTGAGTCTCTATATATATTTATTTTGTCGTGAATTATTGTAGTTTCTCAGTTTTAGCCGAACACACACACACATACACATACACACACATACAGTCATCTGATCTTTATATATGTATATATAATGGTAATATTTTAATATTTTGTATGTTAATACTTCAACAAAAAACACTACAAAATCTGATTTGATAAGGGTTTTGCTGTACTTTTCCTGTGTTTTGTCGCTCGAGGATAATGGCTTTCCACAACTTCTTATTCTTTGTAGCTTTATTAAATTCTGGCTTTTCCCTATCTGTACTAATAACGTTCTGCCTTCCGTTTTCACAAGCTTGTTAGTTACGTTAATCTCTGAATTCTTCTGTCATTTCCAGCTTCACTATATCCGGTATGTTTATTATTCGCTCCTCATTATTTGTCCTTCAAAATGCACCTGTCTCTTTCAGTTAGAAGGTGGAAAATCATATCATTTCACGATCATTTTCAATGTGTATGCGAGCCGAAGAAGGTGTAAAGTTCAGGATATCGCTTAGAACTTTCAAGGGTCTAATGAACATGCGGAGTTAATGTTACTGAAGTCCTTGAATGTCATTGACATCTGATGAAAAGCTTCCGAATGTCACTTCATGACGACGGAAGCAATTCTAGAAAGGATTTCGCATATTACCTGCCAGAATCAGCTCGAACCAAAGTGGTTACCTGTATCGATTCAAGGGGTTGTTTAAGAATAGTCCTCGTGGCAATACCACGTAAAAATACAGCGCAGAGATTCTACCCAGTGAAAGCTCGGACACGAGCTGATGTCCGCGAAAAGTAACTTGAAAACGAAATCGTTACAAATTTACATTTTATTGTTGAAAACATGCTACAAATACTTAAGATGCCATACATATGTAGATTTAATACATAAAACATTAAACAAATTAAAGTGTAAGGTTGAAAACCTATTACACATAATTTTAACTATGTTACAAATAAGTGTTTCATGTTGAAAACTGGACATAAATTAATGTCTGATGCTGAACACTTTTTACAGATGAAAGTGTAAATTTTTTTTTAAGCTTTTCACCCTAAACAAGGTAGGCGTGCCAGTAGCACGCAAGGGGTTACAGAGAGTGGGAGCAAGATTAAAGAGGCGTGAAAGAGGAATGGACGGAGAGAAGAACAGGGAATAGATCAAGGGAACTGGAGATGTCGATTGACATTGCATTTGAATGTTTGGAGATTATATCTATCCGGGAAGCAAGTATGAGGAAGTGAGTTCTCCAGATGTGAAGTGCGAGACATGAAGCTATTGGAGTAGAAGAGACGGCCACATTTAACCGTTTCGACAGTGAAAACCGCGAGACTGAGATTCTGACCTCGTGCTACGTTTAAATGCAAGCAGTTTGGGAACTAGCGAAAATAGCTCCTCTGAACATTTACCCTGAACGTAATGTTGAAAGCATGTCACAAATGAAAGGGCAATGTGGAAAACATGTTACAAATGGATGTTTCTTTTTCAAATATAATATAAATGAATATCTAATGTTAAAAACCTCTTATGAATGAAAGAGTAATGTTGAAAATCTGTTACAAATGGAAGTGTCATGTCATAAGCATGGTCCAGATGGAAGTATAATGTTGAAACCTGTTAAAAATGAAAGTTTAATTTTTAATCAAATTTGCATTGGGTTTTAACTCTATAAGATATAAGAATTGTGGAAACATGGCTTAGTATGGATTCGCAATGAAATATAGGACATGATCTATGCGTTATTAACGTTATTTTAACGAATTACAGTAGCAGGAATAGGGAGATGTACATACATATTCTCAAATAAGATGTCATTCCGTTTATTCACAGCATCTTACTGCTTGATACATTTTCCCGGGCTATCGGTAATTCAGTGAAAATATATTTAGAGAAACGATCAGCTAAAAAAAACTGACAGTCATGAGCCCCAGTTCTAATCTTAATATAGATAGATCCATCATTTCTTGACGTATCAGGGTGGTGTATTTTAAATCTTCACTGTGTATTTTATGGTAGTCAGTATCTATGGAAACAACCAAATCCAGATATTAAGTTTTCATGAATAAAACTCTTTCGCAATAGGCACTGATCCTAATTATGTAATTCTTTATATAGTATAGAATTGGTAACTTGTGTAGATAACTTACAAAATGGATATGAATTTGAGTTAAATTTAAAATTCATAAAATTCAGAATGAAATTCACTGTGTAAAAAGCAAGTAAAGTTTTATTGTTTCAATCAAGTTAGAGAATTAGCACCATTAGGTTTAATTAACATGAAATGTTATCTAGATCTTTTCTTGATTCTTTGTTAGTCAAGTTTTATAATTGTATATATAATATATGATACATATAATTACGCCTGTACCCTTTACTGGTGGTTACAATAAATAAAGTGTAATCATTACGCAAGAAATATTAAACGGTGAGTGAATTATCAGTCACATTGTTGCAATATTCTTGTTTAAAATGCCGTTAAAAATATCCTTTCAAAATAAAATTTAATGCTGAAGTTTTAAATTGAATATGTATCTCTCTTCCTCTGCTTGCTTGACTGAGTTCAGCACATGTCATCTGCCATCGTAAAACATATAAAGGGTGTTTCATTAAGATGGATTATACATAGGGGTGTTTCATTAAGATGGATCAAAATAAGCATAAATAAATCAGTGTTATTGGTGAAAATTTATTTATTTTCCTATTGGATTATATTATTTAAGTCATGGCGATTATGAGTGAAAAATAATATCGCCCAAATATCTGCCATATCTGAAAGAAAAAGAAAAAAATTCATTAGACGCTTAAACTTAATTCACTTTAAAATCGGTCCAAGTTATTAGAACACCCATTATTTCTGATAGTCCTGATCCGCTTGAATACTTGACTTATTGTTTTTTTCCTTCATTATTGTTTGCATTTCACTGAAGTAATTTGAGTTTTCAAATGACACGACAAAACGTGGTATTAAAAAGAGATGAAAAATGCAGTCAGTTAACGAATGGCTGTAATATTATTTACAAGATTTTAATGGGTGTAATAGAGAAGAAGGTCAGATCTTCAACGAATCATTATTTAGCATTAGAATTAGTCAGAAATTCCCCCGAAGAAAAATGTAACAATCAGTACATTTTCAATTTTTCATGTGCAGCAAAAATATAATTTAGTCTTACTAATGTCAAACTGTCAATTTGTAAATTATTTAAAATGTTATGTCATAGATTAAATGATATTGTTTCCCATATTAATTCACACGATAGACGTTAAAAATAGAAAGCAATAACTAATGCAGGAATTTTATAATTCTCATCGAATTTGTTAGAAAATTATAATTAATATGAAATAGTATTATAATTTTGTAATAAATACAGGGAATTACGGTGAGTAATATTTACTAAATTTAGGCTTTTTTGTCTTCATAATAATCTATTAAATTAACTGAAGTATTATTTTTTGACAACGAATATCATACAATGTGTGTGAATTACTAACTAATATTTACATATATATTATATTATCAGTGATGGCATAACTAATTAGTGCATAGTGAAATATCTGAAAACTTATAGCCATTTAGACTGAATAATTTTTGCAAGCCCACCCTCTGTTTTTTACAAATACTTTCACGGTAACTGCTCCGATGAGCTGCTTTCGCTGGTTCCCAGACTTCATGAATTTAAGCGTTCAAATAGGCTGGCGTCTAGATCCCACCCTTTCACTGTCGAAGCCGTCTCTTCTAATCCAATAGCTTCATGGCTCGCACTTCTCGCCTGTGGAACTTTCTCCCCATTTCCTGATAGCTACAATCTCCAACTATTTAAATGTAATGTCAATCGTCGTCTCCAGATGACCTGATCTATCTCCTATCCTTCTCTTCATCGTTTCCTCTATCCCTCCTCCTTGGTTTCGCCACAAATCACTGTAACCCCCTTGCGTGCTAGTGGCTTCCTACCTTGCTTGGGGTAAAACGCCAAAAAATATAAAAATTATGGTATCATTACCGTTTTATGCGCGTGGGAATATTAAATCAATATTTAAAGCATTTCAATTCATACACGGAATCACTATCAAAGACTAAATATTTCATTTGCCTTACAGAACGCTCACGTTGTCATTTGTCCCAGTACTATCACCGAATTTAGGCAACGTAGAGCCTGGTCAGTACCTAGTTTAAACGTATGGGTTGTGTAATGGATAATTGATCGCAATTGTTAATCGTAGTGCCGAATTCTAATTCCTGTAGGGTTCGTTATATACATTTACGTGCAAATCCTCGTGACGATGTTATAGATAGACCACGTTTCGCACAAAATCACTGCGTTAATTAGTACGATTCGTATGACTAAAACATTATTGTCTCCAAAACAAAAATCTTGTAATCTTAAAATATTTTAAGGCTTTAAATAATATGAAAATGGTTGATAAGCCGTAGAAAACGAATCAAACATTGAATAAAATAATTCATTTTGAATTTAAATTCCAAAGATTAAACGTTCCGATATAAAACGTGCATATTTCTACTTGAACTGGGCACCTCGACGTGGTGTAATGTTTAGAAAGCAGCTAGTCTTGCTAGATCAATTACGACTGAGTAGTGAGTTCTATCCTCACTGGGTACCCCATACTTTCGGCCTTGTGCCACATCTAAGCCGTGCTTAGAAAATCACTATATCTCCTTGAACTTCTAAAACTTTTCGGGTTAAATAATCTTTGAAAACTAAGAAAAAAATGGAAGTGATTAAGAATGAAGTTCTTGTAGATTCTATTATATGAATAATTAGTAA
>OZ038482.1:97192119-97194619 GCA_964036315.1 Acanthosepion esculentum | reverse complement strand
CGGACTTCTTGCTTAAAAAATTTAAATGCAACGTCAATCGCCATTTTCTGTCCTTTTTTTACCTCTGTTCGTTTTTTGATCTTTCCGCATTTATTCCTATTAAAGTTTTTCCTATTCTCGTTCACTAGCTGTAAATCTCTGCCTTCTCGTTGCATCCCCGCCCTTTTGGGGGAGAAAGGATTAAAAATAGGTAAAAGGTAATTACTATATATAATAGGAATAACTGTGTTGGGATTTCTCACTCGTCTTAAAAAGTTACTGTTATATTCGTGAGATTGGCTCATTCTATTTTTTCAAGAAATATCTGGCTCTATCTGATATACATTGTCTTTACATAAGTCGGATTAGACCAAAAATGGAATATTGCAGACATATCTGTCTTGTAGTTGGTCAGTCATCAATTTCAGCTGTGGTAGAGTTCAAAATCCTTTACCTTCTATCGTAGGTGATGAGCTGTTCATTCTCCAATTGTTTTTTGTAAAATGCAAGGTTACAAACCTGTCGTTACTCTACTGACATTTCAATGGTAATAATTCCAAGCGACTCCATTCTTTATATCTTTACAGCTAGTTCTCTTCTTGGTACTTCTACAGTGTCGAATAATTTTATTACCTCCATTTTTGAAATGTTTAAAATCTTTTCACCACAGGCAATTCGATAATGCCTCTAGGACTCAAGTCTTTACTAGGAGTGAAAGAGAATGAGAAGATTGTTCTCTGTGTGCCGTGTCCAATCAAAACGTCGAAGATTATAACTCTCCACATTTTCTTTTCCTTTTTAGTTTTTCAGAAATTTTCTCTTTTTGCTATTTTCCCTAAAGCCGGGTGTACCGTGTGTGACGGCAAAATAGTCCAAATGGTGTAAAAGCAGTATTGTCCATTTGTTAGATTAAGCTGTGAAACGTTGTACCTTAGAAATGATGAAAATTATCTTACTGTAATTCTCCCAGGTTTTTATAGCCCTATTGGACTCTACTTTAAGCAATAAGAATGTATAATTACGTTCCAATCTTAGCAGAAGTATTGGGCTGATATCGGTCATAAACGTAAATAACAAGTTCATCATTAATTAATCATAGCCATATATATATATATATATATATATATATATATATATATATATATATATATATATATATATATATATATATATATATATTACTTCAGGATCATTTCCCAACTCATTCAAGATAATATTCACCCACTCTAACCTTCTTCCTCTCCTGAAGAATCAAGATGTCTCACAGATTTCATGTACGATTTCATTTGCAAGTCATTTTTCACTGCTGTTTGAACTGTAATAGGTGAAACTCCTCTCTCACGTTCCAAACGTCATATGGATTTAGTTGTATCTTTTCTAATTAATCTCTTTAGCTCCAGGTTGAAATAATGATCTCTCTTGCTGCTGTAACCTCTTAAGCCAGTTTTTCTCTACTGTTCCATCTTTTTAAACCTTATTCACCGTTCTCATGATTGTTCTTGGATGGACTTTGAAGATGGAAGCCAGGTTATAATGTTGGTACTATTACTGAAGGTGTGAATGATCTTTTCCTTTCACCGTTGCTCGTTTGAGAAGACAGTGGGTCTGACACAAAAATTATTTTAACCTGTTCTATTTCCAGATGAATAACTCAAAAGATCTTTCAGTGATTCTTACGATAAATGACGTCAAGATGGCGAAATGTCTTATCTGAAAACCTTGTAACAAATAAAATCAATTAGTTTAGTGTTTTTTTAGATATTAAACATTTTGTTTGAGGGAAAATTAGGCTTTTACACGATTTGAACAATTTCGCTGTTACACCATATACAGGGTGTCCATCATGTTCGTGTGCACATTAAAAAGTTATAACTTTATTTGTATTTGCGATAGAAATAATCTGTAATAATGTTATAAAGTTTAATGTACCTAGGTTTAAGTATAGCTAAAATAACTAATGTGATTACAGGCATTACTGTAAATCAGTTGGCAAATGTTTTCCGTAAACTGCAAAATCGTATTACCCTTTGTATTGCTAATGATGGAGGACATGTGGAAATTTAAATAAAATATCAATAAAACCTTAAAAAATATAGATTTACTTCTTTCTAATGCTTGTAACAAATTATTTCTATCGCAAATACAAATAAATTCATGTAATTTTAAAAGTATTCTAAAGTATCTTTGTATATATATATATATATATATATATATATATATATATATATATATATATATATATATAATATAGAGAAAACAACTGAAATATTGCAAATTAAAAGAAAAAAATGATTGTTTTTTTTCTGAAAGTATATATATATATATATATATATATATATATATATATATATATTTGATATTTCAGATCGTCCCGATCTTTCGTCAGAAATTAATTAAATAACTGTATTCAGAAGTTTGTTTTCAAGTAGCGTCGGTCGCGAGACGCGGACGTTACGTGATTTGGAATGCAACTGTGTTTGAATATTTCTATCGTAAATATTATGCTATATATATATATATA
>OZ038482.1:97164619-97189619 GCA_964036315.1 Acanthosepion esculentum | reverse complement strand
AGTGGTGAAGGTTTTGTGCAGAACAATCCACACTTTTTAAGGGCCGAATACAGAGACCTGGTGCACTACATTGCCACAAGGTCCCTAATCAACCCTGCGCAGCTTTTGAATTCCGAGTTGTTCTACTCCTAGACCAGTTGCCATCCACGGCTATAGAACCCAGTCTGTCCTGCTATTTACCCATAGCTTGAGGGAGGAGAACAGGTTTAATACCTTTCCCAAGGGTATTAGCACGTTAGTGAATGCAAGGGATTCGAACTTGGATCTCCAATTCTTCCATCCACGCCGCTATCCATTACTCCAGCCTGCCATATATATATATATATATATATATATATATATATATATATATATATATATATATATATATATATATATATATATATATATATATATATATATATATATATATATATATATATATATATATATTTCACATTCTTAAATCTCATCATGAATTGACGACTAGTTATTCGTTACTGCAAAGATCTGCTTTAAATATTTCTTCTTTTTGAGTAACTACAAATAAATTGAACGGAAAGTGCAGTAGATGCATTTGCAATTACTTTCGGCCGTGACATCACAAGTCGTTCATCGGCTATGTTTGCTTCAAGCCTTTGCTGTCAAACGTACATTCAATTATACATCCTAATTTCAAATGTCGATCGAACAGCTTCAGGCTTATCAAACGGGAATTACTTGCAAAAGATCTTATTTTTCGTGGACTGCCTATCACAAAACTAGTTGGGCCAAGCATTTGAAAATAATACTAAACTGTTGTCGCATCTCTTACTGAACATACAATGTACATTGATATCACAATTGAGGCCATGTTAAATTAGTTGGGTGGACGACCCGACATATCTCAAAGTATTCATATTAATGGTCACCTATATTGTCAATGTTAAAATTGCGGAAATATATCTGTAAATTATTTAATATTTCTGTAAATATTTTGGAATTGCCCAACGAAATAACTTTTTGATCAAAGAGCCATAAAGATGAATTTAATTATCAAATAAATTTCAAATAATCTGTAGCGTAGGATGAAACGTTTTCTTAGGCATATAGAAGTATACAGAAATACAGAGAAATACAAAATAAAAATAACGGTTAGTATTAGCAGAATCATTCCAATATTTGAGGTGAGGTCTGATCAACACGGACGAAATAAGAACAGTCAAGGGCCGTATGACGTTTTGCCTACATTTTATATTGTTGAGCGGTCTCCACTTTTTACACAAATGGACTCACCCAGAGTATACATATACTACTGCCAGTGAATACCCGAACGGTAGTTAGTACGTTGAGTCAAGTCGGACAGTAGTAGTAGTAAGAACGTCGAGTCGGTCGGTAGAATAACGTAGCGACAAGAGTCACAGTAACAAGCACTTAGACTCAGTACGAAGTCATACAGCGATACGTCGATATTAAAGACTGTCTATATATTTGTCTACTAACCCGCATTTCTGGAACTACTAACCTGTATTACCAGTTTGTATTATTACGTTAATACATTTATTTCCTATATTCATTCTTGGCGTTTGTTATTATTTGATAGCGGATTTCATCCCGGAATCCACAACAACTTGGCCACGAGGTATTCGAACTCACACGGAAAACGAAACAAAATACCCCCTCGTTGTCCACAACAATTTAACGACGAGGAATTCGAACTCACACGGAAAAGAAAAAAAGATTATCCTTTGCCGACCACAACAACTTGATGACTATAAATTGGGACCTACACGGAAAAAAAAATTTCTTTCTTCTCACCACAACAGCTTGGGCGACAAGAATTTGCACTTCTCGGAGACTCAAAAGGAAAAAAAATGCCGTTTTTTGCCAGTATCTACAACAACTTGGCGACAAAGATTTACGAGGATTAAAATACAGAAAATCGAGTTTTTCGTAAGACTCTTATCATGGAGGATTTTAAATACAGTAACAAGCACTTAGATTCAGTACGAAGTCATACAACGATACGTCGATATTAAAGACTATCTATGTATTTGTCTACTAACCCGCATTTCTGGAACTACTAACCTGTAATACCAGTTTGTATTATTACGTTAATACATTTATTTCCTATATTCATTCTTGGTGTTTGTTGTTATTTGATACCGGATTTCATCCCGGAATCCACAACAGTTATTATTTCCAAATCTGCGAAATCTATAATATTTAATTAATAATCTTACATTTACCCTGTCTTTCCCTTCATATTTTATTTCAGAATATATGTGGATTATCATCTGAGATAATATTAAGTCTAAGATGCCTTCCCTCTGTACACAGAAGGAATGACTGTTAGGTGTACATTTAATTTGTGATTTATACTACTGATTCTTTTGTAGTATATATTCTTCCCTATTTTGGTAGTTGTTCATGCATTTATATATTTCTCCTCGATGGGCTCTGATGAGCGAGGACTGATAACCGATTAGCCTTTTTTGTTTTCATATTTTTCGATACGCCATTATAATATACACTGTAAAATCCCCTTTTCCTTAACTTGTTCTACTCAATACCCTTTCTTCAAAGTTTTTTTTTTTGCATATATTTATATAAAGTTACAAAGTTGCCGTTTTAAAGTCCCAATACGATATTTTCTTTAGTTTAATTGTAATTTCGCATTCATTACAAAGTCTAATCGGAGCAAATAAGTTAATGATTGGATGTTACCAAAACTTAATCACATCTCTTACTCTCGATATTTAAAAAAAAAACATGAAACTGTAATTCCAATCCAATGATTCCTTCACAATTACCGATCATATCCACAAATAAGAACGTTATTCTAACTAAATCCCTCCGTCATGAAAATTTTAAGTTTTTTGTGTTATGATGCCAAGTGTTTGAACTGTATTTTTTTTGCGTGGGTGATTAGAATCCTTTGAGATAAGGCAAAAACAGAAATCTGCTTGGTGCGACTGATCAATAGAAGTCTAATTAAGACTATTAGAAAACAGAAAAGAAAATATTTATTCGTGGCAATCAGCCGAAGGAAAATGCGTGCGTTTGCGTGTATGAGAGAGATATAGAGAAAAATGGTTTAGAGAAAGCATCATATTCATGTAAAAACGTTCCAGGTAAATTGATTGATGTGGGGAATGTCATAGAAGCCATGTATTTGGAAAGTATTGTCAATGTTGTCGTACAAAAACACATGCATACGGAAAAGAACTGACTAATCATCCTCTCATTATATATAACACATTCTCTGTCATCATTTTATTAATATATATTCTGTCAATTGACACCAAAATCTAAAAAGTTATAGTTTTCTGTGAAATGTGGCTTATTTGTTACTACATTATGCCTACAAATATATAATATTAAAGCAAATGCACAATTCACGTAATTATTCATTTGTTAATTTATTCTGGAGCTCTTTTCCCGGTCGCAACTCCACCTCTAAATATCTGTGTGTGAATTTTTACGCCAACAGAATGAATAGCCGGCAGAAGATATACCTCTATAACCAAAGGTATACACATACAACCAATGATTTACCCATATAACCAAAAATATACACCTATAACCAAAGATTTGCTATTAAAACAAACGATATACTCATACAACCAAATGTAAACTCATAAAATCATATATATATATATATATATATATATATATATATATATATATATATATATATATATATATATCTGTGTGTGTGTTTGTGTATGTGTGTGTGAGTGAAAATATATAGAAAATAGGAAAGAACTCGTTAAGTAAATAATATGATGTTCTTTCGTATTTTTGTTTTTGTTTATATAAAACAGTGCTCAAAACAAAAGTAGAGCTTAAATTATATATATATATATATATATATATATATATATATATATATATATATATATATATATATATATATATATATATATGAAGAAATATAGTCTTAAGATGTGCTAATATTTATGGGATAAAGTGCTCAATAGCAGAGATAGAACGTGTACAAATATAAAAGTGAACATAGAAATCAGCATTTAGAGGCGACAGTCTGTTTCATGCTAGATGCAATCGTCAAGCCACCTGGTGGCCTGGCGATTGCATCTAGTATGAAACAGACTGTCGCCTCAATGTGTTGACTTCTATGTTCAGTTATATATATATATATATATATATATATATATATATATATATATATATATAAGCAAAGATATACTGTACAATCAAAGGTTTACTTCTATAACTAAATCTATACTTATACAAATATGTAACCCCAAAAACCAAAGATATACCCCTACAACTAAAGATGTAACCTTACAACCGAAGATATACCTAACAAGTAAATGTTTACCCGTAAAACCGAATATATACTCCTACAACCAAATGTTAATCACGTAAAACTAAAGATATACATCTATAAGCAAAGTTTTACTGCTACAACCAAAGATGGAACACTACAACCAAATATATATTCCTACAACCAACAGTTTACCTCTACACCCAAATATATACTTGTATAATAAAAGGTAAACACCTAAAACTAAATATATACCAACACAATAACAGATCTACCCCTACAACTACAAATTTATACCTAAAATGGAGATATACCCTACAACCAAAGATTTACCACTAAAATCAAAGATATAATAACTGCAACAAAAGGTAAACTATCTACACCCCCCAAATATACAGCTTCATCTAAAGATTTACTTCAGCAAAGTTAGGGGAACTTTGCTACTTACGTGACGAGCCTACTTGAATGGATGGCGAAACGGTGAGGGAGAACATAAGAACAATTCTAAGAGCCACAGGCAATAGAAAGTTGATGAAAGTCATGATCGTCTATGTCCTGAAGGGTCAAGGCCTATAGAGGAAGAAGAAGCAAGTTGCTGGCAGTGGTGAAATGAAACATTTATAAATCTCATGCAGGCTTTTTCAAATGACATGGATTTTTTAAAGTTGGCATAGCGTTGTTATTTCACGTGACCTCAGCAGATATTGAAACCCGATTCCGTTCTGTACGTGTTTTTTGTTTATTTTAAAATGTCCTTCGGGGGTTAGGCGATCATTTGTCTCCACATATGTCTTCATTACTCCATGTGAGTTGCCATGATTTCTTGGAAATGATAGTAGAGTTGTTCTTTGTTACCTTCTCCTCGGTTCTGTATTTAGAGCTATAATTCTATTAGCGTAGTTGCTTACCAAGTTTAGAGAGATTATTCTACAGAACTACTTACACTATAATTAGTGGATAATAGGGGATATGAGGTTTATGCTGTTCACGGGATATTAATATGCTAAACAAAGTTGTAAATAAAAGAACGCATTAGACAAATTAAGAATTTAAATTCGACCTGCCTATTCCGTTTTTTTTATTAATATTATAGTTCAAATTTTACACATCCTTTATACGATACGTGGGTACGTATTACTAGCACAACTTTTATTAAATACACATTTTATGTTTGTGCTGCTATTACTGTACGCTCAAACGTGTTCATATGTGCTTGTAACTGTTTGCAGGAGTGTGTCTATTGACTGTGTGATTTAAGTCTTCAAATATCAAATGAGATTTGGGTAACTAACGTCATTCCGTCAATTTGTGTTGGGAAAGACGCAGGTGTTTGGAATCGATCTGTTTCCTTTATGGCTCAGTAGTTATTAACTTCAGAACAACTAAACACTCGAAGCGCTCCTTCCGCAAACAGGGCCGAGTTATAGGAAAAAAAAAAATTTAAAGATTCCTCAGCTTTTCTCGACAAATGTAGCCGTCGAAGATAAGGTTTCGAGCTAGCTATTGAGTTTTGTAAAATGTTCCAGCATTTATTCACCAACATTAATTATTCACTTAAAATTTTTGCATCATCCCCGAACCTTTTTTATGTACTTACAGGAAAAATTGGATTAATTTTATATTGTATCATACATAATTGATTCCCTTCTCATTTCGATATTTTTGAGAGTACAACTTCGATGTCTTGGCATTGAAATCATATTACAAGACAATGTTGCATGATTCAAGCAAGTTATATAGAAAATAGAATAGATTGTAAGAACCCTCATGTTCTTGATTTAGATTTTACATGGTTGGTCTGGCGAAGAATTTTCAGTAACTTACAACTTATCTATCTATCTATCTATACACACACACACACACACACACACACACACACACACACACACACACACACATATATATATATATATATATGAGGCACATTTTATTCAAGACAACAGACGTTATGTGTCGAATAATTTTGTTGATCGACTTTTATAAATTACAAATAATCCTTCTCAAATAAGGAGCAATTGCGTCAGATATTTTATTTGTGGAAGAAATATGGTCTATCCTTTCGACTTTCTGAAGTCATCATCAAATGGCGAGTTCCTCAGAACTGGTGAATATAGTGACTTCGGTAAAGTGTGTTTCGACGTAGGCGAGGTGTAATGTATGCGTGTGTGCGTGTGTGTCTGTATGTGTTTATTTTATTCATTTTTTTTATTTTTGAAATTTCTTTGCTTATTTTTATATATATATATTTTTTAAGCTTATCACCCCAAGCAAGGCTGGAAGCCACTAGCACGCTAGGGGATACAGAAGGCTTTGGAGGAAGAGCAGATAGGAGTGGTAAAGGAGAGGATGTGGAGAAAGATAGTGGATCGATCAAGGCAAGGGGGTTACAGAAGATTTGAAGCGAGAGCCGATAGGAATGAAAGGTGAAAGGATGTGAAGAAGGGAAGTGGGTAGGTCAAGGCAACTGGAGATGTCGATTGACGTTACACTTAAATAGTTGCAGATTGTATTTGTCAGGGAAACAGGAATAAGGAAGGGAGTTCCACAGGCGAGATGTGCGCGACATGAAGCTGTTGGAGTAGAAGAGACGTCTACATCTAACAGTTTCAACGGTGAAGGGGTGGGAACGGGATGCCAGCCTCGTAGGAAGTTTAACTACATGAGTCGTATGGAACCAGCGAAAGCAGATCCTCGGAGCAATTACCGTGAAAGTATCTGTAAAAAAGACAGAGCGAGGCAACGTCGCGTCTGTTATACATTTGACGATACGAAGTTTTAAATTATAATTATATTTATTTATAGATGTTTGGTTTGCTGCATGGGTATTGATTCGTGTATCATAAATTTGTTTGACCGTTTGATTTTGCTATTATTTTTGTATTGTTTCTGAGAAGTCGGAGAATGTTACTATAATTCTTCGTAATTTGGAAAAGTGGTTCAATAAAATGAATCGATGTAAAACGTGTGTCTTTAATAACATTTTCCTTAAAAAATCTGTTGCCTAAATACACTCAATTTAAATTGAATATATTTTGAAATCTTTCTGCACGTCTTCAAATGCGATGAAACAAACCCACATAAAACTATTTATCCATGCAACCTCGCCTAGCTCTCTCTCTCTCTCTTTATCTTTCTATTCATCATATGAAGCCATAATTATAGTAGATATCTTGGTCTATCTTGCTGTTCACGCACCTCCCAGGACTTTTGAAGAGGAGTACAAAATTATACAGTGATTTTTGTTAGGACTGGCTTTCCAGTTCCTTCTAAAGTCTACATCAACTCTATACTTCTAAAGTCACTCCCTGAATTCTTAAATTTTATTTGCTAAGATATATAAAGATATATTGTTACGAACTCCCATCTAAATTTATTATAAAAAAACTATACCATTGCTTATATTTTAGAAGCATTCTAAAATAAAGAGCCCAGTACGTGCATAAACGTAAAGACGGTAAGCCCAAAGAGATAGGTAGACTTAGTGGCGGCAAAGATTAACCAGAATGTACCCTTTCTTTTTCTTTGGGTCAACGTGTTGACAGCATGATTTACACGGATAGATTCCAGATAGGAGAGGTTGAAACACTTTAAACTAAACTTTCTCTGACCCTGCAGGTGAGACAGCGGGTCAATGACCTCATTTCACCCATAATGGGAAAGAGTTCATATTGGAAAATTGATCACGTGACAAGATAAGAAAGAAAACGAATAGTGAAACGGAAAAGTCAGTTTCGTCTAGGCATGCGGGCCGAAAAGACGTGCCTGAGAAATTTGTCCAGGTCTAAAGACTGAAAAGACCATTCCGCGAAATTTGTCCAGGTCTGCGGGCTGAAAAGACGTGTTTGCGGAAAATACAAGAGTTGTGTCCAGGTCAAAAAACTGAAAAGACGTGTCCACGAAATTTGTCCAGGTCTGCGGGCTGAAAAGACGTGTTTGCGGAAAATACAAGAGTTGTGTCCAGGCCTAAAGTCTGAAAAGACGTGTTCGCGAAATTTGTCCAGGTCTGCGGGCTGAAAAGACGTGTTTGCGGAAAATACAAGAGTTGTGTCCAGGTCTAAAGACTGAAAAGACGTGTTCGCGAACTTTGTCCAGGTCTGCGGGCTGAAAAGACGTGTTTGCGGAAAATACAAGAGTTGTGTCCAGGTCTAAAGACTGAAAAGACGTGTTCGCGAACTTTGTCCAGGTCTGCGGGCTGAAAAGACGTGTTTGCGGAAAATACAAGAGTTGTGTCCAGGTCTAAAGACTGAAAAGACGTGTCCGCGAAATTGTGAGGAGAATTCATCGAGTGGAATAGATGGACCCGTTTGACGACATGTGCGGAATACCGCTACATCGGGTGGGAGGGAGAGAGACAGAAGACAGCTTACAGAAAAAGAAAAGGAGAAAGCGAGAAGAGATATCAAAAGAGATACATATGGGAGAAGGAAAGAGAGGAAAACAATATCTCGAAGGATGCCACACCGAGATGAAGGAGTAGGAGAAAGAAAGCAGTTTCAACTGTCGCCAAGCCCTTAAATAAAGGGCGAGAGGGAAAAGAAAGAAAGGAAGAAGCAAAGGACCACCTCAATCGAGAATGCTGCTATACCGAGACGAAAGAGTGAGGGAAGGCATTTTCAGCTTAATCGTCGGCCAAGCCACTAGAAAGAACGAAAAGAGAAAAAGAGGAAGTAAGAAAAGACCTCAAAAGGAGAAGCTTATAAAAAAAAGAGAAAAGAGAAAAAAGGAGAAGTAGATATAAGAGACATTAGTGGAAAATAACTTTTATTAGGAGATAAGTTCGTTGTTTTTCGTGTGCTTCGTTTTTGTTTAAATGTACTTCTTTTTCATGTTTTGTACTTTCATGCAGGTTTAGCATGATATCTTTTTATTACATCTTTCTTTCCAATTGTCTTAAAATTTTGATGTTTTGTAAATTAGTGCAAGTATGGCACATGTTCTGTAAATTTGTGCGAGTATGGCACAAGGCCATACGTTTAATTGTGTTTTTCCTTGCTTAGAGGTCATTCTCCTTCCACTATTTTGTCCACAATGTTTAAATGTTTATTCTTGACATATTGTCATTTTTGTTTGGCCGTTTTTTTTTTTAATTTTATCTTCCCCACATTTTCACCTATGTTAATAAATTTATATTTCCTGTCTCCATCGTTGTTTGTCGCCTATCGTGTTTGTTCCTTAATCGATTCCGCTCGGCCGTGTCTGATCCATCGTAAAGAGACCCTTGGGAAAGAAATATATTTTACGAAAATTGAGTAAAATGTCAAATATCAAAAAAATAACACAGATTACGATCCTCCTCCACCTCCGCTATCGATAGTGTTGCAGGAAAGGGAGAGAGTCGTAAGAATATATATATATATATATATATATATATATATATATATATATATATATATATATATATATATATATATATAAAGAACAGTAAGATATATAATCCGGTGTTTTTATAGATATTTTTATTTTTACAAAATAGTGCTCAATATAAATTTACAAAGCATTAATATTTTTTAAATTAACTGACGTAAAATATGTTTTTTTCGCTACACAGTAATAAACATGTTTCAAAAATGGAAGCTAAAAGCTTCGAATTTAATTTTGTAATTAAATTAAAAACATTAGTTCCATTTCCTCCTCAAGCGAATTTTGGAGTAACATATTTTTTAAAAATTTACTGAGTTTTAAAGGCACAGAAAAAACCTTGGAAACAGAGAATTATGATTTTTTCTGTGCCTTTAAAACTCAGTAAACATTTTAAATCAGTTAATATATATATATATATATATATATATATATATATATATATATATATATATATATATATATATATATATATATATATATACAAAGTAGCAATTAAGTCATTATACTGTAATAAAAAAGCTAAGAATTGAAGTAGGTGGCTTGAAGTTCGAACAGTATCAGTATTTATTTACTATTGTTTACCATAGCATTTTATTGTGATTAAACTGAATGAACCAGAACCATTTTATTAATACGTTCCTGGACTGTTCATCAATTGCTTTCCCTTAATTCTTACTATAAATAACTTTAGAGTGCCATTATTACAACCCAACATATATATAGTACTATCGTTATGTTCTGTACGATTTAAATTTCACGATGTAAAGCTCAAGGGTAGTAATTAAATTATGAAATGTTCAAATAGGTTTTTGTTTTTTTCTTTTGTTAAACTATTTAAAATTATTAGTCAAAAACTAGATATTTTAAACAATCTTCTGTGAAATTCTAAAACACTTCTGCAGCGTTCAAAATTAATTTTATTAAGTTTGTTTTCATTATTTTAATAGAGATATATTCAAGAATTTTAGTTTATGTTTATTTTTTTCATAACAAATTATAGATGTATTTTCAAGAAGAATTTTTCTAAATCGGGAATGTAAACAGGCATGCTGTTGTAAATGTTGTAATATGTGTGATGCATCATTCAAATGAAAAATCAACCAGCGAGAAAACATAGTAGTAGTATGACCCACATATAGATTATTTTTATATACAAAGTTGAATTTATGCAACACGTTAGTTGGTAGGGATAAGTTATTACATTAGATAGTTAAAATGTCTAGATTTTAACTAATCGTTTAAAATAGGTTTAAAACAAGATTTGGACATTTCATTACTTACTTAACTCCCCTGAAGTTTACATGGTGAAACTTGAAACGTAAAGTGCATAACCATAGCATTATTCACTTCACAGGAAAAAAAACAAACTTTTAGATGACCACAATTTTGTCTTAAAAAAATGATGAACACAAAATATTTGTTTTAGAAACAACAGCACCCTAATGATGACATTGTAGCAATGACAAAAGTACTTGGAATAAATAAATATATATCAACATAATAATTTTTTCTCATCCTATAATAAGGTTACTAAGAAGCTTGTCCGTGAATGAGAGAAAGCTATTGAAAATAGACTAAACTTGACTAAATTAATCAATGAGACAGGTCTGAATGAAAATAAGCTGCCAAAATATACGCAAAGATATATATATATATATATATATGTGTGTGTGTATGTGTGTGTGTATGTGTGTGTGTGTGTGTGTGTGTGTGTGTGTGTGTGGCTGTGTATATCTGCGTGTGTGTGTCTGTATGTATATGTGTGGTTCGTGTGTTATTTATTGCGAAAACGTTATTGTTACTGTATAGTGGTACCTGAGTAGATGATTTGTTTATTTATTAAACATTATATTTATTTATTTCGATAAAAATAACTCACGAATATTCAGGCCAGTAGATGTAAAAAAATGAATATACTCTTTAATAAATAGAGAATCTACTTAAATATGGGTATCCATTAAGAATTAATTTTAACCAATAGATTAAAATATGTTGAATAAATTTATGTATAATTTGTGAACACTTAGTTCAACAGCTAACGGTTAGAGACTGTTCCAACGCAATCCTCAGGCTATATCTATCTATCTATCTATCTATCTATCTATCTATCTATCTATCTATCTATCTACCTATCTATCTATCTATCTACCTATCTATCTATCTATCTACCTATCTATCTATCTGTCTGTCTGTCTGTCTGTATGTGTGTGGTGTGGAGAGATAGAGAGTGAAAGAGAGTTAGTTGAGTTTGAGAGAAAAACGAAGTGTATGCTCGATTTTTTGTCACATTTGAGGGCTTGCATACAGCAAATTTAACGATACTTTCTGGGACATTGAAATTATTTTTCATTTCCAATGACTCATTCAATCGCGGTAATTGCTTAACACTGCATCGAGCAACATGAATTACGCCAGATTCTATCATTGTGTAATGCAGGTCTTATTTGAAATTTAATCAGAGAAAATAAGTTCACAAGTAAAAATAAATAAAATTTCTGGCTGATAAGTTGATGCCTACGCCTTTCGTTTCTTCATTTTAGTTACTTCTGTTGAATCGATTTTCGCTCATTAGTGACAGTCTTTTCCAAAATTATACTTTCTTTGTGGTGAATGAAAAGAATGCCAAATATTTAAATGTTGGATTTTCTTAATTTCCGGAATTTTATGCGGATCTCATTTTCCTCACGTCGTTATTATTAATGTAATATATGTATAATATTTGACCGAATAAACTGTAAAGCCAGATAATATATTTTCTAGTATGGTGTAAAAAGTTATTGCTGGTAACTTTCGCATTATCCCAATATAATAATATTTTTTCGGTCTTTCGAATTCGAAACGCTTTCTCAATAAAAGCTAGAGATAAAATAACATTTCTCAATAGATATCTTTAGCCTGATTGCATTGATTTTCTGCAATTATTTTCCTTCTAGCTTCAATGCATTCTTCTTTCAAGTAAGTCATTTCAGAAGAGAGTGAATCGCTTCTCTCTACAACTTCATGTTTGTTTTTGTTATAAGTGACCTTTTACCCTTTCAGAAAAAATGGAATCAATGACGGCACTTGTAGCAAGAATTAGAACGAAATTGTTGAAATAACTAGGGTGCATAATAAGGAAAGAATGTTTGGAGAATTAGACAGGAACAGGGCATATAGACGTTGGACGTGTGTAGAAGCGTGTAATATACTTTCGTGTAATTGGAGAGAACAGGCAGACAGAGAAATAGCAAAAGACGTGCATTTTTAAGAATTAATAAAGATAGGTAAATGTAGAGAGGTATTGTTGACAACGTCTTGAAGGGACACGGTACAGAGAAGAAGAAGAAGAAGAAGAAGAAGAAGAAGAAGAAGAAGAAGAAGAAGAAGGACCTTGTTAACCTTTGTTCTTTTTGCTTTCAATCTCTTGTGAATTAAAAATATTCTCGCTGTAATTTCTAGATATTTTAACTGAATCATTCGAAATGCAAACATGTTCTCTTATATTTTATATAAATCCTCAAGCTTTCCCCCTTTTCTTGATATTCTTAGCATTCACCGGCAGATCCACATTGTCTTTTACATTTCCTTCTCCAGCTGAATGATATTATTCAGCATTCACTGCTGTATACAAGATTAGATATTACATAACTCAAAACTTTTTCTTTCTTCTTTTCTGTTTTCCTATGTAATAGTTCGTTTACTTTTGGAAGACATCGTTCGATTCTCCTGTATATCTTTAGATATACATATTTGTCGCATTTTCTGTTGCCTTTTATTAGAAAAAAGTTAATTGCATATCTGTGCTTGATTCATTTGGAATCCTTGTTACGTAGCTCGCACCCTGGACAGTCTTGGAGAATATGTCAGAACAATGTTGGGTATTTGAATGACTGAGTGGAAACATTCTCTATAATCTGACTAAAGTGACGTTCATACTGATAGAATATGTAAGGGCAAGGGAAACAAAAGCGAAAATCTCAGTTGTAATTATGCAGCTAACGGAAACGCTGAAGATGTCGTAAGGCTAAGGTTGACAATTTTGAGATCGGCTAATATGTGAATCGCGACACGTGAGTTACCAGTATTGTGACATTTTTTATTTTGGTGATTCCCTTTGGCGCATATTTATACAAACACACAAGCACACAAACACACACAGAAAGAGGGAGAGAGAGAGAGATCAAATGTAGATCAGATATTGATAGGGATCTGACAAGATAATATGATTTATTTAAAGCTTTTCATCCCAAGCAAGGCTGGAAGACACTAGCACGCAAGGGGTTACAGAAGATTTGGAGCGAGAGCAGATAGGAATGAAAGGGGAAAGGATGTGGAGAAAGGAAGTGGATAGATCAAGGCAACTGGAGATGTCGATTGACGTTACACTTAAATAGTTGGAGATTATATTTTTCAGGGAAACAGGAATTAAAAAGGGAGTTCCACAGGCGAGATGTGTGAGACATGAAGCTATTGGAGCAGAAGAGACGTCTACACCTAACAATTTCAACGGGGAAGGGGTGGGAACGGGATTCCAGCCTCGTAAGACGATTAAATTCATGAGGCCTAAGAACCAGCGAAAGCAGCTCATCGGAGCAATTACCGTGAAAGTATTTGTAAAAAAGACAGAGCGAGGCAACAGCGCGTCTGTGAGAGAGCGAGTGCAGACGAGATGACAGATCGGGGCCAATTACATTGCATATCCGTCTCGGGATCTTATCAAGAACCCTGAGGCAAACAGCAGGGGCTCCAGACATTATATGGCAGAAATACTCCATGCAAGGGCGAATGATTGCTTTATAGATTTGGAGGAACGATTCCGGGGAGAAAAAATTCCTGGCTCGGCACAGGGAGCCAACTTTCCTTGCGGTGGATGAAGCAATTGACTCGATGTATTTGTTCCATCTCAGGTCGCGGACAGCGTGAAACCGAGCATCCGCAGAGATGACATTCTAATGGGATGCAGGGATGGATGCCTGTGGTGGTTAATAGAGGGCATTTTTGTGTTAGAGGCGTTAAAGTTAACCAACCAGTTCTTGCCCCAGTTCACAGCCGATTGTAGGTCCTTTTCGAGACGAACTGCCATGTTAACTTGACTAAAAAATCTCAATCTGACATGTTTCACGTTTATTAAAGCATCGCCAAAGATCAAGAATAGAAATGAAAATGAGAATTCCAGTTATAAGAAAATTAATGGGGATATCATTTTGGAGGACGAAACGAATTACATAGAATTAGTTTCAATTTATCATTCAATTAACCAATTGACATTGTTCTAGCTGATTTCGATAAATATTTAAATTGATTTTTTATTTCTGCTATATAATTGTTTATTTTGTATACGAAAGAGTTATTTAAAAAATAACAACATACTTTCTTGAGAGTCATTGCCTAAACAATTAATTTAGTATAGTCAGTAAAATGTACCAGATTTCATTACGGATAGAAGCTGCAACGATGAACAATCGATTTATTTCATTTCAAGAATTCACAAATAGGAATGATTAATTATTTGATCTTCATACCCTGCTGGTGGCGCTAGGTGTGGCGGTCTCGCCATAGCCACCGAAACCGTGATATCACCCCTGGTCGGCGGATGATGAAGACAGGGTGTCGCCCGTGTTAATACACGTTATATGTTAATATATATATATATATATGGTTCGACTGAACAAAGCAACTGTACACTCAGTTTTACCCATAATTTAAAATTAAGTTTTACTTGATCAAATACTTAAAGTATTTTTATTTCATTTTATATAATTATTTGTCTGTATATGAAGCAGTTATTTACGAAATAGCAACATATTTTCTCAGTATTTTCTCGAAAGTCAGTAACTAAACAATTAGTGTAGTATAGTCAGTAAAAGTTAGTAGTTTTGTTATTTTGTTTTATTGTACGAATCAACTGTACATTCATTTTGCCCAGAATGTTAAATTAAGTCTTACTTGAACACATATTTAAATTAATTTTTATTTGCTTTTATATAATTCTTTATTGGTATATGAAACAGTTATTTAAGAAGTAGCAGCATACTCACAGTGTAATATTTTCTCTGAAATAACGACGTAAACAATTAGTTTAGGACAGCCAGTAAAAGATACCATTTTTTTATGATGAAGCAAATGTATCCTCAATCTTAATTAGAATTCTAAATTAAATTTTAACTGAATATTCTAATTTGTGTATCTACACACATTTAGATTTGTAACATTGTAAAAGTTTGATAGCAACAAGTATTTCTTAATTGTTCTTTGATTTGATTTTTTATTTTAGACTGTATTTTTCTACTTGAATATACATCCTGTGTTTACCGATGTCCTAAATTCTAAAAATGGACAATATTTATCAATGAAAATAGGTATATAGAGATTTTCCAAGTGTAGCTCAGATGTTGTACCAGGATGAAAGTATGGGCCACCAAGTGAGGATCGAACTCACTACTCAATCATAATTGTTTTATCGAGACAATCTTGCTAACCATTACACCACCCCGAGATACCCAATGTGGTTATTTTCACAGCGTAACGTAGATGCGGCACAAAGCCCTAAGTATGGTGAACCCAGTGAGGATCAAACTCACTAATCAGTTTTAATTTTTCTAGCGCGACAAGCTTGCTAACCATTACACCGTCTCGGGCTGCCCTTAAAATATATGTATATATATACAACAAACGATTACACACGATCTCAAGTGTAAACAACTATATTTTATAGATGACTTCAAATATAAACTACAATAATATATCTACGGACACATGTATGTGATAATCTAATAATAATATATGTGATATAAGTATATATATATATATATATATATATATATATATATATATATATATATATATATATATATATATATATATATATATAATAATCTAATGCTTAAATGTACACTAAAGTATAAATATTGTTTATCTATGTCATCAATATAAACAGGGTCAATATTTACCTTTAAATTCATATATAATAAAAAAACTGAATTTTGATATTAAGGTTACTCACAATGTCGTAAAATCCAGCAATTCAGACCGAATTGTATTCTAGAAGAAACATTGTTTATATATCGACAGGGCCGGATTTAGATGAAGAAAGGTACTAGGCTATTCCACCTTTGAGGCTTCTCTTAATCTCTTATTGTCGCAAATCGAGGAAAATAGAAGAATGTTAAATTAAACAATTTAATTAAAGCAGAAGATGGTGATGTGTGTTTAAATATCCACAGATGAGAATTTCTCCTTTAAATATCATTAGATATTATTTTTAAATATAGTATATTTGAAATGCATGAATGTTAAATTTAAAAACAAATCTAACAACAAATCTATAAAGTAATCAATGGTAGCATCGAATTATAGTCTTAAAACAGAATTATTCTGAAAGGGAATATAAAGAAAATTACTGAAATCTTGTTTAGAGTCTACAATGCGTTAGGACAGAGTGTGTACGAAAAAGGCCTTTGACAGTGTCAAAAATGTTATACACCTTGGTTGGAGGCTCTCTATATTTTAAGGCCCAAGACTGCTACACAGTATGTCAATGAATATGTTTCTCATAAAAAGACAATTCGTCTGCCTTTCATAGAATTATGCCACATTTTTTGAGCGAAGATTTTTTTTGCCTTCATTTTACAACATTTCTCTTTAAATTTGTGAAATTCTCTTTTCTATTGGGCATGAATTCGAATTTATTTGATTAATCTTGTTGATGATTGAAATAAACTTCATTTGTTTTTTGGATATGAATTACATCCAACGTTGCTTAGGGAGAGTATTGTTGTTGAGGCCGTCATTAGCGGGAGAAAACAATTCTGTGAACAAGTAACCTTTTAAATCTGCCAGTAATAACATTTATCACTGCCCTTTATGATTCTGTTAAGGTCAGCTTAATATAAAGTATCTACTGTTATTTCTCTTTAATGAGGTTCTTTCTCTGATAAGAATAAATATACATTCCATTGAAATTTGAATGTTTACGTTCGAACACAGACGGGGGATTTGGTCCATTTACTTTCTTCAGCTGTGGGTTTCTAATGAAAGAACAAACGGGAAAAAGAATGAGTTACCTAGTGAAAATTCATGACTTCCGAATTCAGCTTATAAATGACTCTTTTTGATATAATCTATATTTACAAGTGCCAGATTAAACCTAAAAATGGACTATTGATACTATATTTGGGCTAGATTTGCTGCGTCATTACTAACTTGTCTCGATAGAATTGAAAAGCATCTATGCGGCTTCGCGGGTAACGAATTATTTTCCACCTACAACCTTTTTTCCACAGACGAAATGGCACGGGCCTCTCGTTGCTGTATAGCTATTTCCATGGCATTTGTATTGATGAGATGCATTCCTTGCTGCCACCAGCCTTGACTTTTGTAACTGGGACACGCTATGCCACGTATACAATGGTGAATCATCTGTATTCGTTTCTTAATACATTGGTAAGTAGTAAGTTCGACTCGGACAATTTATTCCTAAGAACAGTAGCTTTGTGGAAAGGACTACCGGCACGTGCTTTCCCCACTCACTACAATTTTTACATTTTCATATCTAGGGTTAACTGTTATATTCCCTACATATCTTGATGAATATCAAATTTTACTATTACTTACCCTTATACTACACCACTCAGTAATTAAAAATACAAAGCGGGTGAAAGCAAGGAATGTATCTCGTCAAAACACATACCATGGAGATATGATTCTGTTAAGGCCAGCTTAATATAGAATATCTACTGTTATTTCTCTTTAATGAGGTTCTTTCTTTGACAAGAATAAATATATATTCCATTGAAATTTGAATGTTTCCGTTCGAACACAGATGGAGGATTTATTCCAGATACTTTCGTCTCCTACGGTTTTGTGATGAGAGAACAAACGGAAAAACAATGAGTTACCTCGTCACAACTCATGACTTCTGAATTCAACATAAGTGAGGAAGTATTAAAGATCTATCATCCGAAATGTCTAGTGGATATCACCTCCTTTTAAGCTCTATATTTACAAGTGCCCGATCAAACCTAACATGGAGTATTGCTACCCTGTCTGGGCTGCTGCTGTTGCTTCGTCCTCATTTGCTTGTCTTGATAATGTTAAAAAAAATCTATCTCCCACATTCACGCAACATATGCACCAGAGATTACACCGAATTTACAAGATCGGACCAAAAATGAAAATTGTTGTGATATCTGTGCCGGAACTGCGTATCAAACATTTCCAGTCCTGACTGTATCAAATGTGTTTAAACTGCCTATTAAACCACGGATTCTTTTTCCATCTTAACCCCACTTCACAGGCAGGAAAGGTTGCAAGCTTGTGCTGATCTTTCGCTATTTCCAGGGACAATGTTCTGATGATGTTCCACATGTTTGGATCGTTACACTTAAGACCCGTTATGCCACCATTTGGACATGGTCGAATCATCCACACCCCCTTTGTATTCCATTTGTAAGACGAATGTTCCATATGGTGGGCTTCCTCCCAAGAAAACGCTGATTTCTAGAATAGATTCCCGAGAGGATGCTTCCTCGGTCACTATAATTTTAACCTCTTCATACATAGGATCAACCTTTATTTACCGTATATAATTTCGAAATCTACAAATTTTATGTTCGTGAAACAATCACATTCAGTAAGTATTTCGCATAAGTGTTTTTTGGGGTTTGTATTTGGTATCGGAGGAACGGTGGAGTTGGAGGCACGGTGGAGTAATGAATAGCAGTTCGGATTGAGGAATCGTAGAACCGAGTTCGAATTCCTGTAGAATCCATTATATTCACTTACATGCTAAGAATCTTGAGAAAAGTATGAATACTCTTCTCCGTTTCAGGTTCTATAGCCTTGGATGTCAACTGGTCTACCGCCAAAATAAATGGCAACGTACTGCGGGAAAAATCTGCATCGTCAGTCATGTATCTTTCCATACATGATCGACTAAGCATGGCGCATAACTGACTGATTGGTTAAATAAATAAATCAATCTACCCAAAACATTTAAAAAACGAGAATTGACGAGATATTCTCTGCAAAACCAAGATATTCACAAAACAATGTTGATGATTTCTCGTTTGTTTAGATTTGGGGAAGTGCATCAGGCCGGATATTTGGCGAGATTTCTTCTGATATAACGCATCCTTTCACACACTTCCATTACCGGATTCAGTCAGTTATGTGCCATGCGTGACACACGCTTAGGCGATCATGTATATTTCGATACATGACTGACAAGGCAGATTTTTTCACGCAGTAAGTTGCCATTTCTTTTTGCGGTAGACCAGTTGTCATCAAAGGCTATAGAACCCGGTCTGTCCTGCTATTTACCCATAGCTGGGGGTAGAAGAAGTGAATCCATATCTTTCCCAAAGGTATTAGCACGTAAGTTAATGTAATGGATCCGAGCTGCTATTAACGGATTTATGTGTACTAAATTTCGTCGTCATCATCATTTATTTAGCGGATTTTGCGCTCCTGTAGTCATCATTTCTTTCCATCTCTTTCTGTCTGATGCTGCCCTTACAGCCTTAGCCGCCCTCATTCCAGCCCAACTCTTAATATCATCATACCAAGCCATGGTTGGTCGTCCATGGTGCCACTTGCCCTCTACTGGTCACAGCAGAATGTGCTTATGAAGCCGGCTCATCGCATAATATACCCAAAATAACGAAGCATCCTTATTGCCATCTGCTCTCTCAATACTTACCTTGTTCTGATAGTATCTAGCACCAATTTATTATTGTGTCTCCCTGTCCATGGCAGGCTAAGGACTATGAGATATGCCCACATCTCGAAAGTATCAATCCGGTGCCTTTCTCTCTTAGTCAGTGGCTATGGCGATGATTTAGTGACTGAAAAATCTTAGGCTAATATGTTACATTTGAAATGTTTGCAATTTAATACACACTCTCTATCAGGCAATCTATATTTTTTATATTTCCCCCCATATATACGTATATGGGGAAAAATGCATTCGTGTATAAGTTTTAGTTGAAAAAGTATCAATCGGGACGGATTAGTCCATGTCGACTCTGAACGCTTTCATTCAATCAAGTTGAACATATACTGCTAAAGATGATGGGAAAATGGTCGGTTCATTGTACCGTTCTCGTATGTAGCTAACTCCTCCTGCTATACACTATCTTTACAAATGCCAGATCGAATCAAAATGCAGTATTGCTACCATATCTAGACCGAAACTGATCAGTCTTCACTTGCTTGTTTGATCGAGTTCAAAAGCGTCTACGCGGTCTTCGGAGTGATGGCTTATTTTACACCTTAAAACCCCTTTCCTTTAAACAAAACATCACGGGCCTCTCGTTAAATTATCTCTATTTCTATGACATGTGTTCTGGCGATCTTCATAGCTTAGTCTCACAAGCTCTTTGCAACAGAAATCCGCCATATCATTTACAGAAGTATTCCATTCGTATTCTCTTAGTAAGAAGTTCAGATCAGTTCGGAAAACCCCTTCCCGAGAATTGCTGCTTTGTGGAACAGACTCCAAACAGGGTTTCTTCTACAACCTATAACGATGACTTCTTCAAGTGTAAGTATAAACTTTATCATTTCGACATCACCTCATGTACTTCACTTCTTCCTTTCCCTACGCTCATAAAAGACCACACAATAAACCTCAAACTTCGGTGGCTTCTTCGCCTTGGATTAGGGATAATTAGTATTAAAAAGCTCTACTTACAAATCAGTATCTTGACATATATATATATATATATATATATATATATATATATATATATATATATATATATATAAATATATATATATATCTGTATGTATATATATATATATATATGTATGTATGTATGAATGTATGAATGTATGACAGCTCCTCGGAATGGTTGGCGTCCGATTGCTTCCAGGCGGGATAGAAAACCGACTGATTTAACACCTTTCAGATATCTTACCCCTAGGCCTTGAATTCGTACTTGAAGAGTAATGCTTAATAGCAATAGTAGCCTCGGTTTTAAAAAAAACTTTCTCTCGAGAGCTCATATATATATATATATGTATATATATATATGTATATATATGTATATATATATATGTATATATATATATGTATATATATATATATATATATATATGTATATATATATATATATATATGTATATATATATATATATATGTATATATATATATATATATGTATATATATATATGTATATATATGTATATATATATATGTATATATATATATATATATGTATATATATATATGTATATATATATGTATATATATATGTATATATATATATGTATGTATATATATATATGTATATATATATATGTATATATATATATGTATATATATATATATATATGTATATATATATATGTATGTATATATATATGTATATATATATATATATATGTATATATATATGTATATATATATGTATATATATATGTATGTATATATATATGTATATATATATGTATATATATATATATGTGCATATATATGTATATATATATATGTATATATATATATGTATATATATATATGTATATATATATATGTATATATATGCAGAAATATAGTCTTAAAGTGTGCTATATTTATGGGGTAAAGTGCTCAATATCAGAGATAGAGCGTGTGTAAATATAAAAGTGGACATGGAAGTCAGCACTTAGAGGCGACAGTCTGTTTCATGCTAGTGCAATCGTCAGGCGACTAGTGCTGTTATTTTTCTCGGCTATTTATATAAGGGTCAGTGGTGCATTATGGGTAGTCTATTTTGGCGGTTACTTTTACCGGAAGTGGCTTATTTGTTTATTTATTTATGTCAAATTGTTTTGCTTGTTTTTTGTTTGTTTTTTTATTTTTATTTTTATTTTTTATCTTATATATTTATTTATTTATTCTTTTATTTTGATCGGTGTTTTTGGTTAACGTAGTAAAAATTTGTTTATATAGCTTATTGTTGGTAGTCTATTATAGACATTACCGGAAATCGCTTGTTCGCTTATTTATTTGGGTCAAATTGTTTTGCTTGTTTTTATTTATTTTCATTTTTATTTTTTATCTTATATATTTGTTTATTTGTCATTGATTAAATCTGTTTGTTGAATTTGTGGTTTTTTCTGACTATTATTTAGGTGGGAACAGTTTTTAATTTATCTATTTAGGTTGGTTATCTTTATTTGTTTTTGTTTTGTTTTGTTTTTTAAACGGCTAGTTTATCGTAATCGGTTGTTAGTTTATTTATATATTTGGATGTATTTAGATCGATTTATTATACTTGTTATTTATTTGTTACACTATATCTTTTTGGCTTTCGGTTTTTAAGTAACGTAGTATATTATCTTTTATTAATGTTTTTTTATTTTTTTTTTTTTTTATTATTATTTTTATTTGTATAACAGTTATAACTTTCATCCGTTCTTTTGTTTTGATTTTATTTCGTATATTCTAACAGGTGTGGTTTTATGATTTGTTTGGAGTAATTTATTTTGCTTATTTTATTGTTGTTTGTTTATATATTTATTTATTTTTCTATTTTAAGTTACGTAGTAAAAATTTGTTTTCATGTCTACATTTTGAGATTAGCTCGGATCTTTTATTTAATAATTTATTTTCATCTGGGAAGGTAATGATAGCTATTTTTTCCTCCAAGCAAAGTTTGCAGGTTTTTGATAGGTTGTTGTAGGCTGATGATTTTTTCCTTATTTTCCAAGATATTTTTGGTGTGGTGTGTGTTTTGTTTTTTATTTCCCAGATATACTTAGAAAGCATTGTGCTGTTCGCATATTTACTATTTGTGAAAGACATTTTGTGTACATAATTTCTTTGTTTCCATGGTCCTTCGGTTACTCCTATGTATACTTTTTCTTCATTATCTGCTGATTTTGTCGTGGCTTGGTAGATTACGTTGTTTTGTAAACAATTACCGTTTAAGGGACATTCGTTTTTTATTCTGCAGTTGCACGTGGGTTTAATTTGTTCGTGTGGTTTGTTAATAATTTTTCTGTTGTGCTTTTTTATTATTTGTGCCATGTTCTCGGTGCAACTGTAGCTGATTTTTACTGTGTTTTTGTTGAATATTTTGTGTAGGGTGCTTGATTCCGGGAAGTGTTTGTGTAAAAGCTTGAAGAATATTTTTCCTATGTTTGTTTTTACGTTTTTGCTGTACGGTGGGTTGAACCATATGATATTTCTTTTTCTGTTGGTCTTTTTTGTGTTCTGTGGTGAGTATGTGAGTGTTGCTGGGAATCCGCTATCTTTTAGGGCTGTTTCGTAGTCTTTCTTGGCCTTGTTAAATATAGATTCATCGGAAGAATTGTCGGAAAGCCTGCGGTTAATCGATTTAGGTATCTGTTTGATTATAGAAGGCGGGTGGTTGGAGTATATATGTATGTACTGTGGTTTGTCATTCGGTTTTCTGTATGGTTTGTGTGTGCCTTTTCTTAGGTTGAAGGTGACATCTAGAAAATCTACTTCGTTTAGGTTAGTTTTTATATCTATCTCGAATCCGTTATTTTTGAAAATTTTAATTATTGCTTTTCTAGTTTTATCAGTCTTTTGTTTGTTGCAGTTTCTTAAGATTATGAGACCGTCATCTCTGTAGAGCCCTGTGTCATTTCTATCTATTATTTTGCTTAGTTCGTGTAGTAAGTAAATGCCTACGATTTCGCATGTCTCTGCACCGTCAAAGCTTCCCATTGTAGTGTCAAATATCCCATCTTTCTTTATCCATGCTTCTTCATGGTGAAATAATAATGATTTACGTGAGTGCTTAATGATGTCGATTTCGTTTGGTTCCCACCTAAATAATAGTCAGAAAAAACCACAAATTCAACAAACAGATTTAATCAATGACAAATAAACAAATATATAAGATAAAAAATAAAAATGAAAATAAATAAAAACAAGCAAAACAATTTGACCCAAATAAATAAGCGAACAAGCGATTTCCGGTAATGACGGCCATTATAGACTACCAACAATAAGCTATATAAACAAATTTTTACTACGTTAACCAAAAACACCGATCAAAATAAAAGAATAAATAAATAAATATATAAGATAAAAAATAAAAATAAAAATAAAAAAACAAACAAAAAACAAGCAAAACAATTTGACATAAATAAATAAACAAATAAGCCACTTCCGGTAAAAGTAACCGCCAAAATAGACTACCCATAATGCACCACTGACCCTTATATAAATAGCCGAGAAAAATAACAGCACTAGTCGCCTGACGATTGCACTAGCATGAAACAGACTGTCGCCTCTAAGTGCTGACTTCCATGTCCACTTTTATATATGTATATATATATATGTATATATATATATGTATATATATATATGTATATATATATATGTATATATATATATATGTATATATATATATGTGTATATATATATATATGTGTATATATATATATATGTGTAT
>OZ038482.1:97152119-97157119 GCA_964036315.1 Acanthosepion esculentum | reverse complement strand
GCTCGGTGGAAATATATTGAATTTAAAACCTAATTGTTAATTTGACTATTATCAACTTGGTCAATAGTAAACAATCCATAAAAAGTAAACAATATCCGAGCTCACCGTGGGGAATAACTATGGTCCTATTAACCAACAGCATTTTCTTAAGCACTGAACCCCAAGCAAGTCAGGGGTGCCACTGGTTCGGAAGTGGGTTATATAGAGTTAAGATGAGAGAAAAACTGTGTATAGAGGAAATGAGGAAAGGATAAAAGATGAACAGGGTTCAAGACATCAGAAGATGGTGATTGACTTTGCATTTATTGTTTTTAAGATTGTAGTTATCAGGGAAATAAGTGAACGGAAGGGAATTCCACAGGCAGAACGTGCGAGAAAAGAAGAAGTGGTGGTTACATTTAACTATTTCACCAGGACAATGTTGGGATCTAGATGCCAGTCTGGCAGCACGCTTAAATGTATGTAGTCGCGCCACCATGGAAAATAAAGCTTGACAGAACAGGAGCCATATAATTTTTTATAGAAAAGACACGGTCTTGTGCAGAGTGAGCAAAATATGGAAGCAGAGGCATGTATACATTTGGATAAGCTTGATATCTTGAATCTATATTCATCCTTATTTGTTTAACATATTCCTTCGACATGATTACATTTTAGCCTAGCAACTTTTATTTATAAAATAGCCTGGCCCAAAACAACGAGAGTTGGAAGCTGAATAAAAATTGGCATATCCATAAAGCAAACGGATGCAAGACATGACTATTAAATAATCCTATTTACTGCCTGGGAGTTTTCTGCATAATGCAGCAACAAATATACAGCAGCATAATGTCTGCGAGAAGGTGACTGGTGTCGAGATACCAAGTGAGGATTACTTACATCGCAGCTATTTCTTTGGATTTTGTTGAGAACCTCGAGATGAACTGCTGGGTTTCCAAATCACTTATGGCAACAGTACTCAATGCACGAACGAATGGCAGACGTGTAGATATGTAGAATGGACTCTGACGAGAAGAAACATTCTGGAACGACACAGTGGCTCAAATGTGATAGCAGCAGAGGCATCTATTGTTTCAATGTTGTTGTTCTTCTTCAGGTCAGTTGAAAGCGTAAAGCGGAGAAGACGCAGAGAGACAATCTCCTGGAGTCTAGCATGACATATACTTATAATGCGGAGGGAATTATCTCTGTGGTGGCTAAATGAGAGTTCTTTCGTTTTGGAGGCCTTAATATTTACAAGCCATTTCTTGCACCAGTTAACCATTGATTGAATGTTTTTTTCGGCAGTTGACACAGAAAAATAATTGGGCGAATGGGATGACAAATATATAACATAGAAGATAAATTCAACATAAAATAGGCTGAGCTAGAGGTAGTTTCGTCCAATAACAAATTGCTACAAAAACCAAACATTAGGCTGAAAACTCGGGTCTTGTGCTTCAGTCAGCCTCGATAGTTTGAGACATATATATGGAACATATGCATTCAGAAACATCTCAACTATCACTTGTATATAACGCTTTTCCAGATCAATTGTTAAACACAGTGTTGAACAGAATAAACCTCTAGTTCTCAGCGAGGGCCATCATTTTCCGAACATTGTTACTAGAGAAACAAAAGAGAAAAAATAAATAACACTACCAAATAACACCATCTCTTGAGGACTTCCAACATCAGCAAAAACTAAATTTGATATCCCATGTCACTTGAAAAGAAAATAGAGTCAAAATATTGACTGTAGTGAACAAAAAGGAAAAAAAAATGACGAGAGGCGGGTTAGAGAGTGCAGTGCGCCGTTCGCCGGCAGACCAGCTGTTCTACTTTCGTCGTCGGTCGCGTCGAGGAAATGGAGTGCGAGTCTCCTTTTCTCGGCCGTTACACCGGGTAGTCGTGAAACAGACACCTAAATCAGACGCGCCTACTTCAAATTCCTCTTCGTCTTCCAGTCAATTCGTACGTCCAACTCTGTTACACGAAGTCTGCCGAATGACTCGACCTGATTCCTGCCGCTGGCACCTCGCTTTTATGCCAGTCCGACACGGCCGAAATTTGCATGTGTGCAGATATCGTCTCGTTTTGGACGAGATCGGCGCACATAAATTGTGTCTTCGATAGCGGCCATATTTCTTTTCGGGAGTACTCTGCATGCAAGACATGTTCGCACTCGTTTTGAACTCCGAGGTAAGTCATGTCTTTTGTCACATTGACATTCCACACTACTTCAATCAAAAAGTAGTAAAGGAAATCGCCATCAATATTGGGAAGAGTGTAGCGATATTAGTGTCAGCCGATGCCTTGTTAAATTGAAAACAACAAACCAAATATGGTTTCAGACATTTATTATTTCTGATTTCTCATCGGAAAAGTGAAGAGAACTTCACAAGTCCCATGACAAGCGGTCACAGAATGAAGATAAAATATTCTTTTAGCGAAAGATGACAGAACAAACAGCATTGTTCTCTATAAGACAGTGATCATATCAAGTGGAAAACACGGAGAGTGACGAGAAGTCCTCTTCACAGTGGCATGAAAGGGAAGACGCTAGAGAGAGTGTTCACCAAACTCTCACCAACACTTCACCTCTTTCTCGCACGCCTATAGTAGTAGGTTACAACCAGAAGAATAGTTGCTTACTGCTATTAAAGCCGCATGGTTTTAATTCCTTACGACTACGAAAGTCTCATGGTTTTAATTCCTGTGTGACGATCTAGCGGAAAAGCTATTTTAAAGCCATAAGCCTTTGACTGAAAAAATAACTGCACCGTGAGAACGAACCTGGTGTCTGGTTTGAACTTCACCGATACTGAACATGAGAAACTCATTTGCTGAAAAAATTATTTAAGAGAACGATTTTATAAATTTCAAAAGACAGTGGTTCTGGCATCTCGGCCATTTTCTACCAAAAAATATTGATACACAGCTACAAACTGATAACAATATGAAATACGTGTCTTAATGTCATAATTTTCTTCACAAAAGCATGATATTTTGTTGAAGAAGAGATATTTCCTCACATTTTGCCTGATATACCGAATTCTGCATATAAATATAAAATTCATATATGATTCATTTGTTCTTTTAAAGTAGCCTTCATTAGTAACATGGTATACTTGATATCGGCCCGGGAATACAGATAGTTACTGAAAATGTAAAATTCATATATGATTCATTTGCGATTGTTAAGTATCCATTTTTAGTAACAAGGTATAGTTGACATCGCCCAGGAAACAGATGGTTACTGAAAAAAAAATTCATACATGACTCAATTGTGATTGTAAAGTAGCCTTTCCTAATAGCAAAGTATATTTGATATCGGCCCATGAATGCTGATGGTTAATGAGAAAATAAAATCAATATATGATACATTTGTGATTGTAAAGTATCCTTTCTTAGAAACCAGTTACATTTGATATCGGCTCTGGAATGATGGTAGTTACCGAAAACATAAAGTCCATATATGATTCATTTGTGATTGTTAAAAGTCTCCACTGAATGCCCTTGTTATTTATCACCCCTTTCAGTTACAACTGAGGATCGCGCGAGTACTTTGCTTATACTGCTTACAAAATATATGTTAAGTCTTTTTCAGTGTAACAGATGTCATCTTAATAGTTAGTGATGATGTCTCTCCAGAGATCCTTTTTCTTAACTCTTTGTGAATTATGGCGTCTTTGAGGACATGAGTTGATTCCTGTTCCGAACATAGTAGGGCTATATCAGGTTGAAGCTACGGTTCTACTCTGATCACACATGATAAGCACGTTTAGTACGTAGCTTGATGGGTGACCGCATGGGAATAACTCGTGCTGCAAGATTAGATGTGCGTGTGGTCTAATTTATAACTGCTGGGACTGAGAAATCGCAGAGCCGAGTTCGAATTCCAGTCGGGTTCGTTTTATTCACTTACGCGGAAATACCGTTGGGAAAGATATGGATCCAATACTTATCCACAGTTATGGGTTAAATTTTAGGATTTCTATCTCATAGTACCTATTATCTACAAAAAATGTTCTTACTATTCCCGAAAAAACATCCCCGTTTAAATAAGCAGCAAAATATTAATAATACCTATTAAAATCAAGGAAAATAGCAAAATAAATACTTACCGTAAAATATATATTGAAAAAAATAAATGATGTTTTCACCAGATTCTATCCAACTGTCATCAATATTCTCCTGGTAGACTAAAAAGGTTTTGCCTACGGAATAAAATATAAAAAACATAGTCACCAAGTGTGATATCATTAAGGCCTTCAAGACATACCTTCTGTTTATAAAACCACGTTAATTCTGTCATTTACCATTTTCAATATCAGTATTACGCGACTAAATCAGTAGAATGGGCATTTGGTTGGAAATAAGAATAAATGCACAAGCGAATTAACGCAAAGAAAACGAAAATGATTTACATAGATGCGTCAATACATTTGGATCGGTGATAGATTATTTGTTACAATAACCAACAGCTTTCCTAGGCCGATATCGAATATACCGCGTTAATGAGAAAGGCTACTTAGAGTATACAAATTAAATCATCTCATATCTATCTCTTTATAAAGAAAAGTGGCTTTCATACCATCTTGTTATTGACAGTTGCTGGCTGACACCAAATTAGTTGTGTTTCAATCCTGGCTTGAGGCATTCGGAAATTTAGTCGCACTGAGCAGCTGTGATACAGCGAAACAGTACTGTCTGTGAATGACATAATTTAGCTCTTGAAAATACATTTCAATTGAGCACTGTTGAGAGATAAGCTAATTCTATAAACAACAGCCACCTGCACTAATGCAAAGCTCTTCAGTAAAATGAATGGAGCAGTTTGGCTGATTGGCATTTGTTTACATTTGTAAAAACAATACGCTTGATTTAGTTGTGTAACTTTACCGAGTGAAGATAGATCTGGCTGACACCAAATTAGTTGTGTTTCAATCCTGGCTTGAGGCATTCGGAAGTCTAGTCGCACTGAGGAGCTGTGATACAGCGAAACAGTACTGTCTGGG
>OZ038482.1:97142119-97149619 GCA_964036315.1 Acanthosepion esculentum | reverse complement strand
TTTTGAAAGACCTTCGGGAAGAATACTTTACATTCTCTCATATTACGTTTCTATTGCAAATCTGAATATTCGACCATGATTATCCGATTTGCTATTGCTCTATTTTTATAAGTCAAACCTTTGGCAACATTACCAAAGCATCTGATATAACGATCTACCTACAAACCTAATTCGTTTCATCCTTTTACAGATGAACAGTAATCGGAAATAATTGAATTAAAAGATTCGGTTAAAAACGTATATTCTTTTACGCGGAAAAGACTAATACAGACTCATAGCGCCTTTAGCTTTTGATCTTTGTTCAGATTTGATTTATTCTTTACAGTCATAATTGCTAAAGAGTACTCATCGTAATTCGTTTTGGCGTTCGTGTTTAACATACGGCGTCACGATACATTTCAAGTAGCAGTGATAAAGATTTGCAAATTAAACACTTGTTATGAGAAATATCGTGGCTTTTGTAAATCACTGGAAGGTTAAATTACGTATAACTTCGTGTTTCCTGGCGTTTTGCCAAATTCCCTGGAATTCATATAACTCAAGAAAGTTATATACATCTTCAACAGAAGTAAAAATATTCACACCTTTCTTAAGCCAGCGCAAGTGTTGCCTGATATTGTATTATAACAAATTGTCTTGGAATAATGCGATTTACAATCAAAATTCTCCAGCTCAGTGGAGCGACAATACTTTCAAAGAATCTTAACAAATATTTGCCAAGTGGCTGAAATAGTTGCGTATCTACAACTGTTGATTTTGATATATATTTAAATTTTAAATCCTGCTGATTTTGATAGATAAACGAGTTCTAAATTCCGATTCCTGATTTTCCAGTCTTTTTTATTTTGATTTCTTGAGATGTCAACGAAAACTCGTTGCCACATTTGTAATGCGGACGAATGAATACTCGTTGTCACTTTCGTAATAATCGTTGTAGTACGGACTTTGTAATCGCCGATACAACTATAGTAAGCCCTTGAAACAATATTGATATCAGACGCCTTCAATAACACTCGCACTAATAGTACTTGTTCGATAATACTTACTCGACAAGTAACCCGCATAGTAATCCGAGTAGAGAATAGCAGTCCATATAGTATTAGAGGATAGAGTATAAATACAGATCAATCTTAGACATCTCGTGAGCTCCTATATATACGTTTCCTCTATGGTCAAGTGATCTAATTAATTCAGGAATAGGATCGCCTGTGTTTGCTCACTGGCGATCTATGTTCACTTTCAAGTGTCGGCAGCGACACTTTATTCCTATATAACATGATTTTTGAAAGAATTAAATTTGATCAGCTTCACTTAGTTTTGAATTACTCAACACGAACTGAAACTTGGTAAATATTCTTAACATATAAGAAATAAAAGAAACATATGGATTCAGCAGCATATCATTTAATACTTCTCTAAATTTCAGGTAATTTTACAATACAAATACAGGGTGACCCAAAAAACGGGAATTTTTTAAGTGCGTATTGCCAGACATGAGCAAGTGGCAACACTGCAAGACAGTGACCTTGGGCAAGTAAACGAGAATGAAATTCACAGTATCACTGCTGAGATGTTGCAGCAGTCAATGAGGAATCTCAACAGCAGATTTCAAGAATGCATTCGTACAGGAAGACGCCATCTACAGGACGTAATTTTTAAAAAAGACAATTCCATCATTGTTTCATAAATGGCATATTTTAAGGTTTCAATTAATATGAATTAAATATTTTTCTTCCATCATTCTTGGTTTTATTGGATTGTTAAAAAAGTTCCCGTTTTTTTTTTGGGGGTCACCCTGTATAATCATAAGAGATCTCTTATGAAGTTGTACCCCAAAAGAAGCAGCTGGAAATTTGTCAGGCCCTTAAATATTAGAAAAAGAGTCTGAACTAAACTCTTAACTTTTTCTATTAAAATACACCAAAAGCTTAAGTAGTTCTACGTTATTCATATAATGCTTAGAATTTACACAAGAAATATCTATTTACTAGATTTACGTCCACAATAATACACCAGGTTTTGTTGGGTTTGTACTAAACTCCATGCGCCTAAATGAACAGGGCAACATCTTTTGATGTTAAACAAACAAAACAACCAAGTATATATTAATATCGAATAAAGAGAAGAAAATAAAAGATACGTTCGAAAACAATGTGCACGTGCCGGGCTTTGATTAGGAGTCCGTTCGTCCGGATATCATGCTTACTGTCCTTGACGAAGTGCTCCATTTCTCTCTTCGACAAGGTTGTTTTTGTTTTTGGTATTTGCAACTTCTCTTATGATTGCCAGGTCAGTTCTTCTATAATATGCAGCAACACGTGTAGCATTAACATGCCCACACTCCTTTTATCCCGTTATTTTTTGTAATTGCAAATCATTCGGTCAATATTGTCTTCAGTGTCCGTTTTAAAAATGTACAATTTGAAACAAGGGAAATGATTGGGTTGGTACCTGAGAAAGTCTCTAAACCGGTTATCACCGCTCCTGGACCCTCGAATAAAATAAATTGTAATTAAAAATAATGGGCTTATATGCCTTTTGGTTCCAATTAATTAGTTACGCCGTTTAGTTTACCATTAGCCGTACCAAAACTATTTATATACCGCCAAACGTTTGTGATATAATTAAAATGAAATCGTGGCTTCTATATCATGTCGTTGTTATTTCATGCTTTGTAATATTTTGAGCTCGCAGTCTCTTTCTCTCTCTCTCTTCTTCTCTCCTTCCTCGTTCTCACCCTCTGTTATTTTTCTATAGAACTTACATGATATTTATGAAAGGATGTTTTAAAAATCTTTATGTTGAGCTAGTTCACCAGATTCTCATTCAGAAGACATGGCAAAATATTATTTAACAGAAAATGGAACAGAACGTAGGGATGTGAATTCATATCTCAATTGGCCAACTATTATTATTATTATTATTAGTAGTAGTAGTAGTAGTATTAATAATAATAATAATACTAATAAGCAAAATGATGGAGGTAACGCATCCAGTATTTTATCACCCTTCCAGAAGAGTTCAATTTAAAAAAAGAAAAAAAAAAGAGACATTGGTTAAGATTGTTTAACTATATTTCGACAGCGAATAAAAGAATTAGAAAATATACGTTGTTTTTTTTTGTCTTAAAATAACGATGTTTTACATAGATTTGCTTTTTCAATTCCATGCACATTCATTTGATTTACATGTTTGTTTGCGCCTTTTCATATCATCCTATAATTCCAGTAGCAAAAGGGAATGTGTTGCCTTTCTACGGCATATTACACCTATTCCTACTTTGTGTTCCGTGAATTTACTTACTTTTTCAAACGATTTCCAACATCTTCTTCTTCTTCTTCTTCTTCTTCTTCTTCTTCTTCTTCTTCTTCTTCTTCTTCTTCTTCTTCTTCTTCTTCTTCTTCTTCTTCTTCTTCTTCTTCTTCTTCTTCTTCTTCTTCTTCTTCTTCTTCTTCTTCTTCTTCTTCTTCTTCTTCTTCTTCTTCTTCTTCTTCTTCTTCTTCTTCTTCTTCTTCTTCTTCTTCTTCTTCTTCTTCTTCTTCTTCTTCTTCTTCTTCTTCTTCTTCTTCTTCTTCTTCTTCTTCTCTTCTTCTTCTTCTTCTTCTTCTTCTTCTTCTTCTTCTTCTTCTTCTTCTTCTTCTTCTTCTTCTTCTTCTTCTTCTTCTTCTTCTTCTTCTTCTTCTTCTTCTTCTTCTTCTTCTTCTTCTTCTTCCTTCTTCTTCTTCTTCTTCTTCTTCTTCTTCTTCTTCTTCTTCTTCTTCTTCTTCTTCTTCTTCTTCTTCTTCTTCTTCTTCTTCTTCTTCTTCTTCTTCTTCTTCTTCTTCTTCTTCTCTTCTTCTTCTTCTTCTTCTTCTTTCTCTTCTTCTTCTTCTTCTTCTTCTTCTTCTTCTTCTTCTTCTTCTTCTTCTTCTTCTTCTTCTTCTTCTTCTTCTTCTTCTTCTTCTTCTTCTTCTTCTTCTTCTTCTTCTTCTTCTTCTTCTTCTTCTTCTTCTTCTTCTTCTTCTTCTTCTTCTTCTTCTTCTTCTTCTTCTTCTTCTTCTTCTTCTTCTTCTTCTTCTTCTTCTTCTTCTTCTTCTTCTTCTTCTTCTTCTTCTTCTTCTTCTTCTTCTTCTTCTTCTTCTTCTTCTTCTTCTTCTTCTTCTTCTTCTTCTTCTTCTTCTTCTTCTTCTTCTTCTTCTTCTTCTTCTTCTTCTTCTTCTTCTTCTTCTTCGACTCACTTTCTATACTTATTCTTCTTCTTCTTCTTCTTCTTTATTATTATTATTATTATTATTATTATTATTATTATTATTATTATTATTATTATTATGTTTTGAGTGCGGCTTCTGTACAAACTAATTGCAGCAGGGCCTACTTGTTTTGCTAGTGAATGCTTCCTAATACATTACAATGTTGCTTGTTCCTTAGTGCGTACGTTACACCCTGCCAATATCTGATAAATAACAAACTATTTCATTTTAACTGCGAGATAGGACGGAAAAGACTTATCTTTGACGTTATTCGGTTACAGTGCGAAAACGAGAAGAAAGAAATAGGAAAGATAGGGAACTGGAAGAGAAGATAACACCTTCATATGCTTGCTTCCGTGAAATGAAAAATAAACAAAAACATTTCAAATCTTTTCATTTATACACTCTTACTTCTTAAATCTCGTCCCGCATTAAAATCTATGTTTGTTATTGCAATACTTTTTTTTAGTTATTCCACCCTAAGAAAGCAGAAATGCCACTAGTACGCAATGGTGGTTACATGAATGAAAGTGAAAGAGAAGACTGAGAATAGGGAAGATTGAGGAAAGGACAGACGATGGCGTGTAACACTGGATTTCAAATTTTGAAGATTGTAGTTATCAGGGAAGTAAGTAAACAAAAGGGAGTTCACCAGATGTAAAGTCCGAGAAGAGAATCTGTTGGAGTAGAAGTCGCGGTTGTGTTTCGCTTTTTCAACACTAAAATTGTTGGGCCTATACGCCAATCTAGTAGCACGTTAAAATTCATGCAGTCGGGTCGCAAAACAAAAATGATTGTCCACGCAGTTACTTTGAAAATATTAATTGGTTTTATTAAGGATATTAAACGAAACAATAGGGTCATGTCTACGGATACTTGCACAGAGCTTAATGACCTGAAGAATTAATATATTTAAGAAAATTCACATAAGAAAACATGAAATTTTCACTAATATTTGTATTTGTTGCTGTTGTTATTATTATTATTATTATTATTATTATTATTATTATTATTATCTTGTCTTACACTTCATAGACGATAGAGGCAATAGGATAGGATTTATAATTTCGTTGAGGAAATCATTATTGCTACTTGATATATCAAGTTATTTTTGACTAGATTCAATATTGTTGGATGCGAGTCCGAAGTCAGTTTTATTTGATGGCTGAAGAAGATAACAGTATAATGAAAAATAAGATATCCTAAAATAATTGTGGAATAACTAAAATATTCCAGGCTGAATTTATAATGTTGACATTACGAACATTTGTGATATAATTATTGATTTAATCTTTCCCAGAGGAAAGGGAGTAAACACTTGCATCTACTGACAGTTCGCATTCCCCTGTTCTGGGACCGTTTCTGCATTTCCCGCTCTGAACACCAATGATTCACTTTCATTCCTATTTGTTGTATTGCGTTGTTTTATGAAACGTGATCAGTAGTCAACTTCCTCTCGGCTGAATCTTAGGCAAAATCCTATTTTAAAATCCATCTGCACTTCCCGAATCGAAGAGGTTTAATGCCCTTCGTTGTACTTGAACATGCTTTCCAACCCCTTCCCCCATGAGGTTTATATCCTATTCTTATTAATGGTTATCTTGGTCTTATTTCATCTACTTCCATGTCAGAGTCACTCCCGCTATCATCCATAGCCTCGTTTTCTACTATATCTTCTTGATCGGAAGATCTCATCCTTTCTTCAGTGTAAATATATTCCACCATCAGAATATGTTCCTTTTCAATTCTGGGTCCTATTTGGTAAGAATGTTTCATTAGGTTTTTCCCTTTCATTGCTATAATGACTGGATTATGTCCCCTTCGCACGATGAAATTAGTCTTCTTAGGAGTTGCTTCTTTGTCTTTTTTATACCACATATTTTCATTTAAGGTGTAAGGTATTATTAATAGAGATCTTATTTGTCTTCTCATTAATACTGATGTGCTTTTCAAATCTGTCTGCATGTGCAATTGTCCCTACTTGGTGACAATGCCGTCAATCTCATTTTTAATGTCTGTATTTTTCTTTCTGTAATATCATTACATTGTGGATGTTACGGCGGTGTTTTGTAAGGGAAGCAGCCAATACACCCAAAACATTTGCATAAATTCTGGTGCATTGTCTGATAACAATATTTTAGGGATCCTATTTCTAGAAAATATCACGGTTAATATTTCTCTATATTGTAGTCATTTATTCAGTCTTTAACGATTCAGGCCATCCAGCGAAGGAGTCTACTATAGTTAGGAATATCCCCATATCATTAATGTTTTCGTGGTCCATATGAAAACGAGACCATGGCTCCGTTTATTTTGGACATGAGTGTATTCTCCTTTGTCGAAGATTATTTATTTCTACATATTTTGGGCATTTCATTCCATGAAGCAATATTACCCGGCCAAAGTGACTACAATTTTATTATACTCTGTGTAGCGTTTATCACACAGTTAAAATACCCATATATTCTTTTCAGAATATCTTTTTCCCAATGTTTCTGATTCTACTATCATCTCCATTGCATATAACGCTGTTTTTCATCGTTAAGTTATGCCTTATTTCTTTCATAATTTATTTACCCTTTAGAACAATTACTTCACATGTTTCTTTTATTCTCCCAGCAATCTTACTTAATATCGGATCATGTCAATCCGGGTCGAGATAATACGTCAGTTTCAACCCAATGCAATATTTCCTCATCCCGGATTTTCGTTTTTTTTTTCTTTTTGACATTTATTAAATTGTATTCTTGATATCGCATTAACATGTGGTATGGTATTTCCTTTTACATACTCAAAGCCAGAATCATATACCATTAGTTTTATTACCCACCTTAGAATTCTGGAAGATATAAGATTCGGTAACTCCTTTATGGAGTTGAAAATACATTCTAGAAGTTTATGGCTAGACTTTTATAGGAATTTCTTACTCAATAAATATTGTCGGGTTCGGTTTTTGCTTCAAATGGTCAGTGCCTCTTTTTCATAATTTGAATAATTTATTTCTGCTCTCGCCAGTATTTTTTGAAAAGTCAATAAATGGATGTCTACTTTGAGATAAAATAACTAAAACAGCTAGTTCACATGCACACGTAGATAAAGTAAGCTTCTTTTGTAGTCGAAGTATTCGCAATGATTTTTTAAATCCTCAAACGTTAAACGTGCTTTGAGTCCATCAGAATTACACTATTCTTTTTACGCTGTTCCAAAAATGTTTCTATTATATCGCTGTATTTTCATAGGCATATGTTATAAAAATTAATCAATCCTAAAA
>OZ038482.1:97099619-97139619 GCA_964036315.1 Acanthosepion esculentum | reverse complement strand
GGAGAAGAAGAGACGGCTACATTTAACAGTTTCGACAGTGAAAGTCTGTGAGCGAGATACCACCCAAGTAGAACGCTTAAATACATAATGTCTGGGAACAAGCAAAAGCAACTCATCGGAGTAGTTACCATAAGAGTATTTGTAAAAAAGACAGAGGAAGGCGACGGCACGTCTGTCAGAGAGCGACTGCAGACGAGATTCCAGATTAGGGAGCGTATGATATAAAAGAATAAGCAACTGAAAAACCCAACAAAAGTATAAAACGACGTCCAAGAGGAGAACCAAATAGGGAAATGAGGCAAAAGATGAAGAAAGACATGAATGATGACGAATGAGAGAAAGAAGAAGGAAATAACGGGGAAAATACAAGATAACAAGTTTCGAATTTTCGATACGAAACAAATATGTTTCTTTGTTTAGAACAATTTTCGTCACTCTTTGCTGTAAGTATATACGTTCTGAACTGATGGTATGGATGTAAACAAATCCGAATTTAATTTCTCAGGACCAAAATATTCGGACAACACATTAATAATGTTTACTTCTTATCGGCGGGAAATGGATCATGAGGAGAACATTAATAATTATTTTTAAATTCGTAGTCACTCTAAATCACCATCCTGTATTTTCATACAAATGAAGGTTTAAACAAGGCTCATTGCGTTATTATACGTGGGTCATTCAATGTATAAGGTGAATGTTTCGGTATAAGGACTTCTAATACAGATAGAATCTTATCTCTTTTTTATTTTATTTTTTGTTTTACTTCTTTTTCACATGGATATAATTTCTTTTGCAGATTAAAAAAAAAAACTTTGATAGTTTTGGCGATTAACAAAGATGACCGACCAAAAAGCATGCTCCAGGATTAAACAGCGGTCAGTTATCAAGTTTTTGGTTGCTGAAGGGTGCAAACCAGTTGAAATTCATAGGAGAATATCAACTGTATATGGTGCCACATGTTTCAGCCAAAAAATGTCTACAAGTGTATAAATTGTTTAAAGAAGGACGGAGCAGTGTTGAGGATGAAAACGGGCCTGGGAGGCCTACAGAACCGAGGTCTCCTGAGGTGATCGAATCAGTCAATGACCTCATTCAGTCTGACAGAAGGGTGACGGTGGATGACATTGCAAGGACTTTGAGCTTATCTGCTGGGACAAACGCAGGTGTCATCAGTCAGAAGGAGTCATCTTGCATCATGACAACGCAAGACCTCACACAGCAGCCCAAACGGTACAGACCATCAACGAGCTGGGCTGGAAACTACTCCCTCATCCCCCTTACAGCCCAGACCTTGCCCCTTAAGACTTTCACCTGTTTGGTCCCTTGAAAGCGTTCACGAGAGGCACGACGTTTAAAAGTGACGATGAAGTCAAAAGTGTTGTGAGCGACTGGCTGAGACATCAGTCCAAAGATTTTTACGCTGAGGGAATACGGAAGCTTGTGCACAGATGGGAAAAGTATGTGACAGTGCTGGGAGACTACGTTGAAAAATTAAAAAGAAAGTAAGCTTCTATCTGTATTAGAAGTCCTTGTATCGAAAAAATTCACCTTATTTATTGAATGTCCCTCGTATTTTTACAGACTTATTTTTATTCGCATTTGTTGCGTTTTGGTTGAGTGTCGCAAAAGGAGAGGATAACCATTTTACGTTAAATCATGAGCTACCCATATAATTATAAAGTTCCATATGTTTACAAAGGCTTTACGCAATTCATAGGAGATATTTGGAGCACAACATTATGCAAAATTATAATAAATTAGCAGATTGCTTCAAGAGATTTATGAAGACTGGTAGCGGAGTTACAAATGCTGATGTCAATTACATATTTTTTTAAATGCATACAACAATTATTTATCATTTATACATTTTGTAAATAGTATATAATTAATCTATTAAACACAGAGAAAGCTCCTCAGCTCGATACACTGGACAACATATTTGGAAAAAAACATTGGAAATTTGGGTACAATGTGCCCTTTATCGGATTTAACTATCTACTTCTTTCTTAAAATTAGAGATTAAATATTGCTTATATCACATATAAGAGAAATAGGGAGAGAACTAAATTTCCCGGCAGTGCTAGAGCTAGAGGGAGATGGAGAGAGATAGAGATAGAGAGTGAAAGAATCATGTGATGAGATGAAAAAGTGGAAAAGCTTATAAATGATTCGTTACGCCGATATCTGTTGGTCTCGGCTTCTTCAGTTCATAATCAGATAAAAATTATCAGTAAGGAAAATGCATGTTTTTTTTTTCGGATAATAGAATTAATAACTCAGATTCCATTATCAGATCTGACGATCATGAAAACCCAGAAAATGTTTATATATATATATATATATATATATATATATATATATATATATATATATATATATATATATATATATATATATATAAATGCATATTTCATTGAATTTTTATCTGAAAGCGCTTGGATGAAAAGAATATTCGGACAGTTTTTATATAATTTAACATCTGAAAAGAAAAAAAATATTAGATCGGATCAGAAATTGTATAAAAAACTAAATAAAAGCAGCTTATCTGTCGTATTTAATGAAATGTGCATAAAAGAAGGATTGGTACCTAAATCCACAAATTTTACACACACACAGACACATATGTATATGTATGTGTGTGTATATATATATATGATACCTGTTGGTGCCAGGTTTTAAATCAGGCTACTGAAACAAGAAAGTTTATTTAGTCATACATACATATATGCGAAAGTACTATTCGGCCTGAAGATTGTATTCACGAATGGAACAAACTGATGCAACTCATTAAAAATTTATATATATATATATATATATATATATTTATATATATATATATATATATATATATATATATATATATATATATATATATATATATATATATATATATATATATATATTGTATAAATATGTTTCATAGCATTTATATCCAGCGCGCTAAGGATACATGGTCTGATGATCGACTGATGCGAAAAATTAGCAAACGCCGTTTAGTGGTAATTCCTATGACCCCACTTGGTATATTTATGAATAGTCTATCTCCATTATTGACCATAAGTATCGTATGTATTTCATACATATATTAGTTCACGTTCAATTTGGGGAATATAAATTCAACTTCAAGTCTACTTGTAATTATTTTCCTCTACAAAATACCCTTTATTAAATCAAGTATGTTGAGTGATTCAAACACCATTCCTCAAGAGGACAGTAATTCAGCCCATGCTGGAATTCCCTAAAGCAAAAATATGAAACATTGATATAAAAGATTTCTATCTTTCATATGATTATATTGCGTTTTTTTATTCATCTTAAGCTCCGGTAAATTGAAATATTGAGACAACACAGTTAAAGGTCAATACATTCTCATTCTTTTACATTTTCCTTGGGTTTATTTTACGCAGATATGCAATTCTCTTCCTTGTGGAACGGGTTTTTAGTTCTCTGAAATATCTTCATGATTTGTAAGCATAATCAATCCGTCTTACATCAGAATGTTGCAACCAATCGTAATTGGTACAAACTTAATAATCTCTTCCTGTTGTATAAGAACCGGATATTCAAATAAGGAAGACATTTCGCTGATTGCAAATATCTAGAAAATAAGATATATATCTAACGTGATATTCTTGACTCATTCATAATTATTTATATATTTTGTAATAAAACCGCCTCATACGTTATATATATATATATATATATATATATATATATATATATATATATATATATATATATATATATATATATATATATATATATATATCTGTGTGTGTTTGTGTGTGGCTATTTCCAGGCATGGAGGAATGTAATTGTAATTGTGCTGTTGAGCAGGAATCCCTCCTGTGTTCATTTCTGTTCTGCTATGTTGAATTACGTTCGACCATTTCAGTCAATTTCAGGAACCATTCCGTAGTTGGCAAGCATCTATTAGTTTCTTCCTGGTAATTTTAGAATGTTGAATATTTCAAATTGTGTACTTTGACCTCATGTGATATTAACGTGAGAAAGATCTCATAAAAAAAGGCTGCTTTTTTAAAATGTGCATCCTAAATATTTCATACACATTTCAAGATGAAGTCTCCATTGATTAAACCTATTATATTTAATGTGGGTACATAATAATCTAAAAATATGAGCCCTCAACCAAAATGTGGGTAAATAGTTTTCCGTATCTCCACTTTCAAATAAGTCGCCATTTTGCTATATACAGAGATGATACAGAAAAGACACTAAATCTTTGACCGTCATGCAAACTATATTTATATGCCCCCATTTTTTATATGTACAGACACATGGTTAGTTATAATAATGTTTTTCGAAATATATGAATACATAGACACATATGCACTCACCGCCCGCAAGCACGTAAACACACAAATACACAGAAGCACACACATAATTACTTGGGTTAAATTTAAATTTAATTTAAATCAAAGGGAAATATTTGTTTGTGTGTGTGTGTGTGTGTGTGTGTGTGTGTGTGTGTGTGTGTGTGTGTGTGTGTGTGTGTGTGTGTGTAAAAACAGTTTGATCTGACCACTTTGATAGGTATTTCATGCAATGCTTGATTCAAAGAATTGATGAACAGATTTCAACATTGATATGACAGTTGAATTGTCACAACAAAAATGTATTGTAAGGCACTAACCACTGATTGGTGATTTCTTGCTCAACATGACGTCCGTATTGTCTTATTTTGATCTTGACGATATGGCCTGTATCTTCTGTCTTTCTCCTTCTATATTTTAGATAGGAGTCATTCCTTTGTTATAAATTTAAATTTAATTTAAATCAAAGAGCAAACATTTTCAGTGGGGGGGGGTCGTGATTCCGAAGACCCCGTGCATTCGATCAAAATGATCTTACCTATGTGACCTTCATCTTCTGGCTTCTATATTTTCGATAGCAGTCATTCCCATATTAAAATTTAAATTTATTTTAAATCTGAGGGAAACAGATTTCAGTGAGGAGTTTGTGCCCCAGGGGAAACCATTTGATCAAAATGAAATCCAAGTATCCTAGAGTTATTCTCTTGTTCAAATTTAAATTTAATTTAAATCAAAAGCTAATAATTCAGAGGAATGGGGTGCCTCCAGCATCCCCTTTAAGCAAAATGAAATACACTTATCCAAGTACGCCTGGTAATGCAGTTTCACAACATATATGGTCATGGGTGTCTACCTACAAACTTACTAGGAGTTGATAACAGACAGGCTACAACTTTATATATATATATATATATATATATATATATAGATAGATAGATAGATAGATAGATGGAAGAAAATGATAAATTCATTCTATATACTAGAATGATTATGATTTCAGGAAACTTAATGAGTAACAGCTTTTACCTGTGACGCGTTTTGTCCTTAAGTCCGATGAAACTTCTACCATCTTGTCATGAAATTTCCTAATATATATATATTTTTAATTCTCTGCGTCCCAATAATTGTGATTATATATATATATATATATATATTCTTAATGTTAATAATACCTGTTCACTCGTACGTAGTTTATACTGCAACTATGCTAAGCAGACCCTAGTTACAGTTACTGGAAATGAAGCGTGTTATCTAGCGTGACCAACAATGTGAACAAAGCCAGCACGCCCATACCCACTATAACTTGGGACTTTGCGTTAGTACAGACCCCGACGGCCATCTAGGTTTCCGTCTACTCAGTGTCACTCACAAGTTCTGGGTCAAACCGTTGTATAGTTTTCAAGCACTTTCCATAGCGATAACATCAAGTAGTCACCTTCCTCACAAACAGACCGTGATGAGATTCGAACCCGTATTCAGAAATATATATATATATATATATATATATATATATATATATATATATATATATATATATATATATATATATATATATATATATATATATATATATATATATGGTGTAATCGCAAGTTAATATAATAAATTCAATACACATTTAAAACACAGTTAAACACACGCACAGAAATCGGGGTCGTCATTAAACACCCATCAGTAATGCTATACGTACATTTATATAAATTTGAACCATACGCATACACTATCCATTTCTCCTTCCTACATTTTCAGTAATGACACACTCACCGGCACTACGAGACATACCCCAAATAACCTGTAGTATTTAAATATGAACACATACATATTAATGCAAAAAAAAAGAGATATATATCCGACCAGTGAAAATAGAGCATAAATTCAAAATATCCCTGCATTTTCCTAATTCCGAAAAACTTCTGTTGAAGCTAAACTAAACATGTCAAATTTTAAAAAAATATTTTAAAACGTGTTCCTTAATTAATGCTATACTTTAAAGTTATTGAGATCTATATTACTCTGCCTCAGACTGTGTGCGTCTGTGTTTGTATGTTATTATATTTTTTTCTTAGGTTTTTGCATCGCTAATCGTAAAGAAGTCTAATTATAACATTGGCTTTGTGATGACGGCCTCTATAGTTATTTGATGTCACCAGTGCTCATTAAAAAAGTGTAGTTCTTGGCAATGAAGCAGTTTATCGGAAAATGTGACGAGGCATTGAGATTGGTATTTTGCAATGTAAACACACGCGATATATTTCGTGACATGAGTTTGATAAGGTTGACCTCACTTGTTATTCGAGGTTAGCACTTGCTATCAAAAAGCCAGGCATTAAATTCCAAGTTGAATTAAACAATTTCTATAAAAAAAAAATGAGATAGAATTAGTAAAATGCTATGAAGTACAAAAATATTTTTGACCTAAGAAACGATACGTCAGATAAAATCTGTTTCGACATCCGAGGTTACTGTAGGATTTTAAATCTAGAATTATTTTGCAACCTTTCTGATCATCATTGCCGCCACATCATTATCTTGCCTTGAAATAAATTAGCATGTAGGAGTAAATTTTGCAGACATTACAGAGTGTACAAGAAATTGGTTCCATGGAATTATTCTGTATGAATTCTATGGGAGATGCAATTGAGCAACTAGGGAGTCTTATAGAAAATGAAGACCTATAATCAGAATAGAAAAGAAACAGCTGTAAATGTTGGAACATAAACTGAGGAAGGAGGGTTTGGAAAATTTAATATTCACTCGGTATATCAACCAATATTTAACTAATAGCACAATTATCTCTTTGGAACGCCGTCAGAATTGAAAGAACTGGAAGAACAATCAAATCAATCTAGTAGATTTTCAGAGACACTTCATTATAGACAAAGAGAAAGGTTAGAGGGAATTAAATATCTGCCCTGATCTGAGTAAAAAGCGAGGTGAAGAATGCCAGCATTTGAAAAACGAGATTTAAGACGGTGGGTGTATATAATTAAAACAAATAAGACAATTAGCCTTTGTCAAGAAGGCAACATGATTTGACTAAAATTAAACCGGAAAACACAGACGTAGAAATTAAATGCTATGGGGATCTTTTCTTGTTTGAGATTTGCTGAGAACGAAAATAGGTTTAAAAAATTTCAATTGTAAATAGAAAACCTCAGAATCTAAAACAGATATTAGCCCCATTCATAATGTAGTGTAGAGAGAATAAAAATCACAGTAATTTATGTCGACATTTCAGATCAAACAAGGCAAAAAAGGCACTAGAACGCAAAACGCTACTGAGGGTGAAAGAACCAGAGAAAAGAACAGTTTTCAGGAGTCAAAACATGACGATTAACGTTCCATTTAATGATCGTAGTTGACAGTGAAGCAAGAAGCCAGAAGAGAGTTGCGAAATAAAAAAAATGTCAGCATAGAATTTTTGGTCACAACTTGGAATTCCATGAATGATATTATAATACCTAACTAACAATCGAGAATTTAGCTTACATTCGTGATATCAACGAACCACAGGAAAAAGGTCACCTTAACAATTACCAAGAAAATCTTTAGAGCAAATGCAAAAAGAAAACTACGTTACGATTAGATACATTATTCGGACCATTGTCTTAGTCTTTGTCGTCATATTTATTCCAACGTTTCGGCCGTTGTACACTCCGGCCTTCCTTAGGTGGTTGGAATGTCGAACTGAACCTTTATTTCGCTCACTGGGGTAGAGTGTTCTATTTCCATGTGCCATGTCTAATGCATGACAGTTAGCAGTTATCTCCTGTTAGTTCCCTCTCCAAGTTCTCCACCGCCTTAACCAGGTATTTAACACACGCTCTTTGTGTCCTGTCACTGGATCTAAGAAACGAATCTTTATCCACTGTGCCATGAGTCCTCAAAGACACATGACACTGTGGATAAATGACACAAAGAGCGTGAGTTCAATACCTGGTTAAGGCGGTGGAGAACTTGGAGAGGGAATTAAGCAGGAGATAACTGGTAACTGACATCCATTAGACAGGGCACGTGGAAATAGAACACTCTACCCCAGTGAGCGAAATAAAGGTTTCAGTTCGACATTCAAACCACCTGAAGAAGGCCGGAGAATACAACGGCCGAATACTTGTAATAAATATAGCAACAAAAATGAGGACAATAGTCCGAATAATGTAGGTGGTGTACATAATACCTCATCTCAGAAATATAGAGAGATACGTTACGATTGTGGGAAAGTGGCGGAAGCCGGGATGCCAAGTGAGGAACGATAGTGCTGTAGATACATATTTTCGAAAACAGCAGATGTAAGATTTATATGCTTTACTGAGAAGAAATAAAAAAATGTGTATAAATTTCTAAATCCGGATGTTGCCAAATTAATGTAAAATTATACGGATTTCATACTGTCCGATTGAATAAACCGAATATTAAACAGTAATTATCTATTTAAACTTTCACTGTCCATCTCAGCGAGATTAAAATCTAACCAAAAGCCACTCGGGTTTCACAGGAATGATACGATTAAGAAACTTTGGTGGAACTAGCAAATATAAAGATAAAATTGTCTAAGATAGTATATCAGAGTAAAAAATAAAAGGAAATATAGTCGTGGAAGTGTTAAACAATCCATATACCAAAGAAGATACCGGAAGACGTATGTGTATAGTTATTACTGACGGAAGTACGAAGAGCAAAAGTTTATACGAAAGGTCAGGATTAGCCAAACAAATAAGGAACAAGGTGGGGGAAATGGGGAGAGAAAATTACACGTAGTAATGTAATATGGTCATGTAAGGAATCATGAGAATTGCGAATACTAAGAACTGAATATAACAGAGCAGACAGGTCAACAGAAGTGGATGAAAGACGTCCAGCATGACATTTTAGATGCGGCGTAGGTATTTATATAGATATAAGAAGAATTTATTTTGTAAAAGATCTGCGAAAACAAACGGGAGAACGGAAACAAAACATAAACGGTAACTGCCTAGACTGAATATAGCACAGCTATAATTAGGGGTAGCTGCGATATATTTTTTTTTATATAGATTTTTCATATACATTTCTGTTTGCACTAAAATTCCATCTTTCTTCAAAATGTAATATATTTCCACATAGGTGGAAGACGGTATCCGATATTTTTGAAAGAAATCATTGTTAAACTTTTCAATGTTGTTCTTGTTAGAGGGCATGCAAACGCTCCACTCTCGAATTAATATTACATTTAGGGATTGGGAATAAAGAGCATGGACGTTCTTCTATTATTACCACTCACTCTAATAACACCAATGTACGTCAATTCAAAATAGGACAGAATTCTTCACGAATATCTACATCTTCGGATAGCGCTTCAAAGCCTATATAATAATCATCATAGAGCTCAAAAACATTGTAACTTCAAACTAAAGGTGTTTTCAGTGTGGTATCAATTTTTGAAACAAAGGTTCACAATGGCAAAAGCGAAAAAAATACCGAGAGGGGTCAGTTTGGGGGAAAACATTCATTAACCCATTTATCGAAGCCTATTCAAAATCACTCAATACCGTGTGGGGATCTAGATGTACAAATTCCTTGATTACTTTGATCAGGTTTTCATAGGTTAACACTCACTTCCTTTTCCTACAAATTTACAAGGAAGCAAATATGAATGAAGAAATGATAGATTTCGTTCCGAAAAGCATTTAGAAAAAAAGGAATGGATAGTCTTATCTTAATAATAGTCTCGCTATTTTGGTTTGACTTCAAATAATAAAACAAGCACATATAATAAGAGAAATGATAGTTTTCGTTAAAATTAGTAGTGATGAAAAGAGAAATGAATTTGTTATTTTTACTGAAATTATCTTCATTTACATTACATTCGTTCAACCTTTTCATTTGTCAATGGCAATATTCCGCACTGGCAAATTTCTCAATGAGAATTTTCCCCAAAGGCAAGATTCTGCATGGCAATTTTCCGGCTGGCAATTCTCCAACTGGCAATTTACCTAGGACCGTTTTGCATACAACTTTGATATGATAAGTGACACGTGAGGCGTCAACTCAAGCAGGGGGGTAGTATATCCAGTATAGGTATATATGCGTTTATATGTATATGTATATATGTGTGTGTGTGCGTGTGTGCGTCTGTGTATATGTATAGAGACATACTTAGGTAAATATATACATATATACATACGTAGATATGCACATGCATATATAGATATGAATACATAAATATATATATACATATAAATATATATATAAATATACACATATGTATATGTACATAGATAAGTAGAAATACATGCCTATATATATATATACATAAACAGAGACACACAAACACTCATATATATATATATATATATATATATATATATATATATATGAGAATTAAGACAAAAGGAAAAACTATCTTAGACGAAGCGTTTCTTCCTTTTGATTTCATTCTTATTTTTCTTTTACATATACAGCCTATCAGAAATTTTGACATATATATTTATATTTACATACATATCTATACAAATATACGCTTGTGTATATATATATATATATATATATATATATATATATATATATATATATATATATATATATATATATATATATGCGTATGTATATGTGCATACGTACACACATATATATATAAGTATATATATACATATATATATCTAAGTATATATATATACATATATATATATAAGTATATATATATATGTATATATATGTATAATAAGATAAAAATATAGTCATAATGCATCTATATGTGCTTAATATAAGGGATATAGCGTATTTAAATATAAAAATGGACATTGCTGTGAATACCCAGAGGCGGCACTGTATTGTACGTTAAAACGCAATCGCCAGGACGATGATTCCTTTTAAGAATGTTTCCTCTGAGTGTTGACATCAATCTCCATTTTCATATTAACACACATTCACACACATGTACACAAACACATGTACACAAACACATACACAAACATATATATAATATATATAATATATATATATATATATATATATATATATATATATGTATATTAACACATATATATACATATATATATATATATATATAATTCCGTATAAATATACATAATTGTATATATATATATATATATATATATATATATATATATATATATATATATATATATATGATGAAACTGTGGAAAAGACAAAGCAAAATTATCGTCTCTTCATTTTAACTTAAATTTAATATAAATATATCTCCAATAACCATGTGCTGAAGATGGTCTATTAGACCGAAACGTCGGACGTTGACAGAAAAACAAAAAACAAAATAAAAAACTGTAAACTCACATATTCGGATTTTGCTTTGTCTTTTCCACATTTTCATCATACCGTCGGATCTACATCCACGTATTTGCTTACACACACACACACACACACACACACACACACACACACACACACACATATATATATATATATATATATATATATATATATATATGATTAGATTAAGAACAAATAGGAAACGTTTATCAATTGAAAATTGTTCACTCCTATTCAACAGATAATGTGATACGGGGGAACAAGAAAACTGCATTTTCCTATGTGCAGTCGATTTGCTAAACAACCCTTAGTATTATTAGTATCTGATTTGAATTCATGATGAGTCAATGTAACCATTTTAATTTTAAAGAAATCAATTGATTTAAAGCCTAAATGAAAAAAAATAACTATAACTTAAAGTTGGCTAGTAAGCATATAGCAGGAAGGGAGATGCACAACAGAGAAACGCGGGAAAAGAAACTCTTACCATATAATTTACGACTGCATCTACCCAACACAGCGGTAAATTGTATGAAAGGATTTGGACTAGTGGCCGTTCAAGATAACGTTCATTTCACGATTTGATCAGTTCAAAACTATGTCCGGAGACAGCGTAACTTTTCAGCTAGTTGAGATTACCTCTATGCTAAACCCTATCGAGGTGTCCCGAACTACACACCGAGCTTCGCCGTTTTTATCTAAAGCGTGATATATTGTTTCAATGATTATCATCAGTACATCAGCAGTCGACCTGGAGAAATGAAAGCGATATTACTTGTCTGAAAAACGGTCCTGGGATGAGAGATCTTTAGCCAATTCTGCAGTGATTGGGGCCACTGGGAGATTCCCCAAAATAAGTAGAAGGCTAATAGCCCGATAGATGGAAGAGTCGCAGCCTTCTCTCGAGTTCTCAAATACTGAAACAATCATTGATGACTTTCTTCATATAGAAATGCAAGAGACAGCGATGATTTTTATACAATTAATAGAGAACAGGTGACAGTTCCGGAAGACATTTCTTAATGATTATTACAGGGATACTATCAAGTCCACACTCTTTGTCAGGTTATGAGAGGTTATGAGCTAGAGTTTATAGCAGAAACCATAGAAGTGTTTATATGTCTATCACTCATCAGTACCTCAGTTCTAATTGGTAAGTTGTGATATTCCAGATGAGTTTATAGTAGGAAATATATATATATATATATATATATATATATATATATATATATATATATATATATATATATATATATATATATATACGTATTTATATATGCTGTTACAAAGCCACCAGTTATCCCAAGAAGCAAAGATGTTAGATACATTGTTATCCATCATTCACTCAGCAAAAGGAAAATTGTTTTCATTTATTACAATAACAACGGATATTTGTTGTGACGGGAAATGCCACGTTCATATAGCAAAAATTAACAGCCTATAGGGGTGGATTATGTTAGTATGAACCTAGATTAGATTGAGGTTTGACTTGGTATTTCCGAGAATCAGAGAACAAATGCATGTCGGCTTTGACCCAAGAAGAATCCTCAGTTGTGCAGTTACCAATTTTAAGATTGAAGATGTCAGTTGAAGGGGCGTCACGAAGTGAATCACAGAGTTCCAATCAGCATGCTGGTAACGGAAAGATGTTTTATTAATAGGAGGCTCCTATTTAATAGATGATTGGAACGATATTTCTATAGATATGAATGATCCCAGTTTTCAAGAGGTTAGTATTGTTGTGGTGACCAAGTAAATGGTTAAGTAGTAACAAAAACCAGGTTTGCAGATATATTGTATATTGAAGAGAAAGTACACAAGAAGAGAATTACACGAGTAGAGAGGGTGTATCGATTGAACTAGAGCTCAATCTATTCACTGTTCCCCGAAGCTTTATATCCTACTAATCTTATAGTAGGCGGAAGAGTCCAACATAGAATGTTTAGAGGCAGGACACCACAATAATTGTAAAGCAAGGCAAGATGTTCGGTTTTGCTTGGGAAACGATTAGAGAAATCCACGATTAGTGTTAAGGATTGAGCAATGGAAAAATAATTTGTGAATACCGGCAACAGCAGTGTGTTTAAAAATTTGCGGACATAAATGGGCGAATTAAAATCACTGGAGAAAAAAATTACTGGGGAGAGAGTTCCTTTTCTATGCTGTCTAATATAGTGTAGTCCGAAGAAAAGAGGAAGCAAAAAAGACATAACTAACAGTGTGTAATAATGCAAGACGGAACCACGTGGAAGATTTCTCTAGGAACACGAGTGACAATTCCCTTGATATTGGAAAAATATCTCGGATCTAAAAACCAAGGCTATGCATGTGAATGCTGAAATCTTTTCGACAAAGAGGAAGATAGCCAAGAATTCCTTAGTAGCAATGGAAAAAATTTAAATTTGTTTCACAAAGTGCAACGATATTTGGCGACCGTTCCATGGAAAAAAACTTCTACTCTGAAGAATTTAGAATGGGTACCATGAATGTTGCATAAGTTAAGGTTAAGTGGGTAGGTCGTTATATGTTTACCTGTTTACTCGTATATTCTTTAATCGTGTTTGCCATGAGAATTGTTTTAAGGAGAAAAAAGAAAAAGTCCAAAATAATTATCGGTGTCATCAGTGGCAATACAAACTGACAAGAACCTGGCCATGATGTAGCCTCAGGTTTGCCGATCTGAAATTTATGCATATATATATATATATATGTGTGTGTGTGTGTGTGTGTGTGTGTGTGTGTGTGTGTGTGTGTGTGTGTGCAGGTATGCAGAAAAATAGGAAAGAACACGTTAGGTAAATAATCCGGAGTTCTTTGGTATTTTTGCTTTTATTTTTAAAAAGACAGAGCTCCATACAGAAGTAGAGCTTATAAACACGCGCAAACCACAAGATAGCTTATTCCCAAATTCTCGCTTGACGATGAAGCGAGACCAGACACCTTAATTTAACTTAATTTCAAAAATTATATTGAGGGTCTCGGCTCTCGCTTTTGAAACATGAGAACTCTTATGTAGCGAAGGAATCATATTTTTTTAAAAATATTATATATATATATATATATATATATATATATATATATATATATGTGTGTATGTATGTATGTATCTATGTATGTATGTATGTATGTATGTAGAGAGAAAGAAATATACTTTTGAAAAAATTAACACAAAACAACCCGGGAATACCATTAGCACCGAGAGGGTTACAGGGAATGAACGTAAAAGAGAAGACTGATATTGAGGAAAGGACAAAAATGACTTGGTTGAAGAAGACAGAAGTTGGCGAAAGACGTAAGATTAAAATCTTTGAAAATTGTAGGTATCAGGGGAGCAAGTAAAATGAAGAGAGCTCCGCAGCTGGGATGTGAGACAAAAGAAATTATTAGATTACAAGAGGCGGCTGCATTCATCTATTTCAACAGGAAATAGGTGAGATCTAATTACCACTCTAGACGCTCGCTTAAACTCATGTAGTCGAAGCACCAGAGAAGAAAATCTTGTCAGGACAGTTAGAATAAAAATATTTGTAGAAAAGATAGACAGAAGGCACGTCACGTCCACGTAACAATGAATGAAATTGGGATCCCTAGTTAGGACCGATTAAATTAAAGATTATTTCTGGATATTTTAAATAGTCTCAATGTGTACACCAAGAACATCAGATGAGATATGGCAGCAGTAAGCAATGCATGGAAGAATAGCAGATTTGCACATGTGCAAGATGCATTCTAACGGGGGAAAGATTCTGCTACCACATAGAGGCCCAAAATTCAATATATATATATATATATATATATATATATATATATATATATATATATATATATATATATATATATATATATAAGCCAGTAGACGAAAGAATATACATACTATTCTCAAATACAACTATCCACTCAAAATAACGTTTAAAGTGAAAAAATATTATATTTATATGCAGATATTTATATATACATATATACATTTATATATATATATATATATATATATATATATATATATATATATATATATATATGAGCAGACATTCATATATATATATATATATATATCTGTATATATATATATATATATATATATATATGAAAAAAAGATTTCTCATAGTTAACCTGTAGAAAAAGACAATATGTATAAAGCTAAAAGACAATAGGATAACTGTATTATTAGACGATGCGTTTCGTCCAATGTTGAATTTTTCGTGGCGAAAACGAAATGAATTTATTAGAAACGAACTATGAAAAACGAAACAAATTATCCATAGTGACTAGAAGAATTTAGAAAACGCTATTTTATTCATATTGTCAATTGAAATTTATGTCACGTACTATCACGTGTGGAAATATTGTTTTTATTATTGTGTTGACGGATTCAAACCTTTATTTATTTTTGATTTCTTTATACAGTTGTGTACATTTACTTGGGGGACGAATAATTATGTTAGGAAGGTTATATTGGGAAAAATTCTTGGCCTGGATTTTGTTTTTTGAATAATACTAGATGACGACACTCTCGACGACTTTCCTTTTGAGTGAGTTATTTTTTTTGAACGAGTGTAGCATTTTTAGAATCAAAATTGTGGTTTTAATTTATTTCTATGTATCTCTAGTGCATCAGTTAAGTTGTTTTTTATGAGGTCTCTTTTGTGCTCACAGATGTATGTTTTTAAACGGTTGAATCCGTCCCCTAAAGCTAAAAAAGTAACTCTTAGGGATGCGCAGTCGAGACCGCAATCCAATGCTACTCGGAAGGATTCTTTCTTCGGCACTTATTTTGGGAGTTCCACTAACCTGCGTCGTTTTATGCGTATCGTTTGGTACGAAGATTAAGAGTGTCTCTGCAAATTGTTAGACGCTAGTCGTGGGCGAACCTATCTACCCAGTGATGTTATAAGGCCGCTAGTTAGCATAGAGATCGTTGGGCTTGATTGCGAATTCAGGTTCTGCCCTATTCCACTTTTCTCAACTTGGTTTGGACGTGACTGGGAAGGAAGTATCCAAAGTATCAAACCAATCTCCACAAGCTATTTGACCGTGGTGAAGCAGATTATTTCAACATACTGACCATTAAATCCGATATCCAAAGGGCTATCAGCAACCGAACCGCTCTTATCAGAATCTGCGGAGAGGGAGCTGTCAGCGGTCCCACCTAACATGGTTTTGAGGCCTAACGAGAATCTTGAGTTGGACATGAATGATAGAGATTTTGCTCTTTCTATTCCAACCAGCCAGAGGACACTCTTCAGAACCATGCATATGCGGAAACAATGCCTGGAGAAATTTAGAAAGATGACGAACACTTGTTAAGAATTAGTCATGTAGTCCCTCTCGGATGCCATTTCAGAACAGACTGAGGATTGGGGGCGTGGTCCTAGTAAAGAGCCCACTTAAAATTACACAGTTTTTTGTTCTTGGGATTGTCACGGAGGTGATTAATGTAGAGTGCGGTATTGTCAGGTCGGTTAACGTCAAGCAGTGCGGTAGTGCAGTGCAGGTCCACTCCTTGACATACTTGTTTCCTCTTGAGCTGCCACTATCATTTGAAAGGGAAGATCAAGTAAGAGCAATGTCGTTGTCAACTGATGTACGTTCAAACTTCCTGAAACCTCGAGGAAGGGGTGGCGGTTTGGCATTGTCCGGTGTGCAATGCTCCGCACGGTTATCAAGCAACTGTGATAGATTTGAAAACTGCCTTCTCTTTGGGTGTGTGGGCATCGGATCCCATTCTCCTTTGAGATAGAACTGGTACTGTCGGGATTGTGCTCTTTGAGGCGTGGGCGTGGTAGGCCGAGCCTCCTTCGATGAATAATAAGATTCAGCAATAAAAGAACAACAAAAATATACAATTCTTACTGATATTGATAACTGTCCTCGGTAAGGCACTGTAGATACCTATATATATATATATATATATATATATATATATATATATATATATATATATATATATATATATATACACACAAGGTAACCAAAAAAGTTATGTCCGTTTTTGATTAGTCATTGAATGAAGTTGAAATATATACGAAATGTGCGTAGCAATTGTTTTGAAATTCGGACAGCCGGAAGTAGGAACAATAGACGTTATAAAAAACACGCGCACCGTGCCAGGCCATAAGTTATAAGCCGGACAGCTGTGAAAAGGATGGAAGTGTCTAGAGATCTCGTTCGGAGCTCTTTCGTTTACCACTTCAAATTGGGCTTACCAGCAGCTGCATCAAGTCGCCGCATATGTCAAGCGTTTGGGGATAGTCCTATGGATGAACGTACTGCAAGGCGTTGGTTTCGAAAATTCAAGTCGGGAGATTTGTCTCTCCATGATGAGCCTCGCAGTGGACGACCACAGGTCTTGGATGACGGAGTCCTGAAGCCGGCCATTGAAGAGGACAGTAGACTAACGTGTGGTGAACTTGCAAGACAGTTCAACGTTTCCGGTGAAACAGTTACACTTCATCTGCACCGCCTAGGTAAGATGTACAAACTGAGAAAGTGCGTTCCGCAAAGGCAGTTGGAGGTCCACAAGAGACAACGAGTGGCAGCCTGCGTATCGCTGCTTTCTCGCCACCGTACCGCATCCTTATTCAATCGAGTGCTTACCAGAGATGAAAAGTGGGTTCTGTATGAAAATCCCAAATGTTCCAGACATCGGTTGTCTCCTCAGGATGCTGTTACCCACACCACAAGACCGCCTATGCAACCACGCAAGATTATGCTTTGTGTCTGGTGGACAGTTCGTCAAGTGATTCATTATGCCCTGCTAACTACGGGCCAAACGGTCACTGGAGATCTATACTAGCAGCAATTGAAACGTGTGCAACAGACATTGCGCCAGGAGCCAGTACTGGTGAATCGCAAATGTGTGCTTTTCCTCCATGACAACGCCAGGCCGCATGTCGCGCGTGTAGTTGGGGATACCATACAGCAATTTGGGTGGGAGACTTTGTGCCATCCACCTTATTCACCTGACCTTGTGCCATCCGATTACCACCTCTTCCATTCCCATGATAATCATTTTCGTGGGAAATCCTTCACCAATTAAGCAGACTTGCGCAAAGCACTCACGGATTCTACCGCAAGGGCATTGAACAGCTGGAGACACATTGGCAGAAGGTGCTGGATGCCGATGGCGATTATTTCGAAAACTAAAAATAAATTACACATACTGTGAAGCCTTTTCTTTTTTTTCCTTTAAAAACGGACATAACTTTTTTGGTTACCTTGTATATATATATATATATATATATATATATATATATATATATATGTGTGTGTGTGTGTGTTTGTGTGTGTTCTATTTATTTTTCTTCTTTCTTTTCTCGGGAATGTGGGGAGAAATTGACACTTGGTTAAGTGGGAAAGAGTGCAGTGTACTTACCTTGAGTTATTGAACACCTTAATAAAAATAAAATAAAATCATGTTCTGTACAGCTGCAATCGTACGTGAAATTGTTACCATGAATTACATAAAAGGAGAGGAAATCTCTCATTTTCTCTTCAAGAGTTGCCGGTTATACATTGCGGAAAATTTTCAATAGTTTTCCCACCACAAGGTCAGTGCTATTGCTTCCTTATCTTCTAGTAACTATTCGTTCGGGGAGATTTATCGAATATATATATATATATATATATATATATATATATATATATATATATATATATATATATATATATATATATATGTAATGAACTCTCCTGTCGGGTTTGACGTATGAGGATCTGAAAATTTAAACAATTCATTAGTGTTATGAATTTGTGCGATAATCTTAAGTGGCAAGTGATTTAAATAGGAGGCCGCATATGGAACAAGCGTGAGGATTGTGGGATGAGGTCATTGTTAGATTGACTGACCTTTCAAATCTTGCTCTCACTTCTTGAAGAAGATTCGGACTAGCAGATTGAATACCACTGTGTCTACTAAATCACGTTGATCTCCACTTTAATCGCTCGAAGGTTAGCGCTATATGGAGTTATGAGGTATATTGACAGCTGCCAAGTTGCTCTTCAGCTTGGCTTTCTATTTAAGCCGTGGTCGTTCTTTATACCCGTGGCCCTGATCTTACTGGCAGTACCTTAGGATATGGGTAATCTGTCATCAGACATTCTCAAGACATGACCAGTCCACCGCAACTTAAACTGGATAAGGAAAGACTTGAGTCCTTCAATTTGCACCTGTTAAAAATGTCTATATTGGATGTCCTGTGTTGAAGGCTAACTACACAGATGGAACGCAGAAAACTCTCATATATATATATATATATATATATATATATATATATATATATATATATATATATCTTTGCATCTATGCCATGGGTGACCTACATTCCTATATATTAATATGGGTGTGTGATATCATTTGGCTTATTAGGAAGTGAGTGAGTTTGATGCGTGTAAGTGTGTATGTTAGTATGGGTGTGTGTATAAGTGTGTATGTTAGTATGGTTGTGTGTATAAGTGTGAGGCCTCAACAACTCCGTAAGCATGTCAGTTTTGTGCGGATGAGAAATGTGGGTAGGTCCTGATTTGTGGGGTTATATAATACGTCTATATATTTTGGTAAATGCGTGATTAAGCCCGTTTGGTCGGAGCGTTTTTAGACGCCGAATCCACATATATTCATGTCCTTCTAAAATCTTTCTAATGTTATCTGCTTTGAACATTTCCATTTTCTCAGTCATAGTGAATTTGGCATGGGTTTTACAAACGGGTTTTGTACTCGGAAATGTTGTTCTACAGGTAATAATCTTTCATGGGTAGCCGACTTAATTTGATTGCGATAATTATAAATTCTGTAGTGAAAGGGCAATTCGGATTACATTCATAATGCTTCTGGCATCGTGTGCTTTCTAGGAAGTAAATTATGTTATGACTGCTACAGTCAGTTAGAGTCGTGGTAGATTTTGAAAGAAAAGTTGGTGACCGAACTAGTGAAAAAAAAAATATATATATCAAACAGTCACACGAAAGTTAATAAACTTACCATTTCACAAGTAAACGGAGTGTTCGCTCAAATACGAGTATCTAATAAAATTACACACATTTAAATATACGTGTGTCCGTGCGAATATATATATATATCTATGTATATATATATATATATATATATATATATATATATATATATATATATATATATATATATATATATATATATATATATATATATATATATATATATGAGCGTTTGAGTTTATATACTTGTGTGTTTATGTGTGTGTGTTTGAGTGTACATCCGCGTGTGTGTATGGATACAGCGTATATGTGAAATAAAGGAATCAATATTAACAATCAAAATTTAAAAAATAAAAACATAATTATATTTAAATATTGTTCATATAAAATATAATCCCCTTTTATTATTAGCAGCTGTTGTTCAAATTTACCAAATGTAAATTATCGATTTCATATTTAATGAAATCCGGTGTCATCCCCCAAAAATATTCATGGTTTTTATTTTTAAGTATTTTTATATTTCAGAGTATTCTGATACTGAAGCAATTTTCTAATTCACGAAATTAACATATAGGTCTTCAATTAGGTGAGAAGCAGAAAGTTCTCCTATTCTAACGGTATTAATTGCTGAATTTGAGATGCTGCCTTTATTTTGGATAATTAGACTATTTCTCTTTCTAAACGCCCTTCACTTTCGAAAAAATACATCTTTTGCATGATTCTTTCACAAGTGAAATCTTCCGAGCACACATTGTTCCGTCATTGAAAATTCCCCCTACTCATTTGAGATGACTGTTGACAGTTGAACGTGACGCTTTTTTTGGGCGAAATATCTCGTGCTTTGACTTCATCCCAACTGAATAGTTACTTTCAAAATTCCTTCATACCTCGTGGGTTGAATTACGTGCGACTACATTTGAAAACATTTAAAATACAACTGACACGTACTAGACATCTTTGGTACCGAATAAATAGCATAAATATTGGCCGTATAGTAATACTAGACTTTCAGGCATCATGACATAAGCAAATGTCAATATGATGTCTTTCAAATCATAATCATCTGTGAGATTAATCTTTGAAATGCACTAGAAAAGAGCACTGTGAAGAATTGTTTTAAGTTTCGGATTATTCTTGTTTCTGATTTGGTTGAATGATATATATTTGCTAGTGTTGAAATGACTCATTGCTTTCAAAGCAACTTAATAATAGGTTGTTCGGAAAATATTTTCCGATCTTAAAATAAACAATTTAATTTTGTTCTAATATATTTTTATAATAGTTGCACAGAACTATACTCAGTTATGTGTCCTGCGTGATACACACGTAGGCGATCATGTATCTTTCGATATATTCCTGACAAGGCAGATTTTCTCCCGCAGTAGGTTGCCATTTCTTTTTGCGCTAGACCATTTGCCATCCAAGGCTATAGAACCCGATTTGTCCTGCTATTTACCCATAGCTAGGGGAGAAGAAGAGGATTCAGACCTTTCCCAAAGGTATTAGCACGTAAGTGAATGTAATGGATTCAAATGTTTTATTTATGATGCGTTAAATTCAGTCTAGTGAAAACCAAGATTTTACAAGCCGACTACTTACCTGACCCCTTAATCCGTCGCTATAACCTTTAGGATTAAGTCGAGACTGCCTACTTGCAAGGCTGGAGCAACGTTATGTTCCTATCTTTATTTGGCATAATACTTTACTTTAGTTATGTGTCATGCGTGATACACGCGTAGGCGAACATGTGACTTTCGATATATGACTGTCGAGGCAGATTTTTCTTCCCGCATTAGGTTGCCATTTTTTGTGCGGTAGACCATTTGCCATCCAATACTATAGAACTCGGTCTGTCCTGTTATTTACCCTTAGCTGGGGGAGAAGAAGAGGATTCATACCTTTCTTAAGGGTATTAGTACGCAAATGAATGTAATGGATTCGAATTCCAGTCGAATCCAGTATATTCACTTACGTGCTATACTACTTATACCTAATAATTAGATTTTCCTCTTTGTTAATTTTATATATGTATATCTAGCAGAATTTACCCCCAAATATTACATACTGCAAACATGAACATGAAAAAAGGAGAGATGCGTTTACTTTTTGTTGCATGAATTCATGCTTTTTAACAATGCTTATCAAACTGAATCGAACATTAAAAGAGCCAGGAATAAATGAGTGACCTGCGATTAATAACTACGGTGCGGACTTCTGAAGTTACGTAATAACGATATGAGTCTTGCAGCTCAAGGTGTTGTGAATATGGATTATCTCCCCTTTGATAATCCAAGCTATAAAAGCTGTACATTTCCGCTTGTCAAGTAGACGTAGTAGTAAGATTCTTAATTGAATAAAAGATTACTAGACTGAATCTCTTGTCCTGTTTTCATTACAATTTATTCAATTAAGAATGTAAAAATAGCGAGGTGGAGAATTGAACTATCTTGTTTCTCCTTTGACGTCAGCTACCGACCTGGCAAGAAGAACTTAACAGCTGATACACTGTACGGCATCAAGCGGGGACGAACTCCGAACGCTACACAACAAGGACGTCCATTTGCAGTTAGTATTCAAAACTGATAACTCAAGACGAACACAATACATCCAGTCTCAGATAATGGGTATCAGTTTTTTTTCAGTAATATCGGACTATCTCTGTAAAATATGCATGGTGTAGACCTTCACGAAAGGGTTCCACCTGATCTCAGAGAAACTGAAATTGATTGATGTTTGTTAGTTGTGTTCGATTCCGCATCTGCGAAATTCGGATGATTCATTTCGTGATCGAATACTGACATGTGATGAGAAATGGATCATTCATAGCAACAGCTTAATGTCTTGAGTGCAGCCTCCCTAAAAGCGAAATTGACCCAGCAGAAATTGTGTGTGTGCGTGTGCATGAACAAAGACAAAAGGAAACTTAGCCGACGTGTTCTGTTCACTGATGTATTTTATCAATCCAAATGTATCGGTTTTATTTTGCAACAAGTATTTAAACATTATTTTAAGGACACATCTATGAACATAAAAATATTTTACATATAACAACTTACAAAAATGCATTATTATACATTAAATCCCAACTTTGGGATAAAGAATGCCACACGTATTAAAATAAATTTACTTTAACGGAAAATTCTCGTGAGTCGCTCTATCGATTCTTATGAAAGTATTAATTTTCGACTCATCTTTTTTTTTTACAAATATTTCAATTTCTGAACTAATTACTCTTTTCCATAGCCAACATACCTGTATATAAAAGTTTTACATAATTAAAACAGACGGTTAAATTCATAACCTCAAGTTATGCAAAATATGTACTACATAATTGTTTTTCCATCCTAAAGCATTATTTGCTAAGAAAAAATCAACATTATCTTTTACTTTAAATATACGCTCTTTAGCGCTAGGGGCTGTCGTCAGTGATGTTCTGAATTGAGTCATTGAGAAGTTTCGGGTCTTTCAAGCATCATACTCCCCTCACCAAATCGACCCCCCCCCCATCAGAGCTGATCAGTCTCTGATGCGCCTCCCCCATCTAAATTAACAGCCTGCAGAGACTGACTTATAGTAGGCAAACCCTACCCCTCTGTCACGCATTTGATTGGAATGTTGACCAACAGCCAATCGCAATGGTGTGAGCTCTATTTAAGTTGTTTACGGGAGATTTTTTACTTTTCCTTTTTTTATGCGGATACTCGGAAGGTAATTATGTGTTTTCCGTTTTTTTTTTGTTTTTTTTTACTTTTTTACTTTTTTCAAGTTTCATCACCCTCCCAACTGAAAATTACTGTTCGTAAAGAAAAAAATAAATAATAAAAACTAAAACTAAAAGCAAGTAATAAATAAATGCAACCTTAAAATAATTAGAAAGTTACATTGTTTTTACGATTAAAATAATAAATTACAACTTAATCAGCGTGTTAAAACGAAAATAAATATACAAAATAAATGTCGTTTAAAACAAGTTGAACGAGTAAACTTAGAAAATGCGATTAAATCTGTCGATTAACGTGGTAAAATTAACGTGTGATATTAACAAATAAAATGAAAATTTATAAATTTGATCGTTACGCGAAAAAAAAGGCAGAAAGAAGGGTGAACATGTTGCTAACGACATGTAAACACATTAAATTACGTCACTTAATATCCTCTATAATGTACTTAAACTTTTCAGTCTACCTGATGAATATTGTATTTTAAAAATATTGAATTGTATTGTTGTTTGTTACTAGCATCAATCCCCAGAATTGATAAAAATATTTGTTAAAATGTTAACAGTTATTTCACTTCATATAAGATTTGAGATTACTTTTGTCATGTTATTTAAGTCATGGCAATTATGTGTGAAAAATAATATCGCCCAAATATCTACCTAAATCTGAAAGAAAAAGAAGAAAACGCCATTAGACGCTTAAACTTAACATTTAAAATCACTCCAATTTATTGGAACACCCTTATTATCAAACGTCCTATTGCAAATTTATATGTGCTTGTATAATTATAAAGAGCGAGAATTTAAAGTATAACAATATTAAGATTGTTCCAACTACATTTGTATATGTTGTCCTTCCGTCAATGTTTCCCCTGCCTTTATAATTTTCTATCGTAGATAACAGATAGTCGGACAGCAAGTGAGAATTGAACTCATTCGACTAACTCGGTTACAGTTTGATATTTCATTTGGTTTTCGAATAATACTATAAAATAAAGACAGTGTGTGAGACTAACTCGCTAATCATTACTGTACTGCAGGCGTCTTTGCGATTCAATTTCCTTTGTGCATTATATTACATAGAGTCAAATTATTTGAATAGCCAGTAACGGTCGAATATATGTACATGTGCGTGTGTATGTACCCATGTATAAGTTTGTGACACATTAAAGTTCTCTCATTATATCTTAATAACATTGAGCATATTAACAATTTGCTTATAAATTGAAAACGTATTCCAATTTGAAGATAGCGGCTTATTGAAGTTAATCACCATACCATCATCGCCATCATCATTATCAATCCTATGACAAGGTGTGTTCGTAGGTTACTTCTCAGCTAAGTACCTAACCAGTTATATGCTGGTATCTGGGATTCTGTGAAGGATTTTACAGTTCACTCAATATATTTTCTTCTAAATGACTCTTCTTCTTTTTGCCTGAGTTCGTATCTAGCATTTTAACAGTGGAATGATCGTTAGCTTTTATGACGTGTCTATCCCAATGCAATTATCACTTGACAGGGTGTATCTTGTTTAACGAAGACTCGCACTGCTTCATTTTGATGCGATCAACGTACGCGATACCTAATACGGTTCTGTGGAATAACTTTTTTAATGCTCGGATTTTTTGTTTAATTCTGTGGTCACTGCTCAAGATTCGAACGCGTGTAGAAATATTAAGAATGCCGTTAATGATTTTTGATGTGAGGCATACATTTTTTTTGTTTTTTATTTTTTATTTTTTTTTTTTTTTAGATGGTTTTCATTTTTGAAGCAGCTGCCATTCTTTGTGTTTCAATTGAACTTATTTCTATACTGGGACTCTACGCTTCGAAGATTATTATCTCTATGGCCCTCACCACCAATTTTTATCTTGAATGAAAGCCCTTTCATATTCTTCGACATGAGTTCGTCAGTCTGTCACTACTTAAATTTAGAACTCAAAACGATTTTTTACAAACCTATTAATAATATGGTTTATTTATGATGACTAAAGTTGGGAACACCTGCATTCATGCACCTATTTACATAGCTTTAGCAATTGTAGTGGATGAGTCGTTTTCTACTAGCTACCCCGGAGTTTCTCGGAGACGCAGCGTTGCAATTTTATCACTAATCTATTTATATTGTCATGGCAAACGCGAAGACGATCTTCAATTTTAGTTCCACCAATGCAGACATGTATAGTTAAGACACAGAATGTGAGGTGTAAAGAATCAAGGCATCATGAAACCATTCATATATTCCATTTGTATGAAAGTAGTTCTACTCTTCTTCCCAAAAAATAATTTGCAGAACAAATTCTTGAAAGTTGTTTTAAAATATTTTTTTCCATGTTCAGGATTAATGATTAACTATTTTCCTTTATTTCGTATCTTCCCTTTCTACATCCTCTTATTATCTACATACCATACATCTAATTCAGTAAAACTCAACATGGAATGCATTTTGGAATTGTATTGTGTGTCATAACGCATTCATTACTTAATTAAATAATTATAAAATAATGCTGCTTGGTGGTATATATATATATATATATATATATATATATATATATATATATATATATATATATATATATATATATACAGACACTGTTTCGCTGTTTCACAGCTCATTAGTGTGGCTAGACGTCCGGTTGCTTCTAGCTAGGATCGAAACTCGACTGAATTTGCGTCAGTCCGAACTACTCTCATTAAGCCGTCAACTTACGGGATGAAGGTTAATTTTAGCGTGTTTATTTTTAGATTCGGATAAACACACATTGACTGAGAGTGACTCAATTCTGTCGAAGAGTGTATATATATATATATATATATATATATATATATATATATATATATATATATATATATAATATTAATGGCCATTATATATATATATATATATATATATATATATATACATACATATATATATATATATAGATAATATTAATAGTCATTATATATATATATATATATATATATATATATATATATATAATGGCTATTAATATTATCTATATATATATATATATATGTGTATATATATATATATGTATATTTATATATGTATATATATATATGTATATATATATATATGTATATATATATATGTATATATATATATGTATATATATATATATGTATATATATATATGTATATAGATATGTACATATATATATATATGTATATATATATATATGTATATAGATATATATATGTATATATATGTACATGTATATATATAGAGATATGTATATATATATATATGTATATATATGTACATGTATATATATAGAGATATGTATATATATATATGTATATATATGTACATGTATATATATATAGATATGTACATATATATATATATATGTATATATATATGTATATATAGATATGTACATATATATATATATGTATATATATATATGTATATATATGTACATATATATATATATATATAGATATGTATATATATATGTATATATATGTGCATGTATATATATATATAGATATGTACATATATATATATATGTATATATATATATGTATATATATATATATATATGTATATATATGTACATATATATATATATGTATATATATATAGATATGTACATATATATATATATGTATATATATATAGATATGTACATATATATATATATGTATATATATATAGATATGTACATATATATATATATATGTATATATATATATATATATGTATATATATATATATGTATATATATGTACATATATATATATATATGTATATATATATATATGTATATATATATAGATAGATATGTACATATATATATATATATATATATATATATATATATATATATATATATATATATATATATATATATATATATAAAAGGTTCGGGAGAAACACACTTATTCTGGAAAAGACTAAACCACAAACGAAAAGCTAGTGATCGAATAATATATGATATCGGTAACTTTAGAAATAAAAATAATATATCTTTAGGGCTGACAAACAGGCTGGCTCTCTAATAGACTGCACAGTATCAAACATATTGCTATAAAACAAGGCGTTAAAAATGATAAAATCCGGGCCTCCAAACTATAAATGTGTCAGTATTAATACTGAGAATGAAATGGTGCGAGGTCATGGACACCATATTTTTTTCACTTGCTTTCAAACTGTAAAGAGAAGCTGGCTCACAAATAACTTTTTACAAGTCACAATAAATAAAAAAGTAATCTGTGCGATTCAAGCTACTAAATTTACTCGGCTGTTTACGAAAGACTGATAAGAGAATCAATCTTCACATTGGCACCCAGGTGTGAGTTGAAGGGAAATTTATAAAAGTTGCCCATTGTGATAACGCCACATGACGAGAAAAGTTTATAGAGAAGACAGTACTTTCTTTATTTTGTGTTGTTTTATTTTCTTAGATAATTTTCTTTTAGTTTGTTCGGTGCTAAAACTCATGTAGATTACTGTTCCTTCAAATAATATAACGTAAATGTGTATGAACAGGCAACGAGTTAGACAACCGATACTTTATCATGATTAAGGTAATTCCACCTTTCCAAAGTCTGCACTGTTGTACTGCTATTTTGTTTAGTTATTATGCAAAACAAGTACATTACAGTAAATAATTTATATATCATTAAAATATTACATAGTTTCAATAATATCAAATATATAATCGCCAAATTCCCGAGGCCGTCTATATTAAAAGTAGCCAACAATCACTCCAAAAGATTTATTACGAATATAGCAACAAAATATTACAGTGCGTATAACATACATTTAATCCTATTTAGCATTTCTACCATTTTCTCTCAGAGAGGCACGTGGAATAATGGGTAGTGGCTCGGATTGAAGAATTGGCGACCCGAGCTCGAATTCAAGTCGAATCCGTCACATTCACTATTTGTACATTTTTTTTATTCTGTTCTTTCAATCTGAACGGTAATTCTATCTCTTTCATTCAGAAAAATATGAAAATGATTACTAGCTTAATTCAGGATTCCATTATTCCATAGAAGCTTTAAGAACGATGAAAAATTGGTTTCCATGATTCTGAGCGCTCTACCAGCATTAAAATAATAAATTTAAAATAATGATAATTTATTCTAACCTATTGAACCTTTTTGTGATGATAAACTTTCATAACGGAAAGTAAAAGTGCTTATTGGCCTCAGATTAATGCATCAAGCAAATAATAATAAAAAGTGTATGATGCTGCTATTCATTATCTGGAAAACTTTGTTAAAAATCCTTAGTAGAAAATATTGTCCATATTATTTATAGTTAGGATATATCAAACAATTAAGACATACTGGAAGATAACAAGTATAAATTAAGGTTCTACAATCTAAAATATCATGTACCCTTCTTACACCCGTCGTATTTATGCCGAGCAGTCAAATTGATGTTTATATCAGGAGACTTGAAATCAAAATGTCTAACGATGCAGTACCATAATTCCCTTCGGGAGAAAGTGTCAATCTAATATATATTCATAATGAGAAAACTGTAAATATATTTAAAAAGTAGCTAAAAACGTTATGAAATTATACGATAACCATCAATGATATATATTGATGTGAAAGTGTATTTTGCATTTCTTTACATATAATTCCGCGTTTTTAGTTTTTAAAAGGAGCATAAAAACATGCCAATATTTTGAAGACACCTTTTTGTGAGAACATCTACAGTTTTATTTGAAAGCATTTTTTGGACAAACATTCGATTTGATTTTTTTTAAAATAGCACAAAAACCCAAAATAAAAAATATACATTAAATAAAGAAATACTAATATTTATTTTGTGTTGTATCCTTATAGAATTTACAGACAAAATTTGTAGCCGAGTGAAGAAGCAGCAACACGCGCGTAGATGAAAGAAGAGAGGTGCATTGTACAAAAGAATACACTACTAAAAGACAGGGAATCGGGTGGCAGGCTAGTAAATCCCGAAGCAAGCCCCCAGGTATATCCTGTGCTCACTATCTATAGCTGCTAATATAGTCAGTTCATACAGGCGATAGGGAGTGTGGGACATTCCATTACAACATTTTGGAACTCAAATTACAAAATTTGCATTGTTTTTACGATCAATTGGGAAAGGATGAGACACGTTATCATTGGAACTAATATTATGATTAAAGTGAACTTAATCTCCGGTCCCATTACTTGCTTTGTCGATACCACATTTTTTCTCTCTCTCTCTCTTTCTCTATATCTATCTCTCTATCTATCTATATATACATACATATATATATATATATATATATATATATATATATATATATATATATATATATATATATATATATATATATATATATGTATATATATATAGGGTGATTGAAAAGTAACTCCCTATTTCATGTATAATGTCCAGGCAGGAGTCCTGACTTAAAAGCTTGTGACGTTTTTCTTTGGTTAAAGGAGCACGTCAGTTATACAAAATAAAGATTTTGGAAGAACTTGAAGGGCGAATACAGGAATTTCTGTATTCCATACCACAAAAGTTCCTGGTGAAATCAATTGACGCGATTCCTGGGCGGCTCAAGAAGCTGTTAGCGAACTCTGGTGCCCATATCGAAATTTAAATAAAACTTTATGCTAAAAGCTTTCTACTCATATCCATTACTTGTTAAAATTATAGTTAATAAATAAATTATATTTTAAAATGGGAAATTACTTGTCAATTGCCGTATCTATCTATCTATCTATCTATATATATATCTATCTATCTATCTATATATATATATATATATATATATATATATATATATATATATATATATATATATATATATATATATTACATTTTCTTTTGTTTATTTTTATTATCTTTCCTATACTCTACAATTGATCCTGCTAAATTATGAATTTAGCTCCCTCTAAGATTCTCTTCTCTTTGTATAGTAAAGGCTAATAAAACAGGAAAGAATATTATGAAACAAACTATTTGCTTCGTAAGCCTAAGGTACTTTACTTCGGGTTTGAGTGATACATCTATCTTGACAGTGAACACGTATCAGTCTGTCGTGTATCCAGTAAAATCTGAAATAGCCTTTAAGCGATTACTAACTCTAATTGAATAGCATTAAGTGCTTTTACTGAAGAACATTGCTTATTTGAAATACTGATTTAAGTAATGCATTCGAATGAACTATGCTGCATATTTACTACATGAACACCTTAGATATATTGTGCATTATATATATATATATATATATATATATATATATATATATATATATATATATATATAATGTGTGTGTGTGAGAGAGAGAGAGAGAGAAAATTTTATGATCAAATGTAGAACAAATACGGATCAGAATCCGATATTATGATAAGGTTTATCAATCTAACATTGTTATATACCGTACCTGTGAACAGTAACTGGTATGCCCCAATCCTCATAAATACGTTGGAAACTATTGTAAGTGGGATTAATATGCTGTCTAAGTAGTGCACCTATTTCACGCCGCTGGCAAGCATTGTATTTTCTTGATGTTATAAAGATTAACCTTTCATTTCCGACCTCCGTTTTGGTTATTCCTAATTCAGTAAACTATCCTAGGTTACAACAAACATGTTTTATTTTCTGAAAACTTCCTTAGAGTTTGAGAGAACACAGACAAAAGACAGAACATTGCTAAGTTCAATTCTGTTTGCGTCGTTTCCCATTGGTCAGTCATGTAACACGTGCATTAAAAGCTTAGATAATTCATTATGTGTGTAAGTTTGTAAAAATATGTCTAACCATGCATCGGATGGTAATGTTTATTGGTAATTGTGTATGTGTGTCTCTAGTTCTAATGTTTTCACTTTTGTGTGGTCCGTCGTGATAGTGATGCAGTATTCTATTAATATGGAGGTACTTTATGTATGTATTGTTTGTATTAGATAGACATCATATAGATTCTTTAAAATTCAGTTTCTTTCGATTAAAAAAAGAATGGCGATATAATGTAATTTTTTCGGCGTGTATTTATAGTTGTAATAAAGTTGATAAGTTTTAAAAGGATTACCCAAAAAATAAATGTGTTATTTCTTTAATTCATGGGCATTGGTAAAATCAAAGTTATGGCTACCTTTGTTTCTGCGTAATACAAGCAAGTTAGAAAGTTTGTCTAAAGGCAAATCTCTCTTGAGTTAGTAGTTTCTGGTTTTTAGATAAGGTGATGTCTTCACCACATAAATATATATATAAATAATGTGTGCCGTTGTCTGTGTATATTATTCACATTTTCAATATATAGGACACAAGCAAATTTTGACAAGATTTTCAAGTAAAAATTTTACAGAGGAAATCCCCTGATTATATTATAGAATTTCATTAAAAAAATCAATGGAAAAAAAAACGAAATAGGAAGTCAGAGGATAACGACTGACATTGCATTTGAATTTTAAAGATCAAACTCGAGGGAAAGAAAAAAGAGAAGTTTAGACAAAAAGCTGGTAGCATAGAACCTACGGTTAAATCTAGCCACTTCAATTCTAAAATGATGAGACCTGGCCACCAATCTACTACTACGCTTATATTCATAAATATTTAGTATAGAGGAAAGTTAATCAGAACAGTTACTATGAATGATTTTATAGAAAACGCATAGGGAAGCTACATTACGTCGCTAGGTGACTGAAGCTAAGATTCCGGGACAGGAACAATAAAATTTCATATTTTTCTTTGGATACTACCAATGACCGCTAAATATATAGCAGGAGCAACAAACCATATTTGGCAGAAATATTCAAGCATGGGCGTATGATAAACGTATAAATATGTAAGATAGATTGAGGCAAGAAAAATTGTCTAACACGTCACAGTGTGCCAATATTCCTAGTAGAAGATCTAACAGATGATTCAATATAATATTTCCACTTCATGTTAGCGGAAAACGTTAGACCGAGAAGGAATGACGAGTCACTCTTCTGGATTTTATAATCAGAAATACTGATGGAATTCAGCAAGGTTTCACTTAGACGGTTAATAACGGACAGTTTCGTTTTGGAGGTATTAAAATTAACATATGCTTTTCTTGCCCCAATAGCATGAGATTGTAGGTCATTTTTGAGATAGCTGCCAATGTGACTTAATCGAACTGATCAGACTTAGTAGTAAGAAAGGCTTAAATAGTTCTCTCATCAGAATAGGTACCAATTTGCGAACTGATGGCGTCAGGAATGCCGTTAATGAAAATGACGAACAGTGTCTCGAGAGGATTCTGCATTAATACAAAAAGATCTAGAAGTGTACTTGATGCGGTATTCACCCGGATGGTTGAGCTGGTTCCCTCAAACAAACCCGTCGTATCCGAACAAAAGCTGGTCAATCGTAGTAGAGGCAGTATTCATTCGAAAGTGCAACCTTGTAGTAGCGGTTTCAGTAAGATTTTGGAGCTGCCTCCATCTCATGTATACAAACTTTATCATAGTACGATCCGGTTTGAATCCAGAGTTTCATTCTCCTAGACTAGTCGGTCCTTTCTATTTTAACAATAGATGTAGACAGAAGAGATGGATTAATAGTTTTCCCAAGGGTATCAACACGTAAATGGATGTAATGAACTCGACCGGAATTCGAGCTCGGCTCTCCGGTTCTTCAATCCAAACCGCTAACCACTACTCCAACACACTCTTCCAATACTCTACATTTGCTTCCACTTTCTTGCTTCTAGAAGAGTGGAACACTCAAGACAGCTTTCATTTCGCGATTTGATAAGAATCACTGAATCAATTAGAAATTTCGTCCAGAAATACCATAAATGTTCAACTTCTGAAGAAGACCAGAATGTCAAACCCTGTCAGTTGCGTTGGTGATGTCTAAAGCAACAGATCGAGCTTCACCATTCTTATCTAAAACATGACCAGAACATTCAGCAATAATCGTTAATACATCAAAGGTTGATCTAGAGAAGCGAAAGATATATTGCTAATCCGAAAGTAGGCCGTGCGATGTGATACTTAAGCAATTTAGAATTGATTAGAGGCTCTATTGAGTCAGTTATGTGACATGCGTGATACACGCTTAGGCGGTCATATATCTTTCGAAAGATGACTGACGAGGCAGATTTTATCCCGAAGTAGGTGGCCACTTAAAACCCTTTCTTTCCTGCTATTTACCCATAATTGTGGAAAAAAGAAGATTCATACGTTTCCCAAGGGTATTAGCACGTAAGTGAATGTAATGAATTTGACTGGAATTCGAACTAGGCTCTACGATTGTTCAATCCGAGCCGCTATCCATTACTCCATCGTACCTCTTACACAGAAATATCTGGTAGTAATTTTCGGTTACTTGAAAAGGGCAATAATAATTACTGGTTCACAAGACATCAGTAATAATTAAAAGAATTCTTAAACAACGACAATTAATATAATTGCATTTTTAATTTATATTAACTGTCGTTTTTACCCATTAATGTCCACGAAAATTCAGTCAGTTATGTGTCATACGTGATACACGCTTATGCGATCATGTATCTTTCTATATATGACTGACAAGGCATATTTTTCCAGCAGTAAGTTGCCATTTACTTCTGCGGTAAACCAGTTGCCATCCAAGGCTATAGACCTCTGTCTGTCCTTCTATTTAACCATAGCTGGGGGAAGAAGAATAATCATACCTTTCCCAACGGTATTATTAGCACGTAAGTGAATGTAATGGATTTGAGCGGAATTCGAACTCGGCTCTCAGATTGCTCAATCCAATCCGCTATCCATTACTCCTATTACTGTGCCAAAATAAGTAATAGGTCGATTGTGAGAAGAATCAGATGATTCGCTTCAGTTCTTAAAGATTGGTATTGCAGAATAGGATTTCGAAGGAGTCATGAAAACAATGAGCAGCAAAGCATTTATTGCCTAGTTTAGATAGAACAGGAGCCTGTTCATGTGCACAGCTATTAAGGACTATAACAGGTAGACTATCAAGTCCACATGTTTTGTGGGGATCCAGTTTAGAGTTGACAGCAGAAATCATGGGCGGTGTTATATGCATATCACTTAATAGAGACACACTGTCAGGCAAATATACTCCAGATAAGTCACGAGTAGAATTTGAAGAGAATGTATTTCCTGACTAAATTTTAGGTTAATAAATGAGGATTTTTTAATCCTGCAGTGAGTTCCCCAGGTTTTACTTGTTCGATGTCGTCATGATAAGATTTTGACCCACTCCTCGCCAAAAACAAAAGTTGAAAAAGAAAATAATCTCCATTATGTATATATTAAAATGTATATGGTGAATATTTTTATCGTCACACCAATCAAAACATTTCATTTGAATTCTTAGATTTGTTAGGTATACTTCTGCTTTCTTACAGCTATCGTCTTAAGTTATGAACAAACACATAACTTCTTGTTCTACTGGCGTTTTCACTTTGTTATTCCTTAAAGGACAATGAATTTATTATTATATACGATGAGACGAAGCCACATACCGTTTCCTTGTGATGGATTCTATTATTGAAATCGTTGTACGAAAAGAAACATGCTGAGGCTGTCTTGGATGGGAAAACATTCCGCTCTCCCAAATTCTCATAATGTCTGCTAACCCCTTCGGCGATGCGAAGACGAAACCAATGTAGACATTTAGAATTTACGCGTTTTGGTAACTTAGTGGGTAATGAACTTAGCCGGGAGGATTTCCGGAACCGTTTTAACAATGGCTCCTTTAGTTATTTCTGCTATCAGATTTTTGTTCAGAACAGCAGTAGCAATACTGTAATTCGTTTTGCCCTCGTTTCCTGACTTGGGTTTGTAATCGAAACGGAACTGACAGTGAACTTATAATCTGGACTGAAAGATAATCTATATTTGTAGAACAGTGACCCGGTGTGTTGGAGATTTTAGAAACCTCTCGTTTTTCTCTCGTAGAAAGGAAAACATGTGCAAACGAATTAGATCTCCGAAGGAAAATCAGCTTAATTAGTCACATAAAAAAATTTTTTTCAGAGAACGGTGAAAATTTGATAAAGACACTGGAACCAGGAATGTGATATTTATGCCCAGTATGATAATAGAAAACAAAATACATATGAAGAAGAATGTATGAATATGATTTACAGATTAAACAATGTATTTGACAATGTAAAACAAAAAGAACTATTTGAAATCATAAGTAAGCTTGATTTATTTGGGCAAGTTCTTAGGACAATCCTGATCTTATGCTGCGAAAAGACCACCTGCATATGGAAAGAAAATGAATTCAATAAATACAAAAACAATTAAAAGCGGAGTGAGATATACAACTGTCTTAAAGTGGACTTCCTCAGCAATTTCAGTGAGCTAATCCTAGAGATTCAGGATTCATTATTGGTGGCGACAATCTTAACAAACCTAGATATGAAGATGGCACAGTATTAATGCCAGATACAGAAAGCAAATAAAAGCAACACCTAGAGGAGGTACTAAAGGCAAGCAATAAGAAAGGGCCATACCTCGTCAGAATGAAAAAATGTATGTGTGTCAGCAAAGACAACCGCCTAAGATACGAACTACAAATTGCAGATACCAAATTCAAACAACACAAAAATTAAATATCTATGAAGTGTTTTTTTCCAGATGTCAAAAAATATGAAACGGATATCCGAAGGCGCATTGGAATAACTAATCATGCCTTTCAGAATCTCAGTAAAATATTAAGCAACATGATTTCGTTAAAAAGAAAATAAAGAATACGAAACTGTTATACAATATCGGTCCTTCTATATGGCCCTGAATTCTGGAGAACCTTATCAAAGAAAAGTTTTTCTACCGAAAGATGCTGCAAATACCATAGACAAAACATTTGAGCAACGACAAAGTTTTAAGGGAAATAGTAAGAAAATGGTTCCTTAGACTTACAATCAGAATGGGAATTGACATTTCTTGCACGCATCATGCGGCAAGTGGACTTGATATGAACAGGATCCATTGAAATAAAGACAGAGGAAAACATCGAATAACCTACGTAACTATACATGTGCAAATGGTCGGCAGAACAATGATTAAAAATGATAAAAAAAACTTATGAAGATCTACAAAGTAATGAAAGTAGTGGAAGCCATGACGAGAATAATAAATTCATTGAACTGGTGAATATTTCGACATGGAATTTCTCATCAGGTTGATTTAATAGTTTTAGACAGAAAATATGCGAAGGACGTGTTTCTATGAACCTACAAGTGATATTCAATAGCTAACTACTTTGTTATTATTATTATTAATATTATTATTATTATTATTATTTATTTTTTTTTATTTCCTTTGATATCTGGCGTTTACACATTTCTTTCCGGGTCCCGCCCAGGGAACTTAGGTTAGAAATGGCATCATGACACTTTCCACTGCAAAAAAAAAAAATTATATAGATAAAGCCCTTCGTAAACATTATTATTATTATTATTATTATTATTATTATTATTATTGTATGCTATGTTTCCAGCTTTGTATCCACTAAAGCCGGGTCCAAACTGTGGTCCTTAGGCCCTATAGGAGAATTGTCATTTAATTGATAGCACTTTTCTTAGTATATAGCGATCTTCAGGGCAACATATATATTGATGTTGCTTGGGACACTGTTAGTAAAATTGTCCATACATTTTTCTCACGAGACCCAGATCTCAATAGGTAAAGTCTCTCTCTTTATTCCCAACATACTGTTAATCTCAATCACCAGATCGTTGTATTTGGAAAATTTCTCGATAATTTTCATGGAGTTGTTTCACTCAGATGGTTCCGCTATGTCACTAATCATACAGTTTCTGAATGCATTGTCTTTTATGATAATACCTGGTCTGTTGGCTTTTATTTCCCTGTCATTTTCAATTGGAATTCCCCAGAAGACAGTTACATCGTTATGTTGGTTACATGTATCTGGCATGTGCTCGTGCAATCTCGTAGTGGTCGGCAGTTTCATCATATTTTCCGCAGATCCAGGATTTCTGGTTAGTTCCATCTTTCATTATGTGACACTGAAAAGATTTTTTCGGGAGGCTTTCGTCCTGAGCTGCAATAATTAGGCCTTCTGTTTTAGATTTCAAACCAGTCCGCCTAAGACATTTCCATACAACGGCTTGTCCTCCTAGTTTTTCTTTGTAATTTTATTTGGCCAAGTTGTTGCTCTTTCTGTTTTACTCGTTTGGTATAAATGGTACTCGCTTCATTTGTTGTTGTTAGGGTTTAAATTATAGTAAGCTGTTTCTTGAATAGTGCAGCTTCATTGTTGATGGAGTGGATTTAGTGTTTTACTATTTGTAGAAAAGGGTCAATTTTTTTTTGTTAGGTATAAGTTCAATCCTATTGTATTTCTTAGAGTTAGTTCAAGTTGGATTAGAATTCGGCCTCCTAAAGCACTTGGTATGTACATGCTATGAAAATCTCATTTCGTCTAGTGCATCTTTATTTGGGTAAGCATTTGTCTGGTCTTGGCGTCCAGACATTTTATATCATTACACTTCCATTGACAAATTTTGAAACTGTATGTTCTGATGGGTATAGTAAATATGTTGATAGCCTTCATTTTATTGGCTCCATGAAGTTCGCTTTCTAGTATCAAACGCACTGTCCTATAATATTCGTTTCAGATCCTTTTCTTACTGAATGCTGTATTCCGTCTCCTTCATTAATCCCTAATTCTTGGTCGAGTTTCTTAATCTTGTTGATATCAAGGTCTAAAACTGTAAAGGTGGTTTTGGAATATTTGTCGATACCGAACTCAATCTTAATGTGTTCACTGAAGGTTTTGACAAAGGTGATTAGGTTTTCCTGCTGATTTCCATACTTGGTAAAACTTTAAACACCATCATTATAGAATAGGTGATTCAGTTTGCAATTCTCTGACTTGTATCCGTAGCTATTTTTGTTTGATAAGCAGCTGAGTGGCGCTAATGCAAGGTATAAGGGTAGAGGTGAAAATTAATCTCCTTGGAATTTCCAACTTTTGATGTTGATTTATCACGATTTTACTGTCCCGTTTGTATGGTCTATTATTGTGTATATTATTATTATTATTATTATTATTATTATTATTATTATTATTATTATCATCATCATCATCATCATCAGTAGTTTCTATTTTACTTTGCCTTGTTTTCTCATAGTTCGTTCTCAGTCTTCACCAGATACGCCAAAAAAGTCATTTTCCCAACCGGAAGAGCTAATTGGCTAGTTGCTATGTATTTTTTGTGGGTGGAAAAATGTTGAAATGTGTGCAAAAACTTAACATTAATAATTCAATAAAGAGTAAAATGTTCAAGTTTATCTTTTAACGAAAACATAAAAAGACTATTTCATAAAATATTAGTTTTAAAACAGCATTATAAAAAATGTTTTGAATTTGTCTGGAATTTAAGTTACATACTTGCTCCATTGACGATATTATAATTGTTTCATTTGTTAAAGCCCGATCTCATGATATCAATATAATTACAACGATATACGCAGGTCAATGATTTTACGGAAAAAAAGTTATTACTTTTCGCTAAAATATTACTGTTAGACATAGAGCAAAAAGCGTCTAATTTTGCGACGTCTGCGCAAGAGAATATATGCACTGAAGACGTTTACAAGGCACACCTATGCTGTCATGTTTGAAGGTAAATGAAAAGATAGCGTTACACAGAACTGAATTTAAGCAATTTGAAACACACACTCACACACAACGTTATCAGTACAGTAACCAAGATTAACCGATACTGGCAAATTTAGATTACTGGATAAAATAAAATCAGTCTCTCGTAACGTGTAAATGGA
>OZ038482.1:97072119-97097119 GCA_964036315.1 Acanthosepion esculentum | reverse complement strand
ATATATATATATATATATATATATGAGTAGATATGCTTGCTTATTGCCGGTTAATATACCCCTCCTTCTCTTGAACAGGAATAGAGGCTTATCCTTTGTTTCCTGTTTAGGAAGGCGTTCCCTGATCTTTTCCTGTTTTCTGGCCTCCGTAGTAGTACTGTCGTAAATCTCTAGTGATATTTGAGGTCTCTCGCAACGTCTTTTCATACTGAGTTTATGAGTTTGAGAGTTCTCATTTAGGTGTTCCCGACTGGTTGTAAGATCTCTAACCCTTGCGTAGCGTCTTGAGCGGCTGCTCTGATCAACTTTTGCAGAATATTGGGTTTTTTGTATTGCCATGATGCACATGGAAGGGTGTCCCTACACGCACCTCTGGTGGGCAACCCTGAGGCCACATTATGTTACAGTCTACGCCATCTTCTTTCCATCATGTTACATAAGATCACCTTCTGCTACTATTATTTTAAGTCTTTTTCATTACCAACATAACTCAACATGGACATAAACCATCAAAAAATAAAGTTAAACCAGCTCTAAAATATCACGTAAACCTTTTAACATTTCCTTTTCTATCATCCGCGGCATTCGAATCAACTTCTCCATTGTGGACTCGTTCGTCGTTGAAAACTCTCCTGACATCCTAGCACTCTGCGAGACCAACCTTAACTTGTCACCCTCCTCCTCTTCTCTCTCTATCCTCTTTCCTCCCAAGCCTGTCGCGTAAGCGATAGCATTTCTCATAATATAGACAAGGCTATCTCACTACATCCGTTTGCACACATATTCGTGTTCGGTGATTTTAACTCCCACCATACCATGTTGCTTAAACACTTTTAGTCCGGATTTGTATATATAAGTAAGAAGAGAAGAGTTCAAGTGTGAATAATAAATATTCATTTTTATATTAAAGGGATATTATATTACTTGTTCTTTGTCTTATAAAAAAACGAAACAATTTATAGTAGAAATAAACCGTTATTTTTTTTATAAAAAAATTATCTGGATCAACGTATTTAAGCGGATATTTATTTTCATGTTCTATATGTTACCATCAATTTATTTCTGCTGTTTATTAATCTAGAGTTATTTTATAACCAATTTTCCAACAAGACATAAGTTACACCTATTTCCTTTCCCATTATAAGAATTGACTCTAGCTATAATATTCCACTTTATAAAAGGTGAATTGCCATTATTCTTTAAATGCAAGAGCAGAGATTTTCTTTTATTTTATATTAAATAACGTCATTAAATAACGTCATTCGATGTTGATAGAAACGAAATTTCCAATGACTTTCAGTGGAAGCAAAACAAAATTTAACATCTAAGCAGAATGTATGCTAACTGGGTTTACAATATAATCAGTCGTACACTATCAATTTATGGAACAGATCATATATTTTTCGGCAGTTGTATTTGTTTTTAGAAACATTTAAGTTGTTTTTTTGTTTACTATAATGTTGGGATATTGGGTTACATATTTATCTATGTTATTAAAGCAGCTAAAGCAATCTGAAGATTGCGTTGTGCATGAAACTCCGAGTCGTGCTATTGTTGTGGGATAAGTATATATATATATATATATATATATATATATATATATATATATATATATATATATATATATTTGAATTGGACAAAGTCCGACAGTTTATTTAAAGACATTGATGATATGTTTAACGTTAATATAAAAAGAACGTTAAACATATCATAAATGTCTTTAAATATATATATATATATATATATATATATATATATATATATATATACAAGTGAACATTTATATTTACACACGCTCTATCTCTGATATTGAGCACTTTATCCCATAAATATAGCACATCTTAAGACTATATTTCTTCATATATATATATATATAAATATATATATATATATATATATATATATATATATATATATATATATATATATATATATATATAAAGGTGAACATAGAAGTCAGCACTTAGAGGCGACAGTCTGTTTCATGCTAGTGCAATCGTCTGACGATTGCACTAGCATGAAACAGACTGTCGCCTCTAAGTGCTGACTTCTATGTTCACTTTTATATTTACACACGCTCTATCTCTGATATTGAGCACTTTATCCCATAAATATAGCACACTTTAAGACTATATTTCTTCATATATATATATATATATATATATATATATATATATATATATATATATATATATATACACTATTTTATTAATATTGGTTGTTACTTTTGTATTATAGTCTTTTCTAGATTTTTAGTGTTTCTTTACGATGGGGCCTGTATCTTATTTTGTTGTTATTTATTAAACTTGTCTCATGTTATTTTATATACATACATACATACATACATACATATATACATACGCAGACATATATACGCACATATATATAATTTGGATTATTGGCATATATATTTATATTACCTTTCGATTTACATTTCTGTCTTTTCCATCGATACTTGCAAGACTTTATGTGTCTTATTAGTCTCCTCATTTTGACATTTGCGTTTCGAGGGTCAACGTTTCGATTGTTCTGAAAATGATTCTCTTGTGAAATCGACATTAATCTGACAACTTGAATCGGTTTCTGAGATTTAAAGACCTTTATTCCAAGCGTCGCCACTGATAATAAATCTTGATCTTTATAAATTGTGTACGCCAAGTAAATACTTCAGGTGTATAATGCAGACATACAGATAGTAAACGTAAACGGGGGTAAAATATATCCTACACTATAGTCCAAATGTTTAGAGTAATCCTATGGATTACAGACATTCTTTGTTTTAATTAATGCCTACTCAGTTAGGATATACAAACTATTTAATGCAAGACATCCAAAGTTTCTTTTAGAAAGCAGTTATGGTATCAGTTTATTATTAACTATCAGGATAGATTAGGCAAAATGTGATCAATGGGAAGAATCTTCACGGAGCAATGTGTTAATTTCGTTAATTCACATTAGCAGCAGTATTTGTAGTAGTCATATTGAACATCTTTGTGATGTCAACTAACTCCCGTTGCACCTTTTGTGATAACAACGAATACTCGTTGTCACTTTCGTCCTGATCATTGTAGTAGAGACATTGTAATCGCAGATACAACTGTAGTACGCTGGTTTCAGACGCCTTCGAATAATCTAGCACTAACAGTACTTGTTCGATAATACTCGCTCGAATAATAATCCGTATAGAGAACTAGTATAGAGAATGCAGTAGAGAATAGCGGTCTGTATAGTAATAGAGGATAAACTAAGGACAATGGTATAGAAGATAGACTAGAAATTGCGATCACTTAGACGCCAAGCCTCACTCTACTTATGCGTTTTCTCTATGGTCACGTGATCCAATTAATTCAATAATGGGGCCACTTGTGTTTGCTCACTGGCGATCGATGTTCAAACTCAAGTGTCGGTAGCAACACTTTATACCTATATAACCAGGAAAGAAAGTCCTGCTTGACCGATTTGATTTAGTAAATTAATTTACTGGAAGAGTTTCTGGATAACCTGTTTAAGTCCGCAGTGTGGTTAGATGTAATTTTCACGTATTTTAATTTTGCGTTGGGTATTATGTATGTGAAAACGCCGCCAGCTTGCTGATTTAAATAAGTCCAGATAGTTGACAATTCTTTTTATTTATTTCGAGTTCTATTTCAAAGCCGAGGCTATTTAAGAATTTGAAAAGCGTTTTTCATATATTGTCATTTGTTCTTCTGTTGTGTGGCGCTATCATAAGACCAGCATCCCTATAAAAACAGTGGTTGTTTATATGTACAATTTTTGTTAATTTTATATAAGATAAAAAAGTCTATTAACTTCGAAATCTCAGCGCCGTCAAAAGAACGTTGTGGTACATCAAAGCCGTTTTTTTTTTATTTCATAACTCAGGGTACTTCACTGTGGAATAAAACTGATTTGCGGCAATGTCAAATTATTTCCATTATATATATATATATATATATATATATATATATATATATATATATATATATATATATATATATATATATATATGTGTGTGTGCATGCATACATACATATATATATATATATATATATATATATATATATATAATTATTTCCGTTAGATAGGATGTTATGTTTACAAAAATATATATAATAAATATATATATGAATAAATTAATATATATATATCTTTATATATATATATATATCTATATATATATAACTATCTCTCTCTCTCTCTCTCTCTATATATATATATATATATATATATATATATATATATATATATATATATATATATAGATCCATCGTATTAAAATAAATGCAAAACTGGACGGATAGATTCAGATATGCTGCAAAGTGAAAATCGAATAATTAAATAGGTTGTCTGAATGACGGACGCATAGGTTGATAGACGCAGCGAACCAAAAATAGGATGATCAATCGATCTATCGATTTATCGATCAAATTTTACGTACAGTTACCGGCATATACATATCGATAATAATACCTACAGAACGGCATAGATTGTTCGAAAATGCATATGACAGTGAATCAATCGATTGGCGCCTTGATAGAAGGCAAGACACAATAAATTATGTGGATGTAGGCGCATCTACATATACACGCTCGGTACAAGAGTAATATAGATTTCTTCGTAGCACAATGCACTCATTATATTGGCCCTGTTCGGATGACTTTCGCAATATCTTATTCGGTTTCAAGTCAGAGACGTATGTTCCATTATTACATTCGGAGTTTCGAATTGATCCGTCGTCACAGAGAAATACTGCAAGTGTGCTTGGATGCTGATTGAAATGGGGGGAAAAGCTCTGGATTATACGCATCTATAATGAAGGCAATGGGGAGGAGTCGTCACTCATTTAATTTTGCAGATTAATCATATATAGGAAGACGTTCTTTCAAAATATGTCATTGATATATCGCCGTGTGGAATCTATGGATTATTCAAGTTAGATCACGTCACACGCAATTATACAACCACAATCCTTGATACAACTGAAGAAGATAAATCATTGGAGTTTGAAAGAATCGATAATCATAAATTAAACCGCACCATCTAATAAGGTCAGCGTAAAATACCATCTCAACCAGATATTTTATTAATAACAGGAACGTGCATGTCTTTAGACTTCAAAAATACAAGGCCATATCACGTTGAAACAACATTTCCCGTAAAATCATCGAAGTTTGGCAACATCGATCCTGGTAACCGTTTCGAAATAGCAGGTCCTGCAAGCTTGGGTGTGCAAGTGTTTTAATAGATATAGCTCGAAATTGTTAATCGGAGAGCCGAGTTCGCATGCAAACTGGGTTTGTTATTCCCTTAGGAAAAAATACCCTTCGGAAAGGTATGAAACTACCCACCCCTTGTCGTATGGGATTTCAGAATACTCCAAATGCACCTCTGCAGAAGGGTAAGTCCTTGCAATGCGGCATCCAGGGTAGGACGATAAACTAAATCCGCGTCCTGGGTATAACGATAAACTACATCCAGTAGCAAAGCCTCTGACCAGGTGGTTTGGAGAAGCGTGGAACCACCTCTTAATTCGTGATATTCCATAGTCCACCCTGAACCAGCGTGGTAGCACCTGTTTGGGGTCCCAGTTATGAGCAATTAATTTACCCCCAAACTGAAGTCACAACACTATAAAAGTGTATAAATAAGTTTTAAATATAATGGAAAAATATTAACAGCAATACATTTTTTGAAAAAATAATTACCAGTAATTAAAATCTTGTTGGCATTAAATAACCCATTGAGGTTGATATGCCGTAAGACACTTCAAACCAAACCGTGAATCCATCTCTTCCAGCCCAGCTCAGACACTTTTACGTTTTATTTAAGTATACATCAGATATATTTTCTTTCACAGCCCTTCTGTAGCTTTAATCACTATCATTATTATTACTAGTATGTTCTCAGATCAGATTTTATAACTGGTAAGTAATGCATTGAGATCTGGCCTCATCAGCAGCCGTGTGTTCCTAAGAGGAATCCTTTCTGTAAAGTTCCACTGGGCAATTAATTCGAATTTTATTTATTTATTTACTCTCTTTTACCAGTCACTGTACCAATCTGCGGATGTCAAGTGAGATGATTGCGACATTAATCAACTTCCAAATCTTTACGAGTTTAAACTTTAATGAAACATAGTTGATTACTTTCTATTTTCCTTTTTGTTCTATCCTCGTATCAGAAGGAGAACAGCGATCAAGGATTAACTCTTTCTTTTCTATTTCATCTTCCGCCAATAGATTCGGTTTGATGCGATCCTCTTTCTTCTTCTTCTTCTTTTTCTTCTTCTTCTTCTTCTTCTTCTTCTTCTTCTTCTTCTTCTTATTATTATTATTATTATTATTATTATTATTATTATTTATTTATTTTTTTAATTAAATTTCTGTTGTATACAAATTTCCATGCGGGTCCCATCCAGAGACCTATGTTCAGAAATGGCCTCATGATATTTTCCCCTGATCATTTTAGTAAAACAAATACATATTAATATAATTATTATTAAACTATTATTATTATTATTATTAATATCTTTATCAATATTATTAAAACTATTATACTTATTATTATTGGTGACATTATTATTACTCTTATTGTTGGTCTTCTTCTTCTTCTTCTTCTTCTTCTTCTTCTTCTTCTTCTTCTTCTTCTTCTTCTTATTATTATTATTATTATTATTATTATTATTATTATTATTTGTTCTTTTGATTTCTGTTGTATACACATTTCCTTCCGGGTTCCAACCAGAAAAGAAGGTCAGAATTTTTTTTGTAAAATTTTAAAAAATAGGCAATCTAAGATCACACATGATTTACGTAGATAAATCCCTTTGTAAGTTGTGAGCTGTACTTGTGAATACAATTTTGTTTTTTATTTCTTTAAGTCATGGACCACTAGGTAAACCCTCAATGCGTTCAATGGAACCGTTTCACGTGAAAATGACGGCTTTATCTACAACTTGATTTGTCGATGTCCCAAGTTCCACATTTTTTAGATTTCCACTTCAAAATCTTTTTACTTTTTTTTATTGTCTTCAAAGATACATGAGAGTCTGCAAGAACTGCTATGTCAATAAGAAAGCATAATCTGTTTCTGGTCTTTCATCACAATGTTTGCGCGATTAGATTTGATTGTCTGTTTGTGTGTATAGTAAACACCGATAAAATTATTACAAGTCCTATCTCTGTATCCCGGTTTTAGTGAGTTTTGTACCATTTCCTTGGTTTCCTTCCTTTAAAGATTGCATATTTTCCCTTGCAGATATTAGACTGCGCTCTCATACCAAGATATATATTTATATGATGCTAATACTTTGCAACCATATATAATATGGTCAATTGTTTCTGGATATTTATTGCAGAATCTCCATTTGTGATCAACACATTTTCCGAGAAATTTCCAGTTATCAAGTATTGGTCCTGTGTAGCAAGAATAAGACCTTCAGTTTCAACTTATAACCCTGCACTACGTGACGAGTGATGCGTAGAGTATTGACTATGACTAAGTCTTATGGTATCGTTTCTGCGTCTGCTATATTGCATCGGCTTTTTGACGTTGCAGTAGGTGTATTATAGTTTATTTTTTAATTCTTCACCCACTTGAAATTTCGTTTTGAATTTGTTGATTTAAGTTATTACTGAATGAAGTTTCTTATTTCTTTGACACAGATCACCTCAAGTCTTCTATAGTTTTCAAGTATCTTTGAAGACCGATTTTTGTGGTTTTGTAAAGCAGGTCTAGTTGACAAATCCCCTGCCGTTTTCGGATCTGGACATATGTATACGATCAACATCATTTTTAGGATGGTGCATGCGGCGGAAAGAGAGAAGCTTTCTTGTTTTGACACCAATTCGATTCGTCAGCAATGGTCCAGTTTAGTATGTTGAAAATGCATTGCACCACAAGGACAGCCATAGTATTTATACCTGTGAATTCAATTCGGCATTTAACACCAGACGCACACGCCTGTAGTATTCTCTTCTTAATTCCCCTTCATTTCGTTATGCTGTATTCCGTCTCCTTTACTAACTCCTAGGCGTTTAAAGACTTCATGCTCTTCCAGTTACCTAATCTCTGTGAGAAAGTCTAGGTATAATGAGTGAGTTTCTGTAATTCTCCCTTTCTTGAATGTTACTTTTGCACATTTATCTAATCCGAAATCCATTCCGATGTCATCTCTGAAACTGTTTACAGTATTGAGGATCAACACATTGTCGTCTTTGACGAAAAGTTTGATATCATCCCTGTAGACTATGTAAATAAACACTTTCTTTTTTTACTTTGGATCCATAGTTATTACTGTTTTGTTCATGCAAAATTAAAGTTAATGTGGTTTCCCACAGTCTCATGCTATATTTAAGGAGGTTTACCATCACCGAAGAGATTTTGTACATTTTTAAAGCCTTAAGGTTCCAAGAGTGTGACAAAATATCAAACGCTTTACGTCAATCTATCCGTGCTCTGCTGAGATTTATATGTGGTTGACAGCCATGTTGTTGGCCTATGAATTTACGGATATTCTATTTTTTCCTGCAATTTTTCAGGATGGTTATATTTATTAGTAGCTGAACATCTTCGGCGGTGAGAGAATCTGCATCAGAGCAATTCTTTATGTCGCAGGTAGATTCTTCCATTTTATTTCCTGAGAGATCATTAGTTCGTATTTCATTTATTTTAGTTTTTATCTCACCTGCTGTCATATTATCTATTTCCAATCTTGTCTAATTTTTGTTTGGATTATATCTGATCTCTATTTAGTTTTATTATATCTATTTCTGTATTTGAGAGTATTTTATCTCGAATGATCTCCCTGTGGACATTGGCAAGCATATTTGGGTCGAGATAGAGTCTGATTTTAATTACTACCATATCTCACCATATCTGCTATGTCTGATCAATGATATTCTTTAGCGGATTTTCGATTGTAGTGAAAACAGATGCGATGATTTGTTTATACTTTTCACGATACCATTTCGACCGTTTTCTTTGTATTAACTGATTTGGCATTAGGTCACCAAGCCCAAAGTTGGAGTTAATCCAGTTTTTGATCAGGTGTCTCATTGCTGGTGACATTTTTTTTAACCCCAGACTAGTTCCTCTCTAAGGGACACGGCCCTTTTGACAACTGATCCGGTATGAGTTTTTATTTGCAAATATTAATATTTATATTTTTTGCGTTTTATCCTTAACCGGCAAGAGGTAATCTTTGTACAAAATACAAAACCTCTCGGACGACTGTCGACCAAAACTCATGAGCTTTTCCTGACCATGGAACACGGCTATTCCCTGCATCAAAGTACCCCGGTATTTCTAGACCGCAGGTAGTTTTATTTATGCATTTGTCATTATTCTTGTCATTGATATTATTATTATGTTTGTATAATTAATTGTTTCGTCGTATATAATGTGTGGCATCCGTCTGTCTCAAGAGACCATTGGTCTTCGCCCTCAAAATTATTCTAGTGTATACTCATTTCTTTCCGGGTCCCGAAGAGAGACCAAAGGTCAGAAATGGCATCATGACATTTTTCCTTGAGCAGTTTTATGCATTTGTTGTTATTCTTATCAGTGTTGTTGCTGTTATTATTATTATAATTATTATTATAATATAATTAATTGTTTAGTTGTATATATTGTGTGGAATTGGTCTTCGCATCAAAATTATGCTACCGCTGCTAGTGGCGGCGCGGCAACTGTTATGGCTGTACAGGCCCACATAGGCGTGACAGTCTCGAACATGTTGAACAAGTCTCAAAGTTGAACATAACATCAGACTGTCATAGGGACTCCAGATCCGTATTTGTCCGCAGAGTTTACTCCAGAAGCCGTTCCCATGATTGGGTTTAGCTGCAAGGCAGCTGGTGTTTAAAATCAGTTTTGCCAGGATGACGAGTTCCATGAAAAAAAGGTTACGCTGCTTTACACTTTACAATCAATAAATCAGAAAAGGTTAAATGAATAAGATTATAGGCAAATGTTATTAAAAATGTTTGAATGATGAAGGATAGTGTAAGATATATACTATATTTAAAAAAAGAAGCATAGTCAGAGATAAAGAAACAAAACCAAGCAAACATTACTACTCGAACAAACGAGAAAAGTAAAAATGTAAACGAAAACAGAGTCTTAAGAAGCGATAGAAAAATTCAAACACAACTAAAAAATGAAGACACCTCCCGGCTAAAACTCACCGATCACCATGCGAAAACACCTAAGCTATAAGGATTAACGAAAGCACACAAAGCGAACATACCCACGATAGCTATTCTATGAGGAACAGGTAGCGCCTCACATAAACTAGCCTGCACACGAAGCAAAATCCTTACCCCACGCCGCGACAGAATCAGTCGTTCACATATAAAATAACTCAGGTGACCTCCTAAACAATTTAAAAAACGTTGACATCAAAATTAAATATATAGCCAGTTTAGACATAAAATCTCTATGCACTAACGTCCCTATAGAAAAATGTTTTAGTCTACTAAATACTCTCTTAAAAAAAAAAAAAATTCAAAACAGTTGAAACCTAACCTGAACAAAATAAACTATAAAAACTCCACATATTTTTTTAAATGCCTATTATTAGTAACAGACGCCATTGGTTTATACCAACGGCATCCCATACTTAATAATTCTCGAATTCACTCTCGCGTGGTCATGTGTGCGATTTTCGCTTCCAGCGTCTTATATGCACGAGTTTGTCGTTGCTTGGAAATCTTCCATGTAAACAGAAACAGACTATCATCACTGTCTTGTCCGGGTATTGCTTAATATATTGTAATGTTATTGTCATCTTTGATAATGGCCTATGTAAGCCAAAAGCTTATATAGTATTTAAAAAAAATATATATCAATATTGTTATTTTCTTACTTCGTTTATTGATAATGCTATTAAGCTTATCAGACGATATGAAAAGAATTTACATAATATAAATAGACAACACTTGTCTATATTATTTAATGAAACATGCATCAACGAAAATAATGCTACCTAAATACACACACACAATATATATATATATATATATATATATATATATATATATATATATTCCTCAAAATCTTGTTTTTGGTCCTTATGCGTGATGTAGCATTCCTTTTCAGCCAGTTTGCCAACTCTATCACTTATTTTTGCCATGAGAGCCTAAACCCTGATTATCAATTTTTTTTGCAAAAAACAGAGGAATTAATAAGAAGAATGAGATGGAAAGCATTCTTCTTTCTACGACGGAATAACTTGACAAAAAAAGAACATGAGGTTTACGGCTTCAAATGTAAAAAGGTAGCACCTTTCAACAAAAAACTACAGGAATTCGAAATGACCTACTCAATATAATCAATAACATCTCCTTTCACAAAAAGAAAAGCAACATCCAAAAGCATCTAGACCAAATATTGAAAAGCATAAATAGCAGCGATAAAATACTAGTTAAGTCCAACAAAACGGGCAACTTCTACAAATTGATGGTTGACGACTACAACAAATTAATTTTTTAAAAATTAACTACGCCTTATAAAAAAGCCCATAATAACAATATAAATATGCTTGACAGTATCAATAGAACTAGTAAAATAATTACTGAAAAAATAAAAATAATTCATAGGGTTGGGAAACTGGCTGAAAAGGAATGCCACATTACTCTTAAGGACCACAAACTAGATTTTGACGAAAACCCCACTACCAGAATGATAAACCCAACTAGACCCGACATAGGAAAGATAAGCAACAAGAAAAACATCCCAGAAAGGATCACTAGCCAAATTAAAAAACGACTCGGATTACCACTCTGGAGGAATACCAAAGAAGTCATCAATTGGTTTACCAACATCGACAATAAGCCTGATTGCACCCTAATTCAGTTCGATAGTGTTGATTACACCCAGTCAATATCAAAAAACCTCTTCACAATTGCCCTGGAGTTTGCTACAGTATATTCTGCCTTAACTAAGGAAAAAACAAATATAATTCTTAGTGCCAAGAAATCTGTCCTCATCCATGATGAGGACCGGTGGATTAAAAACACTAATGACAATTTTGACATCACCATGGGATCTCTGGACTTTGCAGAATCTTCGGACCTTGTCGGTCTAATTATACTGTACAATCTAACCGCGCACCGTGAATTAGACATTAAGGACATCGGGCTATACAGAGATGACGGGCTCATGGTAGTGAGGAGCTCCACAAATTTTAAGACAGATAAAATTAGAAAGATAATTTATAGTGAATTCGGAAAACTAAATCTAAAAACTATAGTGAACACTAAATTAAAAAGTGTAAACTTCCTCGACGTAACTCTGGACTTAAAAAACTATATTTACACAACCTACAGAAAACCACCCTCCATCTATAATTAGGCATATACCCACATCAATAGAGAAAAGAATTACCATGAACTCTCCAAATAATGAAATATTCCGACAACACAGTAATTTTTATAACACAGCCCTGAAAAATAGCGGATACAAAAGCGCTGACATGAGCTATACAACAGGAAAAGAAACATCATATGGTATACCCCTTCGTTCAACCAAATGTTCAGTACTAATTTAGGGCATAAGTTCCTAGCTTTAATTAGAGAACACTTCCCCACAAATAGCAAACTGAGCGAAATCTTTAATAAAAACGCCTTAAAATTAAGTTAGAGCTGCACTGAAAACCTAGAAAGAATCTTAAAAAAAAACATAATAATAAAATCCTGGAAAAACACGCATGCCAAAACAGTATCAATAAAACTCCTAAACTGAAATTAGACAAAAATAATGAAAGATTATGTGATTGTAGCAACCCTAAAGACTGTCCGTTAGAAAATAAATGTCTCACAAAATCCGTGGTATACCAATGCACTATCTCATCCATTGAGAAACCTAACACTGATTGGATATACATTGGGTCAACGAAGAATAAATTTAAAATTAGATGGAGACAACACAAGAGCTCCTTCAACAATATACAAAATAGAAATCAGACATCTCTATCCCAATATTTCTGGCATTTAAAAGAAACGAATAAAAAAAACAAAAGTAAAATGGAAAATAATAAATAGAACAAGAACTTGTAAAACCTGGGATGACCCATGCCCTTTATGCCTACATGAAAAACTACACATCATTAAGTTTCTAAATAATGAAAAGTTATTAAACCATAGGCAGGAGTTAACGGTTTTTTGCCGACATCAATAAATTTTTGCATTAAATAATTAACATAAAAAATAGATAAATTAATAAATTCCATAGTTTAATAAAAGTCTTAAAAGCTTAGCCCAATCATTAAATTGAAAAACCCTTTGTGAGGTCGTCAAAAACAAATTGTAGTTCAGTGAAACGGATTTGTATATGAAATAACCATTTGAATAAACAAATAAATAAAGAGATTAATAGATAGATAATAATAAAACAACATGACATATCTTTCGCTTTAAACTAACCGGACGGTGACCGCCACCATCGGCTTTGAAATCGACACTCCACCATAACCTGACATAAACTTTCCGAATGTGACCGATCTGTAGATAAGAATTAACTCTTCGACCACCTAACCAAAATGGCCGCCCACAGCCGTATCCATAGTAATTAATGTTGCAAAAGACCATACTTATAAACACGCGCAAACCACAATATAGCTTATTCCTAAATTTAAGTCGATACTTAAATTCAACTTAATTTCAATAAATATATTGAGGGTTTCGGCTCTAATTTTTGAAATATGAGAACTCTTATGTAGCGAAGGAATCATATTTAAAAAAAAAAAATTATATTATATATATATATATATATATATATATATATATATATATATATATATATATATATATATATAAAACTAATGTCATAAAACCCAGATGACACAAGGTGTTTACTGAGAAAGAATGTGAGAAAACACTTTAAGACGTGAAGGCCGTAAAAGAACAGGATTCAAGGAGACAGAAGATGACGATTGACATTACATGTAAATTTGTGGAGAGCAGAGTTTACTGTGAAGCAAGAAATTGGAGTGACTTTCTCATGATTTTTGTAATTTTTTTTTCAGAACTTAGATTAACATAGGGATATTGCCCATTTCAAAACTCACATGAAAACAAAATCAAATTTATGGAATTTTATTTTGGATTTAACAAGATCAACATTTTTTACCCAAGAAAATACTGTCGACACTTGCTTGCCAGAAATCCACCATTGGATGTCATGATCCATTCATTGATTCAATGTTTTAGTCAGTGTGGCTCAAATCGTTGACTTGCCACTATATGGAAATAATATACTGAATGTTGGCAGATGATTCGTGAACATAGGCAAGACTCTGTTAAAGAAGAACCAGGAACATCGATTCACAAACGCTCTGGCCAGTTGAAGGTGTCTCAGATGTCCGTGCACGGCATACCGAGAGACAATTCGCGTAGGTACCCATACAAAGTGCAATTTGTATAGAAGTTCCACGTAATATCGGCTATGCTTAAATTACTCAATCCAGTTTCAAGATACTGAATTTTTTCATTAGCTGTGTATGTGTGACAAAACACATTTCCATTTGAATGTATGTTGATTCTTTCCTGGTTTATGATTTTTCCCCTATATAAACAGAAGTTCTAAAACGATAAAACCAAACTCCTGACAATCAAGAAAGCATTATATACCTAACTGACTTTTAGGACATCTTGTATTTATATTTACCTAAATTCGTATATACATAAATATTTTGTTAATATATATATATATATATATATATATATATATATATATATATATATATATATCACAAAAATATTAATACATATAAAATTATTTACGTATATACACATATGTAAACATACATATATAAATATATTTTTAAATAATTATGCAATTATCATCTCTTTTTCCGCACCAATGTTGTTCTCCTGAATATATCAGTTTGTCGATATCTGGGTATATAAGCATATGGTGAACATGTGCTTATGCAAGCGTTTTTATAGGCGAAGTTAGTATGCTGAATAAAAGTCTTTTGTCTCCATTGTTTGCAAGATATGAAAGTAAGTACTAATGGTACCTTTTTTCAATAATATGCCAACCTCCTGTAGTTGACCACGTCGGGTAGTCATGGGGACTTGCCAAGTAAATTTTGCCAAAAATGTTTGGCTGACGAACAAAAAGCAGAAATCATCGAATCAAGTTTTTCGTGGTCAAGTAATCCGGATAATAGGAAAATTGTTATTGGCTAAGTTGATAGCCTCTCGCACCTATCCCCAGAAACATACTACATTGAAAAGTAAAGCTGTAACTCCTTAGGGTGTAGGTGGTCACGTCTTCCAACAACTTCCGTTTCTTCATAAACTGTGAATAACCATGTCATATTGAGAAAGCAATGGAACGTTTTTCCAATGATGTTGCTTTCTTCACGTTTTTAATTTTGAGTTATACTTCTCCAATACTGGTTACCACCGAAATATAAGGAGCCTGTGTTCACTGTTTCTTCAACTATACATGGTTTTATTAATTTCTCGAGCAATCATCTATATTTCTTATCAATAACTCTTATACTCTCCTCATATCTTAGTAGTAGGGGACTTATTCATAAGGAACGAAGAGAAAGCTATTCTCATTCGCGAATAAGTGCAGTCTCTGCGACCAATTAATAGAGTAATGTTTGATATATAAAGAAAGGTTTTCCACTTGCCGGCCTCTTACGTGTTACGTGTTTGTTCTCATAGTAAGGTTCAAACTTACAAGGCCAGTCGAGTTAGAAGATTACGTTAAGAGATAACTTGTGCGTATTACAGTAGAAAACAACGATTAACCTTAGCCTTAAACAGGTTAAGACTCTAGCAATCGGGGAAATATCCGTTTGGGAGTCGGTTACACAGGGCATTGATTTTCGGAAAGAAGCAGTTAGAGTGGAAATTACGTCTCACCGATGGAATACGGAGGGAATGTTTATCGTTTGCTACTATGCAAGTGGCTTGCCGTGAAGGCTTGAATTGGCGGGATCAGGGAATGTAATTCGTCCGAGCAGTCTCCGTTGAAGTAGATTAGTGGACCGATAGGCTTAGCATATCCCATTATGCCTCTTTTCTATTCATGACGTTTTGTTAATATCGATGCAGCGTAATTTAATCCAAGGCATTAAAATATGAAGTGTAAACCATTAAACCCAACATATAAAACGGATATATTAACGTTCACATGAGTCGTTCAACATCATTAATCAGTCATATAATGAAATGACTGAATCTTAATGCAAAATGTACAAAAGATAATGTCAAGTTTCATAGTTTTTTGTTACCTAAATAATGGTTTTACAAATAGGTAAACTATATATATATATATATATATATATATATATATATATATATATATATATATATATATATATATATACATGTATATATATATATATGTATGTAATTATAATAATATATATATATATAATTATAATACATATATATATAATTATAATAATATATATATATAAAATTATAAACATATATATATATATAATTATAATAATATATATATATATATAAAATTATAATACATATATATATATAATTATAATATATATATAAAAAATTATAATACATATATATATATAATTATAATACATATATATATATAATTATAATATATATATAAGATTATAATATATATATATATAAAAAATTATAGTATATATATATATATATAAAATTATAGTATATATATATATATATATATAAAATTATAATATATATAAATATATATATATAAAATTATAATATATATATATAATTCTAATATATATATAATTATATATATATATATATAATTATATATATATATATAATTATATACATATATATATAATTATATATATATATATATATATATATATATATATATATTAATAAATGCTAAACCATATAATTTCCCTTTGTTTTCCATTGCGATTATTGATTTTACCGAACAAATTTTTTTTAAAAGCCTGTAAATAGAAATGAGACCAAATCTGAGAACGACATTCGAATATAACCCAGTATTTATTTGGGTGTTTTTCGGTATCGTAGGTTTATGCTGTATCAATCATGGAGATCTACGCATGATGTATTCTTCATTGATTTGTACTATAGTTCAAATATTTTATAAAAATATGTAAATTAAATAAAATAATATTAAATACTGATCTATTCAGTCGTGGCTCCTCAATATGATATTCTCAGTCGCAAAAATATTCCAGATTATAATAATTATAATTTCGCAACGTAATGGTTAATAAATTAATTAAATCATTAATCCGATATTATTACGATAAACATTGTATTTAATGGTTCTAAATGTTTCAGTAGATACACTGTCGTCACAACAGTGTAATTAATATCTAGTTTGAAAATCTTTATAAAAAATATACCCCTCAGAAGAATCGTAATACATATTTCGTTGGGTAAGAAAGTTGGTTCACTGAGGCGTGCGAGACTTTTTTTTTCTCTCCAGAATCTTCCCTACATAGCTAAATGTCTACCATTTGTCTATGCTTATAATATTGCCGCCGCATATGATTCGATGCTCTTGCTATTTATCTAGAGCCCCTTGATAAATACCGAACAAGAATCAGCGGTATTACTGGGCATCTCGTCTTCAGTCACTTTCCCAGCGACGTAAGGTTGCTTCCCCTTGCCTTTTCTACAAACAATTTCATGGTAATTGTTCGGATGAGCTCTTCACTATGGTACCTAAACATTTTGAATTTAAATACAGTACTAGAATGGCACTCAGATTATCATCAATTTACAGTTGAATTGGTTAGCTGTAACCGTAATTTCTATCCGAGCAGTTTCTTTTCTCGCACTTCTCACTTATGGAAATCCCCTCCGACTCCACGCTTTCCAGCCATCTTTATTTTTGTTCTCACACACGTTTCTGTTTCTTATTTTTCCACACCCAGTTAGCCCTCGTTCTTAGTGACTTTCCTCTCTTGCATGTGGTGAACTCGAATAAAAATTATTGAACCCAGCTTTGTTAAAATGCTTCTCGTTGTCTAATTGTAAAGCAGGCTTGTCTTGTAAGCAGTTTCTCGGATTCAAAAGTGAATGCAAGTTTGGTTCCTTATTAAGACAAAGCTAGCAGGGATTCAGTTCACCGCTTAAAAAATGAACATTAATATCTACTCACACGCGTGTGTCTCTTTGTATATTATTCAAGAAATAGTGAATATCAGATGCTTACAAATGAAAGAATCGATTCGTCAGTCCTTAATCTTGGGCAAACTTTATTGTGATTAAAGGTAAAGAAACAGAAACTTATCATTCTGCATCGCAAATTTAACATATATTCAGGAAACTCTCAATTTACACTATGCATAAATCTGTTATGAACTTGCCTTCAAATATTTTTGGTATGTTACAATATTATCTCTCTACAACAACCTATCCATTGTAGCTCTTAAAATAGTTTCCTTACTATATATATCTATTCCTGTTAGGTAGTTACCTTGTCATTTCCATCTGCCCCACTTGCCTTCAATAAGCCCTCTGAATATTAATTCGCCAAGCTCACGTTCCACATATTGAGGAAGATTAGGCATTTGATATTTCTACTTTGTACACAGTGCTAATGACTGGTATTAACCACTATGAAAATAGCAGGGTTGAAATCTCAGGGTTAAGAAAAAAAAGGGCATCTCGCTACATGTATAACGTCAGCCTTCGCCCAAAACTATCACCTGAGAAGAATGTGAGCGTGTATGCTTTTCAAAGACTGTCTTGATTACTAACACACATCGCCACAAAGAAAGCACAATCGATCAATTTGTTGTCCAACTTGAGTTCGCCCTCAATCTACCGGGGGACTACACTATTTTTGGGACACTTTGAAAAGTGTGCTTAAATGTGTTTTTTTTTTACTGCCGAGAGCTTTTGTGTTGATGAGTAGGTAGTTCAGCAGTACCTGTCCATTAATGGTATGAACACTGATTGATCGGTTTTTCTTTGGTTTCATGTTTTCTTATTTTTACTTCAACTTAGGCGACACTATTTTTCGGACATGACACAAATTCCGGATTTTTTAATGATTTAGTCGTCGAACGTTTACAATATGCAAATTTTCTGCAGGTAAATTGTACCCTGACCATTACATTTGAGTATCTTTACCATTCACTGCGAAAACGTTTTTTTTTTTTTTTTTTTTTTTTAAGCGTATCACCCCGAGCAAGGCCGGTGGCCACTATCACGCAAGGGGTTACAGAAGGGTTGGAGGAAGAGCAGATAGGAGTGGTGAAGGAAGGGTTGTGGAGAAAGAGAAGGACGGCGGGCCGATCGAGGTGGGGAGGTTACGGGAGATATAGAGCGATAGCAGATATGAATGGAAGATGTCAGGAAGTGGATAGATCAAGGCAACTGGAGATGACGATTGACGCTACACTTAAACCGTTGGAGATTGTATTTGTCAGGGAAACAGAAACAGGGAAGTGAGTTCCATAGGCGAGATGTGCGAGACATGAAGCTATTGGAGTAGAAAAGACGTCTACACCTAACAGTTTCTACGGTGAAGGGGTGGGAACGGGACGTATTAAAATCCCGAAGAAGAATGCATTCAAAATAAGTCATCATCCAAAAGAAGAGAGAAGACGGGCTCAGCATCCGAAAGATCACTGCTGAGATGAAGCTACCGAAGTCAACATTTGAGTACATGCTGAGTACAGACTATGAGCGGAAAAAGAAGAAGAAGAGAGGACGGAAAAGAAACAATTTCCAAGGGGACAGAAAGAAGAATGAAGAGGAGTGTTACGAGGTTGTTATCATCTGGAGAAAAGGTGACAGCGAAGAAAGTAAAGGAGAAGTGTGAACTTGACGTCAGTGTTCGAACTGTATAAAGAAAGCTACACGAAATTGGACTTAAGTATGCTAAAATCAAGAAAAGAATTACACTAACGAGAAAACACAAGGAGGCAAGGCTGGAAAGCGCCAAAAGATGGATAACAAACCATGTCGACTTAAAGAAAGTCATATTTACTGATGAAAAAAGTTTTAAGTTCGATGGACCTGACGGGTGGTGTACATGGTGGAAAAAAGGCGAACCTGTTATTCTCAACAAGAGACAGGTGGGAGGAGGAGGAATCATGGTTTGGGGAATGGTATTTCCGAATGGAAAGTTGTGGCTCGAGTGGTTAAAAGAATGTCAAAATAGCTTGAGCTACAGAGAACTTTTGGAAAAGAGAGCCCTACCACTCATAGAAAAAGAAATGGGAAGTAATTTTACTTTGCAGCAAGATAACTGCAGCATCCATGTGGCAAAATCAGTGTAAAATTGGATGTGTGAAGCAAATATAACCTGTAAGAAGTCCAGACTTAAATTTAATTGAAAACATATGGGAAATGCTTGCAGAGCTCGTTTATGACGGGCCAGAAATAACCAGAGAGGCTGAACTGTGGCAGCGCATAAAAGATGCTAAAAATAGACTGCTAGAAACACGAAGAGACGTTATTATCAATATGCACGAGCATTATGAAGATAGACTGATAGAAGGCATTGAAAAAAAGGGTGCTGCCATAAACTATTAGCATTGTTTCTGCAATGTCCGAAAAATACTGTCGCCTGTGTAATGTGAAAATTTGTAAAAAAATAAAAATACTTCTAATTTGAATTCTGCTTTTCCATTTGTATTATTGAAACAGTTTTTAAACGTTATTGCCATTACACTAAAACAGTACAGAGTGCGTGTGCTACCTAAAACTTGAACAAATAAAGTGTCTGAAATATAGTGTCGGCCCGCTGTATATTACAAAACGTGAAGATCATCGCGTAGATTTACTCAGGCATTACAAGTCACATCAGCGTGATAGCAGTGCGGCAAGTTAAGCTCGCTTGCAAAACCTATTGCTTAAGATGTAGGTCACTCTCTCGACTAATGTGCTATGACGCAAATTGATTTTCTACTATCTTCTCCAATACGTTGTTAGTTTAATGTGAGTGCCTATACGCATATATGAAGTCTAAGAACAAAATTTACCCAATGCCACCAATAATTTGAAAGAAACATAGACCAGATAATAATAATTTGATTCTGGCTCCAAAGACGTGTAAATGAAGCATAAGCTGCCTGTAGAGTATCCAATAGTTAAACATGTGAGTATGCATGAATTAAGTAATCAACGTCAGAAGAACACTTTTCAGTCAGTCAGGTTTATCATAATTAATAAACATTTTTTCTAAAATTAGTGTTTATTGATTACTGCCTGAGTTGATCAATATCAGAGTGTTCGCCAGTTTCCCAAATTACAAGAAATACACTTGATAACAAATATATCTGAGAATGCTTCCTCGGTGAAGTCTATTCCAAAAGTAACTGGTAGCAACAAAAATAACTGAATAACGCGACAAGCTCAGCAAAGGTAAGGTATTTATTCACATTGAACAAACGATTCTATTATGTTATTCATAAGGCTCTATTGTAGTTGGACTTGTCTCATTGCATTTAGATTCCGTTTATCTTTATTGCGACTGTCACTCCAGGAAGCACTCGTCCTGGGTATGACGGTAAACTACATCCAACAGCAAGGCCTCTGATCAAGAGGTTTTGAGGAGCATGGAACCACCTCTTAATTGCTGATGTTCCCAGGTCCAGTCTGATCCGGGGTGTAGCACCTGTTAGGTTCCCAGCTATGGACAAATAGTTGACATCCAAACTGGGGTCAAAACAATATGAAAGTGTAAAAATAGGTTTTACTACATACCAGAAATACTTGGTAAAAAAATACCAGCAATACCTTATTAGAAAAAAATATTACCAACTACAGTTATCTTGAAATATAATATTACCAGCAATAAAATATTGGTCGGCATTAAATGACCCATTGAGGTTGATATGCCGTAAAACAAACCAAACCACACCAAACCAGGAAGTACTTGGCTCTAACTTTACAAATGTCAGATTACAGCAAATTTGAGTATTGCTATAATATTTTAATCTGGAAAATCGCACTCTTCAATTTTCAGCTTTGATTGTCTTCAGAACGGTTTACGCCGTCTTTTGGTTGAAGGTAAGAAGTAATCTACACTTCCCAAAATCTTTCCCACAGACGCAAAGTCACAAGCATGTCGCTGCTCCATCGCTAGTTACAAGGAAGATGTCTGCATAAGCTTCATTTTATAGTTCCAACATTTCAAAGTTTTATACCTCCAGCAAGTCATACTACCTATACGGACAGGAATCACTCTGTTTTTCTCCGTATTCTCAATGTAGGGTGATTTCCCATTAACTTCTCGGGGTTGCAGTTAATCAAAACTCCATTCTTTCATATATAATGAATTTTAAAAAGATACGATGTACGATCTTGGCAATTTACATATGACAAAGCCATCTCTTTCTTAGTATCGAATTGCCAGTATAAATTCTAGAATTAAAAACATTACAAAAACATCGGACAATTAAAATGCAATTTATTAAATATTTTTCTCTTTCATTATCAAGTATACAGTGGTCATGTGCGCGTAGTTTATCGGATATCATTGAGCTGAATTCGAATTTCGGAATTGCCGTTTGACATTTGCAATTAAACTATTGGCAAATGGGCGAATTTTTCTATTTACTCCTTTACCTGTCAAACTGACTGAGCTTTCCTTCTCTTAGGTTGTTTGCCACTCAAGGCTATGAATCACAGCCTATCTTGCTGTAAGATATTTTAACGCAATGTCTATTCAGTACGCATGTAATCATGAAGCTACGTAGACACATTCTCATTCCTTTTTTATCAGTGAAATGTTATGCATTCTTGCGGAAAATAATGGGGTAATTTACGGTTTTGGAATTTAGAGTTTTCTTTCTCCAAAGCTGTTTGTCACCCCAGTCTAGAGAACCCTGAAATCTAAAACGTAGAGAAGATGTAGAGATAATAATTCCGAAGACGATTCTATGGAGAATCATGATATTAAACATTTGACACTAATTTATAAATTAAACTTTATATCCGAAAAATTAAAACTGCATTTTTTAAAGTTTCCCAGTACTTTTCACGAGTTCCAGGATATTGGAATATATCATCCACGCATATTCTGTAGCTACTCTATTTAACCCGAGTAAGAATAACCTATGAACTAAGATTTTTAATAGGTTAATATTTTAATTGCTGGCTTCGACACATGAATTGCCACATCGCTGGATATTTTTTCCAACCTGACTCTTTCCATAGATGTTAATTTATACTCTGCTAATATAGGCTTATTAAATTTTATCAAGTTAAATGTTATTAAGTCAGATTCGAGAGAAAATACAGATTCAATTTAATTTGTACGTCAAGACGCTGAATATCTATTTGAAAACAAGCCCGAGAAATCATAGCAAAAACGGAATGGCCTCATCCTCTAACGAAAACACTGATTAGCTTAAGAGATCACGAAAAAAGAATTATGTCAATACCACCTCGAAATGCCAGTTCTAGAATATGAAATATAAAAGGATTCCTATATATATATATATATATATATATATATATATATATATATATATATATATATATATATATTAAAATAATAAAAATAATGGATTCTCCTATCGTGAACGATAAATGAGGGCCAGCACTGGATGCTGCCTTTCGCTTTACACTGATGCATGATGGCAGGATCTATTGTGGAGAAAATCAGGTAAGGGAAATGCATATTTCATTTGTGTTTTCTTAAGTGCGATACTAGCCCAGCCTTGCTGCGGCCGACAAAGCCACACTATATAGATAGTTTTGATAGCGTCTATGCTTCAGAGCTTGACGAAGCTAATCAACGTGCTTCAGTCTAATGTCTTCAAAACCGTTTAACTTTATGAAACATGTCTTACACCACTCCTTTCGGCTTGATGCTTGGGCTTCCCAGGTTTTCAGATTAAAGTTGAGAAGTTTCAAGTTTTGTTTCCGTTTGTCATTGTAGCGTAAGATGGACTTCTAAAGGAACACTTGGAGTTTGGTAGTTGTCCATACAGCACCATTTTTGGAATCTTATACTCATCCATTCGCACAACATGACCAGGCCACCTAAGTTGTATCTTTGCTATGCGTATTGTTTCAATGCGTATGAGTTTGTTACATCTCTTCAGTATTGCACTATTGTTGACTCTGTCATCCCATTTTATATCACATATGGCACGAAGACAGCGCATGTGAAAGGCGTCAATTTGGTTTATGTGCTTGTGGTATAGGGTCCAAGTATCAGCATTATGGAGAAGGGTTGAGAGAACGACTGATCAAGATATAGATGTAAACAGATATATAGAGATAGATAGATCTTCCTTCTTTTACATGCCCTGTTTCTTCAGGACGTAGGCGATCATAGGTTATTACGACTTTATATGCTTAGTATCTCTATATTTTATCTCTTTAGTTCCTGATTTAACACCAAATGCCCAGGCTTGTTATATAGGTTACTAGATGATTTGTTCTGCTCCTCTTACGTCTAATATGTTCTACTTGAATAATTCTCCAAGCTCACTTTCTTAATATCGTGTCCTACAAATTTCGACAGTTTTATACCTTCCTCGTTGCTTGCATGTTTCTGTAGAACGCCATTCACTGACATAAGGGATCGACTATATTACATAGCAGTTCCTCACTTTTCTCTTTGTTTATAACGATATTTTCCTCTTAATATTTTGGTTAACTCTTGAGAGGCACCTTTCGCTCTTCCCGTCAACTCTTATAGTAATTTGTGATATTTTATACCGTCAGTTTTAAACTTTCCAAATTGTTACATTTCTATAAACGTTGGGCACCTCGGCGCGGTGTAATGGTTGGCAAGCTTGTCTCGCTAGAACAATTACAACTGAATAGTGAGTTCGATCCTCACTGTGTGTTCCCTACTTTCGACTTTGTGCCACATCTAAGCAACGCATAGAAAATCATTTCTATACATCTTTGATATTGACGCCTTCACATTGGCCCGTTCTTTATCGTCTTCTAATATATTTTTCCTCCATTATTCTCACTTTCCTCTTTTTACAAGTTCCTACAGTAGTTTAGTATTTCTGCATATCCTATGGTGTTAGAGAGATAGGTAAGTAGATAAGAAATGAAAA
>OZ038482.1:97064619-97067119 GCA_964036315.1 Acanthosepion esculentum | reverse complement strand
TGTAAAAGAAATTAACGCCCTTAAAGAAATTATTTACAAAACGCATAAATACAACGAAAAAATATATTAATTAAAACAATCTAGTGTAGATTCACACTAGAGAAACAGAAAATAAATTGTACTGAAAGAATTAATAGAAAAACTGCAAAAATGCTGCGGGGGTGGAATGAAACATTAATCAAAGAAGATTAAAACAAAATATATTCGAACGAAAATTAGTGAAACAAAGCAAGAGAACTTAACAGAATACATGAGCTCAAATTTTTCTTTTTCATAAAAGACATAAATGCAAAAAAAAAATGTTGGTATTATTTAGACTGCCAAATGACGAGTAAATCCAAACGAGTAATTACGAAAAAAAAGTGTCACCAAGAAAAAAGGTTACTGGTTTTGCTTTTTGTTATGGAATATCAAAGAGACTGCGGAACCTGATGATTAGACAAAAGTATTTGATAAACTGTTCAAAATTCTTTTTATAGCACGTAGTTTTTATAGCAAGTAGAATATTAAGATGTAAATATTTTGAGTAGCGTTGAAAGATTGAAATATTTTCAGAAATATAGTCAATTTTAAATGAACATTTTCCGATAGATAGGATATCGTCTGGAATACTAAATAATGGCCGAGACGGATACATATATATATATATATATATATATATATATATATATATATATAAACGTATAAAACATGATGAAAACGGATAAAATCATGAATATTGGGCACACTTTTAATGTACAGAAACTTTTTCGAAAATTGGATAATACGATAAAGATTAAACAGGCAGATATCGGTTAAATTTAACACCCCTTTATTTTCAGGAATTTACAAGAGAAGCAGTGAAAGTTGCATTCGCAAAAACACACACACGAACGGCCTGCGTGTGTGTTTAGATATTAATAGATTGCGATGAATTGATAGATATTGTATGTGCATATGTGTGTATATTTAAATATACGAGTTCGACTCGTTAAATTGATGCCATGCAATTATTTTTTCTATTCAACATGAAAGAAAAAATCGTTTCGTTCTTTTTTTTTTAATTTTATCACAGATTGGATCTAAACAAATACAAACTTCTGTAGAATGTGATCGAAGAATTAAAAGAGTAGGAAACGTGAGGCAAATGAAAAAAGAAATCAATAAAAAATAAAAAATCGGCCAGTTCCCTTTGCAGGAACTGACAAATAAAATTTAATTGAACTAGCTGAAAGTAATAATCAGGAGAAATTGATTTGTACACACGGTTTAGCAGAAAGAAAACGAATGCAAGTATATATATATATATATATATATATATATATATATATATGTCTTTAGTTCATTACGGAGAAATACAACTTTTGTTAATGAACATCTCATTACTATGAAAAGACCCAAACACACTCTTTGCTGCGTGAATCATTTAGTGTATAGATATGTTATATAAAACATGACCTGTTGTCACGAACTAAAGTTTTGGGAGGCTTTTCCATGAGTGTTACAAAACATCTAACACAGCGCTTCCAAGAGAGAAATCGAATGCCTTCAGAACTATTTTTACTAAAGATTTAAATAGAGTATTGAAATTATAAACCAAGTTTTTTAATGACGGTTGGACGGAACACGGCGCCGCGAAGCAAAATGATTCCACCGACGTCCTGAGCTGACCACTATTCTCTCTCATCTAATCCGGTCGTGTGCTAGGGCATGTGTCTTCGCGAATGGTTTCTTGGTGTCCTAATAATGTGGCGTGTCTTGGTCGTTTAAACCTGGCGGAACCGATCCCTCTTCAGGATGATTTGAGTGTAAACATACAAATATCATATATATATATATATATATATTTATATATATTTATATATATATATATATATATATATATATATATATATATATATATATATATATATATATATATATATATAATAAAACACTAATATTCCATGTTCATAATTTAATCCATTGGAATCGTAAATACGATCCAATTCATCAGACCTACAAATTCAAAAAGAAAAAGAAAAAACAACTCCGGAAGTAAAAAATAAAATTTAGTGAGAGTGTATGTATGAGAATGTGGGACGAATGCTAGAGTAAATGAAAGCTATAGGGAGGGGTAACAGACGAGAGAAGAACAGGAAGGTCTAAAGATGAAGGGGGGATTAAAATTTAATAGAGAGAAGTTTTAAAAGAGAGGAGTCAAAGACGGTTTAAGTGAGAGAAATATGAATATTTTCAAATGTCTAATACATTGAAGAATGAATAGGATCGTATTTACGATTCCAATGGAACCCTAAAATTTTATTTTTACCACTAATATTATCTCTCTCTATATATATATATAGATAGATAGATAGTTAGATAGATAGTGATATAGATTTATATTTGGGGAAAGCAGTATGGCAAAATGTGAAATGTTTACGTGCGATTCTTTTCGTCCTTTAATTATGACTTGATGCAAGTACACATGCGCAAGAACAAGAGACACTGGGAATTATAAATCTGAACATATTTTTTGTTT
>OZ038482.1:97047119-97059619 GCA_964036315.1 Acanthosepion esculentum | reverse complement strand
AAGAGTATTAGAGTTAAATATTTTACTGAGTGAGTTGGTTCCAGATTTGGGGAAATGTTTTTTAATGAGGTTTAGAAACAGGTGCCCCAATTTGGTTTTAACCATAATGTTAAAAGGGGGAGTATACCATATGATTTTTCTAGATCTCTTTCTACCATTATTGTTGCTATTTATAGGGCTTTTATATTTAATATTAATATTTTTATATCCACTATTTTTAAGTGCGGAATTGTAAAGGTCACTATGCTTATTAAAAATATCACTGTTTGAAGAGTTGTTACTGATCCTACATTCAATAGAATAGGGTATGTGTTTGATGATTGCAGGGGGTTGGTTAGAATTTGGATGAACGTATATTTGATTGGAATTAACTTTTACATATGGTTGGTATGTGTTGCTAGTGAGGTCTAGGGTGACGTCTAGGAAGTCTACTTGTTTAACATTAGTGGAAACTATTACTCTGAGACCTAGATCCTTAAATACCTTATGTATATAAATAGATCCTTAAATACCTTATATATATATATATATATATATATATATATATATATACCTTATATATATATACCTTATATATATATATATATATATACCTTATATATATATATATATATATATATATATATATATATATATACCTTATATATATATATATACCTTATATATATATATACCTTATATATATATATATACCTTATATATATATATACCTTATATATATATATATACCTTCTATATATATATATACCTTATATATATATATATATATATATACCTTATATATATATATATATATATATATATATATATACCTTATATATATATATATATATATATATATACCTTATATATATATATATATATATATATACCTTATATATATATATATATATATACCTTATATATATATATATATATATATATATACCTTATATATATATATATATATATATATATATATATATATATATATATATATATACCTTATATATATATATATATATATATATATATACCTTATATATATATATATATATATATATATATATATATATATATATATATATATACCTTATATATATATATATATATATATATATATATATATATATACCTTATAAATATATATATATATATACCTTATATATATATATATATATATATATATATATATATATATACCTTATATATATATATATATATATATATATATATATATATATATACCTTATATATATATATATATATATATATATATATATATATACCTTATATATATATATATATATATATATATATATATATATATATACCTTATATATATATATATATATATATATATATATATATATATATATATATATATATACCTTATATATATATATATATATATATATATACCTTATATATATATATATATATATATATATACCTTATATATATATATATATATATATATATATATACCTTATATATATATATATGTATATATATATATATATATATAATAAAATTTCCCTGAATAATTCTGTGGATAAGACAAATTGGAAAAAGAATGATAATTGGAAAAATCTTGTCGACGCGTTGGGTCTTCCGACATTATCAGGAGAAATAATGAAAGCGATGTATTTTTGTTGTCATTGTTACCAGAAAGGCTTACGCAGGAGAATCTCTCTTTTTTTAACTTTTGGATTTAATGTAACTATGACAACAAAGACATTTCGCTTCATAAAATCGGAATAAGAAACGCATCGTCAAAAACTAAGATTTTTTCCAGTTCTTCTGCAATATACGAGCGAGCGATCCTATACAAATACATATAAATAATCAATAGTGTAAGAAAAAACACTACTCAATGTTATGTGACAGAGCTAATTGAAACATATATTAAGAAATATACATAATATCTTATGTTAATTGCACAATTCCGAGTTTCATGACGAAACAATTTTCAAGTGCTGGAATTGTTATATTTATTTTTATTTGTATTTTAGGTTGACCGGCTTTTTAAAAAATTCTGATTCATGCGAGATACAGTAATTGTTGGGGTTGAATATTATTGGAGTTAAAATATTTAAATAAAGTGTAGATTAACGTTGAATTTGAATTTAAGCCAAGATTAACATTTAAGATTGGAAATAATGAAAGAAATAAGAAATATAAATAATAAAATAGGCAGACGCTGGTTTTGAAAATATATGTCAACAAATATTGTGTCTTGGAAAATCAAAGAGGGCAACTATCTACAACGCTGATAAAGTAACATATATTACACTATGCCAGTACCTTATGCTAAAATATTAAGGAAATGAAGGCCGAGAAAATATAAAATAAGCCTACAATCTAAATAAATGAATAAAGTAAAGAATCAACAAACTAATAAACAACAAATACACCAATAAACACAGGTCAATTTAATAATTATAATTAGCAACAAATATTTAAGTAATAAATATTGAATAATGATCAAATGTTAAGAAACAACATTATAAAATAGGTACAAATAACCGCATTCAGATCGGCAACTATTCTTATAAAATCGACTCATTAATAATCAGTACCGTAAAAGTTACCGCCTACTAAATAACAGACAAATTTATACAATACAGCTTACGACCCATAATTCACATTAGACCAGCAGATATAAATAGTCGCGGCAAATATAAAACACGTGGCCTGAAGATTGCATTCACGCATGATACTGTCGCTGATTGGTGTTGACTTCAGTTTCAAGTTTACACACACACACACATATATATATATATATATATATATATATATATATATATATATATATATATATATATATATATATATATAATACACAGACAGACTGTTTCGCTGTTTCACACCTCATGAGTGTGGCTAGACGTCCGGTTGCCTCTAGCTAGGATCGAAACCCGACTGAATTGGCGTCAGTCTGAACTTCTACCACTATGCCGTCGATTCTGAATCCCCTCATTAATAATTAGAACCGTAAATGTTACCGCCTACCCAATAACAGTTAATAAAATGCAGTATTAACTTTTATTGTGTGTGTGTGTGTGTGTATATATATATATATATATATATATATATATATATATATATATATATATATATATATATATATATATATATATATATATATATATATATATATATGTATACACGCACACAGACACATACAGACATATATTCATGTGAACCACAATGAAAACATGTACATCTCATATAACACCTGACCTCCGTTACAATATCAATAGCCTTTTTTTCTCCCCACCACTTCTATTACGCTTCATGTTTGTGCGTTTATTTATTTAAGTTAGCTAAAAATAAGGTGTTAGGAAAATCTTTATCCGAGATCGCCTGAAGAAACTAAAAATTTGTAACCAAGGTAGCGTGATCGGCTGATCTCCTATGTTTTATAATGTAAAAGCTCTGCATATTATTTATTTCTTTTCTTTATACGTGTATTGAGCACTTCCAAATACTACAGTTTCCAGGCTTAACTTAATTTTAATGGGGAAGGGGAAGTAATACGGTAATAGAAAATTTTGTGCCATAATAATTGTGGTCTAATGCGGCAATGGTAATTGTGATGTGTTAGTAAGGATGTGGGGAGCAGGTGATGATAACAATTGTAGCAGCGAACAGTTATTGTGAAGTGGTAGAATTGAACCTAGTAATGACGGTGGAAACATAATAACAATAATTATATATATTATGATGGTAGTTTGAACTAGAAATAATTGATGGTGTTATTGGTGTCAGTGGTTTCTCTTTCCATGTTCATAAGGTCAATGGTGGTTTATTTAGTAGCGTTGATTGGTTTGTTTTTTTATCCGTTTGGCATAAATTGTGATAATAGATATTTGTTTTCATGTCTCCATTTAGAAATAATTTCTGATCTTATGTTTAGTAAATTCATTTGTTGGGTATGAGAGATTTTTCGTGTAGGCAAAGTAGGCATTTCATTGTAATGCTGTTGTGGGAAGTGACGAACGGTCTGGGCGTTGAGAGTGCAGCAGACAAAAAATATTTGCTACACAATCCAACATTGAATACAGAGACCAAATGCGTACGAATGTACGCAACGACACATGGCTGGCCATATATGCACATTGTTCACATATTTTTTATGTTTCTCTGTGAGGTCCAGTTAGTGAGCATGTGTGTGTGTGTGTTTGCGTACGTTAATTTGTGTACGTGCGTGTATGTATGTTTGCGTAAGTATGAGTGGCGTTCCGACGATAATTTTTACTCCCATTTCCATAAAAATACAGATATACGCAACCATATCAAATCCAAAATTTAAAATTGTACACTTTGTCTGATGATCGCAAATAGCTTGAAACCCAGGGTCACAAACTCATATCATTCCAACTATATATATATATATATATATATATATATATATATATATATATATATATATAAATTTAAATTTGTAGGTCTGATGAATTAGATCGTGATTACGATTCCAATGTAATAAATGATAACCATGTAATATCAGTGTTTGAGCCTTTTTTATTTTATATATATATATATATATATATATATATATATATATATATATATATATATAAATTTTAAGACATTTTTGTTTATAAGATATTTATATATATATATATATATACATATATATATATATATATATATATATATATATATACATACATACATATATATATATATATGGGTAAATAGCAGGACAGATTGGGTTCTATAGCCTTGGATGGCAACTGGTCTAGGAGAAGGACAACTCTGAATTCAAAACCTGCGGAGGGTCGTTTGGGGACCTTGTGGCATTCATTGCACCATGTCCCTGTATTCGTCTCTAAAAAGTGTGGATGGCCCAGCACAAGGCCTTCACCACTATAATCAAATCCTGTGTGGGTGTCCGGCTTTCAGTTTCTGGGAACTGTTCTGTCTAACCCTCATACGTCGAGTTCGACGGGGAGAGTCCATCACCATCATATATATATGCTTATAAATATATATATATATATATATATATATATATATATATATATATATATATATATATAAATAAAATTTTAAGACATTTTTTATTTTTATACGTTCTTTATATATATATATATATATATATATATATATATATATATATATATATATATATATATATATATATGCTAATGGTAATTAGGTGCAAATTGTAGCCGTGTCAGATATATTCTCGCCTAACACATTTTATATCTGAAGCTATAAACTCGTCTATCTTGTACCACGCGTATGAAACTGTCAAGCTTAGCATAAAGCTGAATGTTCTCTGGGCTAAGTGAATGCCCTGGCTTGGCTGAATATTCTGGGATGTTTCATCATTTATGATCAGATATTAAGCCACTTGTAATTCTTTCCTCTAGTAAATCTGTATGACTGAATCTGAAGCCGTCTTATTTATATCTATTTGCAACTCGATGCACCAAAAAATCTGTGAATGATAAAGCAAGTATGCTTATTATTATTTTGCTATTTGTATTCTTTTTCAAATAATATTCACGTTGGAAGCAGAATCAATATACAGCGCCTCTGTGTAAATATTATATCAACACAACATGTGTTCTCTCACACTATGATAATATTTCTTAAAACCTTACTCGCAAAGCGAACTGAGCCAATTTTGTGGATGTAAAAAGAATCAATACATATTTAATATAATTCAAATGTTACGATATCGTGAATATCATATATACGCTCCGGTAAATCTTGCTTCGTGTATGCGTGTTTTAATATTATATTTTTAATATCACTGTTTAAGATGATACCATTTTTTTACGTGATGTTAAATTGTTTTATGATACCCTTGTCACCTTTCGAATGTGTTGGCGGGGAAAGAAATTGATTTCCAGTTTCGGAAAATCTTGCAACTAATTGGATTTTTCGGGAAGAAATATTCGATATTATAAATCTTTTAAAAAGAGAAGGAAAAATATCCATAATTTTTCCCGCTTTCTCAGAAGATGTCAAATCCTACAAATGAATTACCCAGGACTGACAAATCTGTTTACGTACTCCTTATTACAGAAATAATCTCTAAATTATTGTAACGGTAAAAACGGATTAACTTAGAACACAGATGCACATGCAACTCATTCAGAAAAGTTTAAACTAACCGCTATGTAAACAGTTTTATCAAATCAAGGACTACCAATGGTTTCAAGCGAATTAATCCTCTAGATGAATGATTGCTAACGTGAGGCCCATGCTCAAACGGTGGGACATGGTAATATTTTGGTGTGGCTTCCTCTACCAACATGAGCTCAAATTTCATTTTGCATTATTATTTAATGACTAAAATGTTCAAAGTATATTACTTTATATTTCTGCCTTTCAGTTCTTTATCATATGTTTTGAAACTATATATATATTTAACTGTCTTTTTGTTATTTTTAATTTTTCTCGTTCATGGACGCCATAGTCTTTGATGGATTGTTTAGAGACCAAGTTAATGACCTTTTATGCCTTCTTCACGTGAATTGCAGTAAGATATTTAATATGTAAAATTAAAATTTTACAGGAGTGGGGACACCAGAATTTAAGAAATACCAAATGGGTATAACAACAAAAAACCGGTTTGGAACCACTGCCCTATATGTTAAAGAAGACAACATTTATTCAGGTTTTATAAACTGAGGCAACACAACCACAAATAACTTTATTGAGTAACAAATACACATCACTTGAACACTCCCAGCAACAAATAATATTGATATCCCATATAAGTAGAATAGTAAATAATGATATAATTGTAATGAATAAAGTCAAATAAAACGTTACTTTGGAAATTTCATTCAGCTTGATTAAATGTGCAAGTATGGAACCAGGCAGACGTCTATTATATGTTTAGAGATGTACCTATGAACTTCCGAAGACATACGTAAGGAAAGATAATAAAGTGGATGTTTTATTACGTCAATAATCAAGATGTTGACATTTCACACTGGATTAAATAGCAGTTAAGGAAATGAACTCTAATTAAAACTAGAAAGAGTGATAATGGTAAAATTCTTTCTTTCTTTTTATGTGCCATGTGCTCACAGGACGTGTGGGGTCATGGCTCTCCATCTCCCTCTAAATCTTGCCGCTCTCAGCAAGCTCCTTACCTCTGCTTCCTCACACATGGCATGTCATCCACCTGCTCAAGCTCGTTGGGTATATCACGCGCTCATTTTTGCCTTCTATTCGACCCGTGAGTATCAGATTCTCCAGAACCTCCTTCCTCATTATGTGTCCAAGAAACTCCAGCTGCCCTTTTCTGATGTTAAGTATAAGCGTCCTACTTATTTGCATCCTCTCTAAGACCTCATCGTTGCTCATACGCTCGGTCCATGATATCATTATCATCCTTCTCTAGGACAACACCTGCGTATTTTAATCTTTGAGGAAATTGTCCAACATTCGCAACAGTAAATAAGGACAGATGACACGTAACAGCTCAGTATTCATTTATTCTCTTTTTCATTTTAAGAAGCCGATTTTCTTGAATATGTTTTAAAGACGAACACTTTATAAATTTTAACCGACGTTAACGGTAACTGTCAGGCTAATGATAGCTGAAAGATTCCTCTATGCTATTCCACATTGCCACATAGCGAGTCCTTCGTTAAAGAATAATGACATATATGAGGTGTTATTATCAGTGGATATCAGCTTGATGCCTTTTAAAACAACTCTTAACAAAAAAGTTAGGTGGAATCGACAGTATTTTTCAGGAAAAAGAGACTACCCAGACTGCGCACGAGAATGGAGATATTTGAGTAATTGTTGTGGATTCCGGGATGAAATCCGATATCAATGAATAACAAACGCCAGGAATGGATAAGGAAAATAAATGTATTAACGTAATAATACAAACTGGTAATACGGGTTAGTAGATCCAAGAATGCGGGTTAGTAGCACTTAGTATTGAAGTATCACAGTATGACTCCTTACTGAGTCTACGTGCTCGCTAACTGTGACCCTTGCCACCGTCTCTGTGAGTGACTTACTCTACTACTATTGAAACTCTACTACTCTTCTGTCGTTCCGTCTCGAATTCTTGACTGTTCGGGTATTCACTGGTAGTAGTACATGTATACACAGGGTGAGTCCATTTGTGTAAAAAGGAGATACCCCTTAACGCCCCTCCTTAGATAGGGAGTCAGTATTTTTTTCCCTTCTGGTTGATGATCAGAGGTTCAGTAAATTTTCTTTTCCTGTTTGACCTTCTAAATTCTGTATATTCCTGTGGTCTTTGAAACTCAAAAGCTTCAAAGATTTCCTCCATTGAATCGTCATTTTCTGCGGATGACGAGCTTGGCCCCTCAACCCGTCTTTTTTGTATTTGGTCAATATGTCTTCTATAGGTAAACTTTTCGCCTTGTACTGTTTACATCACATTTCCCTGTCTGTTACTTATTGTGCCAGGCTCCCAGTAAGCCATATTGTTTCTGAACATCCTAAAGTAAACTCGTTCTCCTGCTTTAAATGATCTCTTTGGTACAATAGTTGTATACTGGTTTTTGTTCTTGTTTGGCAATAATTTATCAAACACAGACTGTATTCTTCGGGCAAACATCAATTCCGCTGGTGAAAGAGCAGATGGTTTGTTCCCGTTAGGTGATATTCTGTATACTTGGAGGAACTGCTGTATCGCCTTTTCCGTTGGTACATCTTCGGCTTTTTTTAAAGCTCTTTTTAGTGTGTCTACGAATCTTTCGGCTTGTCCGTTCGACCTCGGGTGGTACGGAGCTATCTTGATATGCTTTACTTGGTATGTCTCACAAAATTCTTTGACGCACTGGAGGTAAATTGTGTACCGGTATCAGTTACCATGCAATCCACGACGCCGAATCTGGCGAATAATTCGTGTATACAGTTTATGGTCTTTTCTGTCGTCGGGTGTTTGAATCTGGAAACCGCAGGCCATTTACTGAAACTATCTACTGTTATTAAGTAGTAGTAACCCTCTATGGGTCCTGCGTAATCCACGTGGATTCTGGACCACGGTCTGTCAACTTTAGGCCACGGCTTTTGTATAGAGGGTGGTGCTTTCGCCGCAGCAGCACAGTCTTTACAACTTTCCACCATTTGCGTAATATCTTCGTCCATGTTAGGCCAGTAGACAACAATTCTCATAAGTGACTTCATCCGGTTTTTCCCGGATGTCTTAAATTAAAATCTTTCAAGATTCGCCTTCGTAGCGACTTCGGTATTACAACTCTCTCGTTATACAATAATATGTAGTCACAGACTGAGAAGATGTCTGCTAAATTCCTTTCCTTCTCTTCTATTTTTTCTTGGTTTCATCTTTTTCCGCTTCTCTTCTTACCTCTAGCAAAGTCACAGGTAGTTTCTTTTCTTGTATTGTATAACACTTTACTGATTTCATCTTCAGCTTGTAATGCCGCTATTACCGAGTCTACCAATGGTTCGCTTTTTGCCTGTATTAATCGCGATAGTCCATCAGCGTGCCCAATTTTCTTTGATGGTAAGAACTCAAGTTTGAAATTGTAGTTTAGTAACACAGTTCTCCATCTTAAAAGTCTGTTCGCTGTATAGACTGGTAGACCTTTTATTAAAAAAAAATTGTAAGAAGGGGTTTGTGGTCCGTTTAGATCGTGAACTCTCTCCCATAAACATATCTGTGAAAACGAGTTATTGCAAATATTATGCCTAATGCCTCCTGTTCGATCTGTGAATAGTTTCTCTCCGCCAGTAATAATGATCTACATGCGTGCACAACGGTTTTTTTTGTACCGTCCCGCATCTTGTGTAGAATACACGCACCTACCCTATGTGAGCTCGCATCACTTGCTTATAATGATTTCTAATTCGGAATTGAAATGTGTCAGTAATAACTCCGAAGTTAATTTTTGTATTATTTCTTTAAACGCTTTTTTACAGTCTTCTGTACAATTCCAATTATTCTCCTTTTTTAGTAACTCATTTAGTGGGGCCCTGAATTTATGCATATTATCAATAAATTCGCCATAGTAGTTAACTAGGCCCAGGAAACTTTGTAATTCTGCAACGTTTTTTGGTTCAGGCATGTTTTTAATTGCCGATGCTCTCTCTGGGTCTGGTTTCCTGCCATTTTCATTAATTATATGGCCTAAGTATCTGATTTCATTTTTTCCTTTTACTTTAAACCCAAAGTCCTGAAGTCTTCAGAAAACTTCCTTTATGTGTGATGTGTGCTCTTCAACATTGTCGCTATTAATTAGAATGTCATCCAGATAGGCGGTCACAAAACTATGGCCCGTGAGCATTGTGTCCATCGTCTGCTGAAAAATTGCTGGTGAAACGTTTACCCCGAACGGTAGTCTGTTAAATTTGTACAACACTTTGTGCGTATTAATACATATAATTTTCGTACTCTCTTGTACTGGGATTTGCCGATAAGCCTCACTCAAATCTATTTTGAAAAATATCCTACCGCCGTTGAGCTTTGTAAATATTTCCTCTGGGCTCGGTAATGGGTAATGATGGTCTTTTATAGCCTTATTTAGCCCCGTCGAAAAATCTGCGCAAACACGGATTTCTCCTGATTTCTTTTTCTGCCCATTCAATAAACTCTATTTTTGAAAGGATCCCAGTTTGTTCAACTGTCTAATTCTTTGTCGCTTTTTTCTGTAGTAGCAAACGGTACGTTTCGCTTCTTTTTCAAAACTGGTTGGACGTTTACTTTTAATTCAATTCTAGCTGTAAATTTGTTGCATCGTCCCAACCCGCTCGCAAATACTTCGGGAAATTGATTTTTGGCAATCTTCTGATAATTTTTGTAGTGTTATTCCAGGGTCATTTTGAAGTTTTGAAAGCATTCTTTTGCGCATTTCCCTATCTTTTGCTGAGACTAACCCTTGAACAAAGATGAGACACTTGAAATTGTCCAATGTTAATTCGGCCAACTTGAAGTCGTCGCAATGTTTATTCACGATTGCGGCAAACGTGGAATAGTCCTAATTTTTGCCATTTACCAGGTTAAGATATTTTCACCTCTTGTGAAAGAGTGACGTTTTTGGACTGAAAAGCTCTGTAGGACATGTAACTGCTTCGTCAAACGTTAATTCGTTCGTCTTTTTTGGCAAAATGTAATCCACCAAGTTTGTGTATTCTTCTGTTCCTAGTTTTCTGAGCAACAGACGTAGCTTCTTTGCTTCTGTCCAGTTTTGACAATCGATGTTAAAGATGTCTTCGTCTAAAATAATCCCCGAAATTGTTATCCTCTTCTAGGGAGTAATTGAATGTCTCTATCGTATTCCACACTGCGTCTTGGGAAAAAATCTCCTCTTTTTCGATATTTTGTTGTATGTTAGCCGCTACCTTTAATATTAGTTCCTGCGTTTGTAGTAATTGTTTTTGCCATTTTTCTTCCATTCATTACTGGAGGTGTAATTGCTGTTCATTTTGGTATTTTACAAGTTCTACTAAAATATTTTAAAAATTTTCCATGATAAAAGTCTTACGAAAAACTCGCTTTTCCGTATTTTAGTCCTTGTAAATCTTTTGTCGCCAAGTTGTTGTGGACACTGGCAAAACGGCAAAGGAGACTTTTGTTTTGTTTTTTCTGTGTGAGTTCGAATACCTCGTCGTCAATTTGTAGTGGACAAAGAGGGAGAATTTTGTTTCGTTTTCCTTCCCGTGTGAGTTCGAATTCCTCGTCGCCAATTTGTTGTGGACAACGAGGGAGCATTTTGTTTCGATTTCCTTCCCGTGTGAGTTAGGATGCCTCGTCGCCAATTTGTTGTAGACAACGAGTAAGAATTTTTTTTCCTTCCCGTGTGAGTTCGATATCCTCGTCGTCAATCCCGGGATGAAATCCGCTATCAATGAATAACAAACGCCAGGAATGGATAAGGAAAATAAATGTATTAACGTAATAATACAAACTGGTAATACGGGTTAGTAGATCCAGGAATGCGGGTTAGAAGCACTAATATATATACAGTCTTGGTATTGAAATATCGCGGTAGACTCCTTACTGAGTCGACATGCTCGCTAACTGTGACGTTTGCCGCCGTCTCTGTGTGTGACTTACTCTACTACTACTGAAACTCTACTGTATTCGTGCGTTCCGTCTCGAATTCTTGACTGTTCGGGTATTCACTGGTAATAGTATATGTATACACTGGGTGAGTCCATTTGTGTAAAACGGTAGACTCCTTAACAGTAATATAGTAAGGCTGACATTTATATCGTAGACTCAGTGGAATAAGGAAATATATTTTTGGGAATCTAAGCAAAGTATTATCTAAATCCCAATCCAAATTCTTCTCACTCCTTTGAAGGAAACCCTCCATAATTAAACAATTCGTCAGGGGTGTGCCAGTACATATGATTCTTGACAAATTGCAAGTTGTTGGGACTATTTAAACGGTAGGTGGAAGTTTTGAATTCACAGAAGTTCTCCTAGATCAGTCGCCACAAAATGTTTTAGGGCACTCTGAGATGTATTCAAGGATATTTGCCGGCAAGTGAATCCTACGAATTCTACTGGATTTCGAACGTATTCCTGA
>OZ038482.1:97019619-97042119 GCA_964036315.1 Acanthosepion esculentum | reverse complement strand
TATCCGATGAATATCACATGAAGTTGTTTTCTTATATAGAAATTTATATATTATATACTCGCACACACGCACACTCACACAAATATGCGCGGGCAAATACCCCCCCACACACACACACACATATATATATATATATATATATATATATATATATATATATATATATATATAAGTGCTATCTAAACATTTATGTAAATATGGTGCACTGCTGTTATAACTCAAATTTGCAGTATATTTGTTATGCTAATGGCGACTCGTTGTACATAATGCGCTAGATTTGACAGCATGACATAACTGACACATGTGTAAGTTTAAAGAAATCAGCACTGCATAAGTCGCAGTTTCACGATTCAATGGCCTGCAATGAGGAATTGCCAGTAGGCAGGATGTGCAGCCTATCCTTACGCACAACATGCGTCCTACAGACCATAGAGCACATGCGTGTACCTTTCTCAATATGCCCCATATGACCATCAGTTGATTCTCATGTATATTTCCATAACGTAATCTTTTAATCTCTTATATTCTACTCCAGATAATTCCATGAATTGTTTTTGCCGGATTTATTACGCAATTCATTTGATGTGTTTACAATATGTTACTAATAACAAACCTTCGCGCAAAAGTTGAGCGGGTGCTGAAATGGATAGCGATAAAGAATGAGAAATAGGAGAGCCGAGTTCGAATTCACTTCGGATAAGTGATATTCATTTATGCGCCAATAGCATTGGGAGAGTTATGAATTCTCAACACCTTGTTATGTGTTATACGACTTTCATCTGATAAACATCATTGTTATTTCCAGAAAACTGTCAATGCAATATTTACTCATAAAATCCCAAAAGAAAACATATTCTTACAATCAAAAATGTGTGTGTGTGTGTGTGTGTGTCATGAGTGAGACATATCCTTCAATAAATATAGATATATGTCATAGACTAAATTATAATTCATTTACGTTGGTTACTTTACTGTATGCATGTTGAATTTACACTTGGGACAAAATATAAGATAAAAAGTAGGTTCGATTTACACTAAGATCAATAGAGTGAAATTGTTCCAGATTTACACTTGAATGAAAGTCAGACACTCGTTCAGGTGGCAGTCAAAAGGTTGCAATTAATCCGCTTTTTCTGTTGACTCAAAACGAAGTACACAAGGGTCATGTTCGTAATTTACTCTGTACGTTATAATCTGAATGTGATTTAAGGCTTTTAATTTTGCTCAACCTGGCAGTTGTTATATGCAATAAAGAGAGCTCGAGACAAAGGCTCATTCAATAATTCTAACCCGTATAAGATACAAAGAAAATGTGGTTTTCAATGTTACTAAACTCGTAGAATTAATGCAGGAGAAAAATAAGGTATTTTTTAGAATGTTTCTTTGTTTAATATTACGGTTTTCTTCATTTTGTCTTTATTCTGTGTTGCTCTAACCAAACTGAAGCTAGTAATTATGCTGCTCATGATTTACTTACAACTGAATACAATTCTGTATAAACTCGATTTTTCTAACAAAAGTCGCGTGGTCCTATGAAAAGGCAAATCAGTCTGATTCGGCTCTAAACGGAAATGAAATCATATAAAAAAGAATTGGTCCACGTTTCTATTCTTGTTTCCGCCATTCTTATTTCTGCTGATGTACACTTCGGTATTCCTAGCATTTCATGTCATACAGAAAAATATCATTTTCATGTTCAAATTAAAAGTATAATTACCGTATATACTCTTGTAAGATGAAACTTTGAACACCTAATTTTGAAGCTAATTTTAAAGGGGTCGTATCATAAACGAGATATAAAATTAGCATTTGTACTGCTGGCCCTAGCTACGTTAACACTAAACTGTATAAAAACATATTTCTTTAACTGTTCAAATCAAACGCACGTCTACTGAGCCGAAGAGACAGAAGCTTAAAACAACTGAAAACTATCAAATTTTGCATTAACTAAATTATATACTCGCACATCATGCGACTTTTGAAGACCTAATTTTGAAACTAATTATAATTGCGTCGTATCATAAAAGAAATATATAATTATCATATATACTGCTACGGCGTTGACCAAATTCATTTACGGTAGTCAAATTATTTTCAAAATTAGGTCTTCGAAGGTTGCATGATACGCGAGTATATACGGTAATTTCATTTCCATATGGCCATGAAATATGCATATGACAGACTCAGAAATTAAAATATAGGTATTTTTACAAAATATAATGAAGAAAAATGAAAAGAAAGGATTGACTAAATTACAAGAAGAGATAATGGTTTTCAGCAAAATGAAGAGCTCATTATGCAAATTACAAACAAATACCAAAATCAAACAATCTGAAAAACATTTAAATATCTTGGAAGTTTTTGTTAACAGAGGACATGAGTCAGACATTAAAATACGAAGGCGCATTTAGATAAACAATGATGCATTCCAAATTATTAAGATACACTGAATTTGCGTGAGAAAAAAAGATTATTGAACTGTTACAAAATGTTGGTCCTCGTATACAGCAGCAACTGTGGGATAAAATCCTTACAGATGAAGAAGAGAAATACGTTCCTACTGAAGGATGCTGAGAATACCAAGGACAAAACATGCGAGCAACGACGAGATTTTAGAGAAAATGGAAACAAACGGAACATATACCTAAAATCACAGAAGACACAGTTGACATTTCTAAGGCAAAATAATGAGGCTTGGAAAATTTGATACTCATAGGACAGCTTGAAGGCAAGAGTGATAGATGAAAACAACGTATAACTTACCAAGCGAGATTGAGTAAATGGCTGGCGAAACAAGGTTAAGGAAGGATAACAGACAACATTTATTATGAGGTACGTAGAACATGCATTTGTGGAGAGCCATGATCGTCAAGTTCCTGAGAGGAGACCGCACGTATAGGAGGAAGAAACCCAGTGATTGAAAAACCAGTAATTCCGATAAATTTTACGAACTCTTAAATCCAGGAGGCCATATATTCCTCGAAAAACATATATACGAAGTTTAAATATGACAAACAACATAGGAGCTATCTATAACTATCGATTGAATAAAGATTTCAGTTAGAAACCGTGGGAAATTTAGTGAGGATATAGATAGAAATACGGAGAAGCAATATAAAGATCAAACTATGTCAATATTGCATGTCACTTATTTTTATTATTAGGTCTGGCGTGGCATCTCGGTTTCAGTCACTAATTTTCATTATTAGGTCTGGTTTGGCATCTCAAGTTCAGTCACATATTTTCATTATTAGGCTTGGCTTAGCGCCTTGGTTTCAGTCACTTACGTTAATTATTAGGTCGGCTTGGCGTTTCGATTTCTGTCACTTATTTCATTATTAGGTTAGACGTTACATCTCGATTTCGGCCACTTATTTCATTATTAGGTCAGGCGTGGCATCTTGGTTTTAGTCACTGATTTTCATTATTAGGCCTTGCTTAGCGTCTTGGTTTCAGTCATTTCTTTATTAGGTGTGGTTTGGCATCTCAGTTTCAGTCTCTTATTTTTATTATTAGGTCTGGATTAGCATCTCGTTTTCTGACAATTATTCTCATTATTTGATCTGGCGTGGCATCTCGGTTTCAGTCACATTTCCACTGGCGGAACGTATCTTTCTTCTCACTTTTCTATAAATATTTACTTCTAATTGTTCTACTGATACTTCATGTGCATAACCTAGACTTTATGAATTTAAGAGCATTACTGGTATGGTGGCAACTTCTCATTATTTTACATTTGAAATGGCAAGATATAACTGTAAGCTCTATGTCAACATATTCTTCTCTCTACGCTTCTTGTCTCTTCCGGTTTCATTGTTTCCATTTAACTTGGACCTTCAAAAATCTAAATTCAATGACAATCATCATTTTCTCTCTTTTTAATTTCTGTACTTTATTTTCTCATTCCGTCATATTTCTTTTTCTTTTTGGCATATTAGCTCAGGCTGAGAATCTCTATAGAAATGTAGTGGCTTTACTGCCTTGTTTTCGCGTGAAATGATTAACGAAATGTTTTCAGCTAGCGTTACCCACAACCTTAATCATTTTCTTATTAAGTAATGCTAATTTTTGTCATTGGTCTATTGTTTATTCTGATAATTTTGTCATCGCATTTCTGTGATTAAAAAAGAACAATTAACATCAATTTTCTATATAACCTGGCAATCTACAGACTAACGCCCTCAAATATTAGTTAAGAGATTTTATTTTCTTAATTACATCTTCTGAAAAATTATAAGAGGCATCTTTGGAGCCATACCAAGTGTCTAATTAGAAAACTATGATTATGTCCCCATCGGTTATCCCTATGCATCCGTAATTGTACTTGTGCTTTTCTGTCTGTCACACCCTCTAAAATAGGCATACATTAACCGATCCAAACCAATTATGGGGAGAAGTGCAAACATTTTACTGGGTACAAATTACACTTGGTTTTACTAGGATACGTCGATAATACAATTCATTTTCATTATTTCTAGGGGATAAATTAAAATTATGTAATGTACAAAATATTCCCACTGTTTAAAAAAACAATTTAATTATGAAAGTAAAAAAAAAATGTTAATAAAAAGCAAGGTTTTTTGTATATCTTTTCTTAATTTTTTAAAAGTTTTATCGATTGGTTTGCGAAATTGACCGAAACATAGAATCTGTACATCTCGACAAAAATTTTAGCGATAAATCCAACAGTATTTAGTAATATTGTGAGGATTCCTACACGCATAAGCGTGTTGTAAAAAATTAATATTTTATACAAAATGTACAAGGACGCTAGATTAAGTCGATGGGAAAATGACAGAATCCAGGCTAGAATCAATGACATTGCAGATAATTCGTTGGATTTTATCACAGTTCACTAAATATATAGCAAGTACAGCAAACCATATGTAATAGTAATATTAAACGTATAGTCGATTAGTAGACATATATATGTATGATAGATACGAACCTGAAAAATGTCTAACAAGACAATGTGAAACAACTTTCCTACCAACAAACCTAGCAGTTGATTCAATATAATCTTTCCGCTTCATACAGGAGAAAACGACAGCCCGAGAAGGAGCAATGAGTCATTATGTTGGAGGTTAGCATCAGCTAATTATATTTAAATAATTCAAGAATAATTTAATATTGTTTTCACCCAACACACCGCTCAAGTGTCACTCAAGTTAGACTACTACTGACTGAGGTTGATAAGCGTAAGAGGAGGTGGTACGATGTGCTGTTTAAGATGATGTGTTGAAAGTTGACTCTAGACGTTAAGAAGTTATGATTGTAGACATCAGAAATGCATCCTCTCGGAAATCTATTCCACGCAACAGCGATTCTTGGGATGAGGCTGTTCGGATGGAAATTTCCTCTTACTGAAGGAAGATGAAGGAAATGTAGAAGATTGCTTCCAGTGAATATGACATGGTACGTCTTAGTTCTGATCTTCGGAATGCAAAGACATTTTGATCATGAAAGTATTAAAGGATTTCATGTTTTCTTCTGGTAGTGGATTTATCAGAAATCAATTGTGTCTTGTGACATATCAGACAATGCATCATTCAAAATGCAAAACATTATATTATTATAGGAGAAGCGTAGATATTATACTTATTTCATGCTTCAAAACGTCGAAACATATTCACTAGATTTCATTTTAAGAATTTTGACATGGCTATGATTATTTTATAGTGAATCATTTTTTATCTATACGTCTCGTAGCGTTACATATGTTTTCCATAACATGGATCTCTGTTCGTTACGTAAATAGTGCTGGTTTTATTGAAATTATCATCAATAAATTTTAAGTTCATTCTGCATAATATATACGTATATATTCGGACTCGTATTGTTCCCGCCAATGTACTGAAGGACCAAATATAACCAAAAGTCCAACGTCTTAAATATTGACTCAAATTTGGTTGAAAAATATTTTTATGTAGTCGATTTAATTGTTATTTAAGTTGGATTCCAGTTACATTTTTATCTTTTTACTCGGTAATTTACTATTACCGTTTCTCGTGTCTCCAACCAAACAATAACACCAGATGATAAATAATAATCGTTTTGTGTTTTCGCGTCTTGCTGTTTCTCATTCTTCCGTGTATTGTTTGTACATATAAATATAAGAGACATATAATTATTTAATTATAACTCCCCTATACTGCTCTTGCTTGACAAAAAAAAATATACCATTTACCAATTCGGATATAGCGTTAAATCTTTATGACTCTAACAAACAGTTGTCAAATAGTGGTTAATCATTACCTCTCCAATGGTTGACACCTTTGTATTTGCCACACTAATTTTATCTATTACGTCACACATACCATTCTCTTGACTCCATTTCAGTAAGAATAAGATATTCGTTTCAGCTCAGCGCTCTTTTTCTGCTTCTAATATTTTTCATTTTCATAAGACTTGGTTTACGATGCATTCCAAAAGATATGAAGTGTATTAACAGACAGAAAAAATACTTAGTTCGAAATAAAGAAAAAATCTACTGAACTATTACGCGATATCTGTCCTCCTATACGGCAACTAATACTGGACAATCTATTCAAAGATGAGGAACATATTTGAAGCAACAGAAATGTGGTTCTACAGAGGGATGATGAGGATACCATGGACCGAACATATGAGCCACGACGAAGTCTTAAAAAATTGAAACAAAAAGGAATCTTATACTTAACACAAGAAAGAGACAGTTGAAATTTCAGGGGTATATAATGAGGAAGTATCGCTTGAGAAATCTGATACTCACAAGACAAATTGCGGGCAAGAGAGACAGAAGAAAACAGCACATAAATAGCGGAAAATAGTTTTAAGCGGAGATGAAGTATCCTACTTTTATTGAAGTGTAATGAAGACAATAGTATATGTACGGGGAAATATATAAATGTGATTGATGATCTTACTTTAATGGATGGCAGAACAGAGTTTGGGAGAAATAACGAAAAGAAGAAATTTACTAAAAGCAACAAAAGAGAGAAAATTGTGGAGAAACCTGATCTCCTACGTCCTGAGGGGACACGGCACATAAAGAAGAAGTTCGTTTTCGGATTTGTGTCACATTTATCCATCGCCTGTCACGCTTTCTGCGTCACACAAACCGATACTTAACTTTATGTAACTGCTTTATTCTGACATCTCTAATTCGTATTCGACTTCTTGGGTTTCCCTTCTCGCAAATAACCACGCATTCTGACATCTGACTACACTTTTCTTAATTCTCGTTTTCCTTTACCTGGTTTTCATGCAGTTTTCTTTCCTTATCCTCCAAAAATACACTGTCATTTGTATATCCTGTCGTTAATGCTGTGTACCCAATTATAAATCCTGTTAGGATTGCGAGTTCTCTTGGGATTTCTCAGTGTTTCATAAATCCCGTGGGATGACGTATATTTGTTTATGCTGCAACCTTTTTAAAAAATTTATTGCGTTTCTTAATGAAACTTCTGTTCGAATGCATGAGGCTTTTTCCCTGTAAACAAACTGGATTATTCAACTCTCTATACTAAATCCTTGTTGAAGATACAGAGGTTGGACAAAATAATTGGAACAGGTGCAAATTCCACTCCTATATTTCAAAGACCTATTATATTAAGAACTTTAACTAAAACCTTGTGATTGCACGTTATATCTATTGTAAATATGATTATTTATCTGATTTATTGTCTTTGTCTAAATGTGAGACCTCATCGAGTTCGAAAAACGGCAAATTGTTGGAGCTCGCATGGCAGGAGCCTCGATAACTACGGTTGCTGAATTGTTTGGTTTTACGAGAGCTACCATATCAAGAACTATGACGCAATTCGAGAAAAAGTGCAACACCGCCAGCTACCGTATCAATTCGCGCCGGACTTGCAAACTTACTGACAGGGACCGACGTACATTGAAACGCAATGTGGCAAAACATCATCGGACTACTGCAGCCAAAGTGACTGCTGAGTTGAATAATCATCTGAATTGTCCAGTTTCTACTAAAACTGTTCGTCGTGAGCTCCATAAGGCGGCCTATCATGGAAGAGCCGCCGTAAGGAAAACTCTTTTCTCCACTCGCAACATTCAGAAGAGGTTGAAGTGGTGCAGAGATCACAATTCCTGGTCTGCAGACCAATGGAAGCAAGTCATATTCTCAGACGAGTTCAGCTTTTCTCTTTTCCCAACTTCAGGGTGAGTTTATGCGTGGAGGTAGCCCAAAGAAGCTTACAACCCTGACTGCCTTCTTCCAACAGTGAAGCATGTAGGTAGATCAGTGATAGTTTTGGTCGCCATATCATGGAAACGTCTCGCTCCAATAGTTGCCCTGCATGGTAAAATCACCAACAAAGATTACCTGAGCATTTTGGTAGATCATGTTCATCCACTGGCCAAAATTTATTCCCTGATATTGACTGCATCTTCCAAGACGATAATGATCCAATGCATATCGCTCGAGTGGTTAAGAATTGGTATGAAGAGCATGAAAGTGAGCTAAAACATATGGAGTGGCCTCCCCAATCTCCAGATATCAATATTATTGAACATTTGTGGTGCATTTTGGAGCAACAAGTTAGGAGCCGCTATCCTCCACTGTAATGTCTTAAAGAGCTGGAGCAGGTGTTAATGGAAGAATGGCTGAAAATTCCTCTGGATGAAGTCAGGAAGCTGTATGATTCCATTTCTAGACGTATTAAAGCTGTATATGAGGCTAAAGGAGGACCAACTCCATATTAAATAAATTGTCTTTGAATTTAACAAGTTTTTCCATTATTTTGTCCAATCCCTCTATTTCTAAAATGTTTAATATAGAGATTAATCATCTGAGAGAAGCCTTTCTTCCTTCCATCACCATGTCTGACGATAACCTCTAGGAGAGTGTTTCAATTCTCGGGCTAACATGAAGTGGAAATACTATACTGTATCCACTTCTAGGTCATCTGCTAAGAAAGTCGGTTCACTATATCATGTTAGACAGATTTTCGCCCCAGAATCTATATTATATATTCATAAGTCTATTAATGGTCCATGCTTATAATATTACCGTGATATATGGTCCGGTGCACCTGCTATATATTTAGAGATTCTTGACAAAATCCGAAGAGGAATCAGCAATATTATTTCTCCTGAACTTCAGTTACTTTTTTGACGCTGTAAATTTGTTTCCCTCTCAATTTCCTGTAGTTATTTTCATGGTAATTGTTTGAATGATCTCTTCGCTACGATACCTAGACATTATGAATTAAAGCGCAGTAGTAGACTATTAAAGTGGTATCATCAATTTACAGTTGATTAGATGTAAACGTATGTTTCCTTTAAGAGTAGCTTAAAATGTGTCTATAAATTACTGTAGTTTCGAACATGCAGGATGAGGTGTATATGGACGATTTTCTCAGAAGAGGTTTGCAAGCATTTGAAATGTTATATATCTGTAGTGAAATTTTTATCTGCATGATTGGACAACACGTCTTTCTGATTGACAGTCTTTTAACACTAGACCTTTTTATACTGTATTAAAAAAACGTATCGTTGCTTTGGTAATAGTGATATGGAAGCGGATTTTCCAAACTAAATTTTAGTTGAAATCAATTTAATTTTTTTAGGAAGACCCATTTTCTTTTACGGTTGTGCCTGTTCGACTCTACCGAGTCATTTTCTACGTCGAATCATATTATTTAAATATATAGCTGTTGTGAGCAAGTAAATGGTTAAAGAAAATAAAACAAGTATTGCAGATATAACATGTATTAAAAAGTAAGTACACCAGAAGCGTCTTTCACGACGAGTAACTGGTTGTTGGTAGACCCAGCGTCTAATCTATTCGACAGTTAATATTTAACAGCCCCGCCACGAGGGATGTATGTGGCACAAGGCTGAGTTTACCGTGGGTTCTCCGACTCCGCAGGTTTGGCCAAAAATATTCCCGCAGAACCCACATAAACGGGTTCAGGGCCAGACTACCATCTCGGACGAAACGTTGCTCTTCGGCAAAGCCTCGTCCGGGTCCCTTTCTGCTTAAGGCAGAGAGTTTAACAGTAATGAACAATCTATTCGACTGTTAATATTTAACAGCCCCCCCCCCGCATGTTGGATTTATGTCGCACAAGGCCGGGTTTACCGTGGGTTCTCCGAGCCCGTAGTCTCAGACAAAAATATTCCCTTAGAACCCGCATAAACGGGTTCAGGGCCTGTCTGCCTCCCTGGACGAAACTTTGGCCTTCGGTAAAGCCTCATCTGAGTTCCTCTCTCCTAAAGGCAGAGAGTTCGACAGCTGAACATACTAATCGACTGTTTCTCCTACTAATCTTATAGTAGACGAAAGAGTTTAACATAGACTCTTTAGAGAGAGGTCACCACCTTGCTGGTCGATCTGCGTAAACTTCATGGAATTTGCAATAGAACCCTTTATATAATCTACGGACATAGATTGTTCTTTTTCTACAGAAGATGTCTAACCTACACTGTTTGTCCCATGGATAGAAATCACAAATACCAGTTCATCAAATTCATGAAACAGAGCCCTAATCCAATAGGCTATTGTCCAACGTGTAGAAATTGGAACCCTACAAATAACATCAGATAGCCTTTTTTGGTTTAGTTGTTTTCTCGAAATAGAAAGTTAACATTTTATTTTCAACTACAAAACATCGCCTCTCTATAGTTCTAAGATGAAGTATTGTAACTACTTACACTATTTATATTGTTCAGACTGTTGCCCTCATCTTTATAGCCATATCCACGACGTTTCTGCCGTTGTACTCTCGGTTCTTCTTCAGGAGGTAGACGTTGAAATTTCAAACTCTTAATTTAGCCCACGCGTGTGGATTCTTCTAATTCCACGTGCTATGTCTTTGGATATCTCAGTTTCATTTAATTCACATTAGTAATTAAAATCTCCATTTTTATTTTCCTTCTTCTGTGGCCAGGTTTTGAACACACAACTGTTTGTGTCCTATCACTATTTTGGATCCCCTAACTGACCATTTTATCCACTTAGCCATGTGTCCTTGAAACTTGTGACCCACTCACGGATCCTCGTAAATGACATGTTCGAATGTCACATTTCTGAACATGTAAATATTTCACAAATTCCAATCGAGTTCAATGGCTATGTTTTGAAAAATCCTTTGTTATATTCTTTTCCAAACGGAAATGTAAGTACATATTATGGAACTGAATTAAATATTTCCATTAAACCTGCCATAATGCAGGAAAGGACGACCTTTTTCGAGCAGGGGACCGTATGATCTATGGCTCAACACAAAACTGAAAAAAATCAAGATAATTTTTCGTAATAGATACCTCAGCTAATTTAACTACAGAAAACCATATGTGCAAGAATATACCTTAGAATTTGGAGGAAAGTTTTATTTTTAGAAAATTTGAAGTCTTGGTATATTATTATCATGGACGAGAGTGTGAATATTAAATCTGGCTGCGTGGGATGCATTTCTAATTTGTTCATTTAAAAATGACTAAATATCTTCCTTAGAGAAATAATACTTATGAACGTTTCCTGATTCCAAGGCAAAATATATTTACTCGTATGATCTTCCTCAGCGAAAAACGCCAATTGGTTAAAATGCTAACAACGTTAGTCTCCCCGAAAGTTTACAAAATTCAGTTAACATTCTTTATGTATGTGGTTATGTATAAGAGTGTGTGTGAGTGATCACGTGAGAACGAAACAAAATAAATTTTGAAGAATCGTTATTTTGGTTATGAAATTAAGCATGCCATTCCAGAAGACCAAACGGATCGCACGTGGCCCGCCGGCCGCAATTTGTCCATGACTACAAAATAGCATCAGATTTCCGACATTGCTTATCGGATGATATGATTTTTCTACGATAAGCAAAACGATGAGGACATCGCATAAACTCATTTCATTCATCTGTTACTGTACGGTAATTCGATCGCGATATATATCTGGTTCTTGATAAATCGATCAAACCGGGACGAGTCTTAAACGACCTCAATGGGTGAAGTCTCTTGCTGTCTGTTTTATTCCGACCTCTTTTCTCAGTGAAGTCTTGACTGTTAAAGTGGCGTTTTGTCGGTATTCCCACACACATGTATAAAAAAAAATATCTGCCTGTATTTTCAACAGACACGACCGTATCGATTATATAGCACAGAAGTTCCATTCTATTCTCCGTCTTAGCACGCGAATACGTATTTCTGACAGCCCAGGGGAAAATAAATCGGCACCCTTTCATTCATTTTTGAAACTCGGCTCACACAGAGTAAATGGAAAGTGGCAATTTCGGGACTGATGCTGGTTTGCTTCAGGTTCATTTTTACGAACAATATGTTCCTTTTCATTACAATTCACATGCTGATGTAACTTGAGTCAATCACAATTGATTGCGTGATTCAACTGTGATTTACAATTAAATGTCGTCATTACGAAGAAGTGTATTAGCATTTCATAGTACATAAGATTAGAATAATGTTAGTTACTGCCATTCCAAGGTTTTGCATTAATTTCGCTAGAAAGAAAGTAGTGTGCTGAACTGCTATGGAATTTCAACTCTCCTTATGACAGTGAATGCCGGACTATCTCCTCATAGAAGAAGAGACTTGAAGCAAGAGATATTTAGTTATTCAGAAGTTTGCTAACATAAAATGGACAGAACGCGTTAGAAAATGGGGAAATCATAAAGGAAATGCTAACTTATACGCCAAATCAGAAATTGTAATCTGAAATTTCTGAAACACATAATGAGAAGGAGATTTTGAAGAATTTAACACGTACAGGATATATCGAATGCAAAAGGCAGAGGAGAAAGCCAGCGGCTCATCTACCCGATCATCTTGTGCGTATAGTTGGCAAAACGAAAAATGTTGCTAAGCGCTACAAGAGATAGTTGAGTTATTAAAAAAAATAAAGGGTTTCAGAACGTAGAAGAAAATGAAGGAAAACGAATCTAGAATGATAGGATATGTCCATATCTAATTGTTCTGAGAGCGATAGGTCATCTCTCGGAAAATGTTTCTCGGTACTGGTATAGATCAAGAAAATAACACTCATTACAAATAAATGTGTCTGTGTATACGTGCAGGATATTTGCACAATGTAGGGATTGCCCTCGAAGAAAGTTCGTCAGGCGTGACGATTTCAAAATGCAGCCGAGGTAGACGCGATTGTTTTCGCTCAAATACACTTGGAATTCTATATATACGCGTATTTCTGGCTTCAGCTTCATCAATGATTGAGAGGACAAGTTGGTCTCAGTATTATTGGTTGTCAACGAGTCAAAAAAAAATGGCAGTCGAAAGTCGTTAGCGGAAGACTAGCGACTAAATATTTAGTTTCGAAGCAAACCAATGCAGTGGGTGGCTAGACACTGCCGCCGTAAATTCACGCGTGCCTATAGTATGAATATAAATACAATCATGCACTCACGCGCTCACACACACACACATGCACGCATATATATATATATATATATATATATATATATATATATATCGAAATATATATATATATATATATATATCGAAATATATATATATATATGTATATATATAGAAATCAGATCTCTCTCTCTCTCGCTATATATATTATATATATATATATATATATATATATATATATCGAAATCTATATATATATCGAAATCTATATATATATATAGAAATCAGATCTCTCTCTCTCTCTCTCTCGCTATATATATTATATTATATCTATCTATCTATCTATCTATATATATATATATATATATATATATATATATATATATATATATATATAGCGAGAGCGAGAGAGAGAAATCTGATTTCGACAGAATGATAAGATAATAAATAAATAGGAATGTAATACTTTTCACTTTTATTAAACTTTCGTCAGAGACTGAAAAAACGGAATAAATTAAGAAATAAATTCCGGTATTTTTACTTTTGTGTTTTCTGATTTTCCTCGATTAATCATGTTACGCGTGGATTCCAGTATGTTAAGATGTAGTTCATACAGGATTGACCAAATAAAATGAGACAAAACAAAAGTAAAAATGCCAGAATTTCTCTCATTTATTTCTCCATATTTCAGTCTCTGACAAAGCTTTAACACTGTTAATTCAAAATATATGTATATATATATATATATATATATATATATATATATATATATATATATATATATATATATATATATATATGTAAATCGAAACCCTATACCAAAACATCGTTAAACTCCAGGATGAACAGCTAATAGAAACTACACCAGAATTCAAAGACTTACTTAAGGCTGAGGCACTCAAGGATCGGCATGATAAAAGCCGAAACTCCTCAAAAATACTTACTAAACAACTGAAAATTGCCGCACAAGAACTACGCAATCACCCTGACATAATCGTAAAAAAAGCTGACAAGACCAAAATTTTCGTCCTTCTAAACAAATTAGATTATAACAAAAAACTTGACCACATACTCCATGATCACATAAAATTTAAAAAACTCAACAATAATCCGACCAACCAACTAAAATCAAAGCTTAATAAACTCATTAATGCTAATAATGCCGAAAAGAACTCATTAAAACTCCCTAAGATTGTTGGTGATTATAGGCCTGGTTACATATACAGCAATATAAAAACACATAAACCTAACTATCCTCTCCGTCCTATCATATCACAAATTCCAACTCCTGTATATCAACTAATAAAATACATCAACCAACTCATTACTCCTTACCTTTCTAGTAAATATAGTGTTAAGTCAACATTAGAAGTAATCCAAATCCTAAAAATGAAAAACCCGACAATGAAATCATAGCTTCACTAGATGTTGAAAACTTATTTACCAATGTCCTTGTTAGTGAAACTATTGACATAATTATAAGAAATATATACAGTAACTCATCTTTACCCCCACTTAAAATTAATCCTAATATATTACGGAAACTACTATTAGCTTGTACTACTGAAGTCCCTTTCTTAGATCATAATAATAATATATATATACAATGTGATGGTGTCTCTATGGGTTCAGTACTGGGTCCGACATTTAGCAATTTCTATATGTCGAACCTGGAAAATAAGATATTTACAGATTTTAAAAAACCATCCATCTATGTAAGATACGTTGATGATATTCTTATGTTAGTTGAAAATACAGATGAAATACTTCAACTACAAAAATGTTTCCAAAATAATTCTGTCCTCAAATTCACGTATGAACTCAATACTAATAATAAAATTCCTTTCCTTGACATATTGATAAACACAAATAATAACAAATTTACTATTTCGCCATATAAAAACCTACTAGCATAAATTCATGTACACTTAACTACAAGAGCGAACGCCCATATTACTACAAAATAGCAATTATAAAAAATCTAATACACCGTGCAGAAACTAATTCATCCACAAAACAGATTTTTTACAGTGAACTAAAGAATATAAAACAAACACTTGTTAATAATAGTTTTCCAAACTATATAATTGATGAACAAATAAGATGCTTTCTTAGAAATCTCAATACTAAGCAAATAGTACATAATACTGCTTCTACTAATCTCAAACATATTAATCTCCTATATCGTAATCAAATGCATACTAATTATAAACAAGATGAAAATATACTAAACAAATTAGTAAATACTAACATATCTAAAACAGATCCTAGCAAAAAAATTAAGTTAATTATATACTACACTAAATCTAGTATATCCAACTCAATTATTCGCAATGATTCTTCTCCCCCGGTTAGCGATTTGAAAAAAACCAACATAGTTTACAAATTCAGGTGCCCTTTGGGAGATTGTATCTCCAACGAACTAAATAATATCTATGTTGGTCACACCACAAACTCGCTTTCACGACGCTTGACACTACATTTGAATGATAACTCTAACATTATGAGGCATTTAAAACAACATGCCTGGCCGCATACACAATTCCGGAAAATCCTCGTCGAAAACACAACTATACCTAAACATGGAAACAATAAACAAAAACTAAAAATTCTTGAAGCTATATACATAAAACAGTTGAAACCTAACCTGAACAAAATAAACTATGAAATCTCCAAAAATATCCTTAAATGCCTATAATTAGTAACAGAAGTCATTGGTTCATACCAACGGCTTTCCATACTCAATACTCATCGGATTCACTCTCGCGTGGTCATGTGTGACGTCATGAGCTGTTGTGCGATTTTCGCTTTTAGCGTTTTATATGCACGTGTTTATCGTTGCTTGGAAATCATCCATGTAAACAAACAAGACTATCATCAATTTCTTGTTCGTGTATTGCTTAAATATATTGTGTAATTGTCATGTTTGATAATAGCTTATGTAAGCCGAAAGCTTAGATTGGATTTTAAAAAATATGTATCAATATTGTGATATTCTTTCATTGTTTAATGATAATGTTATTAAGCTTATCAGACTATATGAAAAAAAACCTACATAAAATATATAGACAACACTTATCTATCTTATTTAATGAAACATATATATATATATATATATATATATATATATATATATATATATATATATATATATATATATATACTTTTTTATCTCTATGGTATGTTACGTTACCTACCTTTCATAGAGGTAAAACATTATTTGAATTTACGGTGTATTTTGAATTTATGCTTTAGCATACCGCATCCAAAAATCTGCAATCCTTGAAGATGGTCCCAGATGTGACTGAATAAAAATTATTTGAAAGAATATTTTGGAATTTTTCTTAATCAATTTTCTACAGATACCAAGTAATTAATTCGTGGACTTGGATTGATTAAAACTAAAATAAATAAACATAATACGTCTAATACATATATATATATATATATATATATATATATATATATATATATATATATATATGTGGTCTAAAGCCGAATTACTGTCAACGATAAAATTTCAATACATAATATATAATATTTCCTTAAAATGATTTACGTAAGCAAATTTTGTCTATTGACAATTAATATCTGTAAAATCAACAAATGATAAAGCAAGTTGGAAAGAAAGAAAAACGGGTCAAAAATGGAAAAATTGAACTATTAATGTCCAGCTTTAAAAATATGAAACATATAGTTCAACCATTTTAGCTCATCGGTGATGAATCTGAAAATTAGAATCAAACTTGATAAAATATCAGTGCCTACATGACAGGAATTAGCCAATGAATGGTGACTTCAGTGATGTAAAATTCCACATGTCATTTATTTTTACTGATTTCACCTTAAACAAAGCGGCAATGCTCCTGGTAAGCAGGGGGTTACAAGGAGTGTGAGTGAAAGAAAAGATTATTGATGAAAAGACAGACGATACACGGGGTTCAAGGAGAAAAAAGATGCAGATGGACGTTGCATTTCAATATTTAAAGATTGTAGTTATCAGGGAAGAATTCCATACGTGAGAAGTCCGAGAAAAGAAATATTTAAAGTAAGAATGGCGGTGGCATTTATATATTTCAACAATAAATGGGTGGGGCCTAAATATCAAGCTAATAACACGCTTAAATTCATGTATTCGAGGTACCAGAGAATAAAGTTTGTCAGAGTAGTTACCATAAAAACTATTTCTAGAAGACAGAGGTAAAAAGGTGACTGTTTTCGAGACGCTTGATCAGAATAGATTAAATTACAGATCGTTCTTTGGAATTTGTCAAGAATTTCTAGATGTACAGCAAGAATACCAAACTAGATATCACAACTGTATTCAATGCATGTACGAATTAGAGATTAATAAATGGTCAAGATGGATTCCGAAGAAGAAAAACTTTCTGGGTCGACACATTGAGTCAAATGTTCTTGCAGTAGATGCAGTTTTTGATTCAATATTGACGCTCAACTTCATGTCAGTAGAAAACGTTAGGCCAAGAAGATGTAGTATTTTCCTGGAATCTAGCGTAAGCCATACTGATGGCAGGCAGAAAAGGGAAGATCTGTCAAAGTGGTGATACCAAAGAAGATACAAGAAAACATTTATTATTAGTATATAAAATAACTTGAAAGGTGATAAGGCCATCTCCAACGATGTCGGTATATATGTTTCAACACTGCATAACATTTGTGTATATGTGCTGATTTTGTTGTATGTAAGAAAAACATGTATCTTTTTAATCAACATTTCTTTTTATTTCAAACCAAACATTTTGCGGTAAATGGGAATTGATGAATGAGAAGTCTAGAGTTGAAAGCTCGATATATCCATATAACGCCAGCTGCAGTCAACCGCGAGACATCATATCACGCGTTATTACCTGGATGGCAGACTGAAATAAGCCATCTAACCGATTATTTAATAAATTTCTTTTAAGAAGACCTAAACTAAAAACAGTAACTGACATCTATATATATATATATATATATATATATATATATATATATATATATATAAGGTAACCCAAAAAGTTCTGTCCGTTTTTTGATTAGTCATTGAATGACGTTGAAATATATACGAAATGCGTGTAGCAATTGTTTTCAAATTCGGACAGCCGGAAGTAGGAACATCAGACGTTATAAAAAACACGCGCCCGGCCATCAGTTATAAGCTGTGAGAAGGGTGGAAGTGTCTAGAGATCTTGTTCGGGGCTGTTTCCTTTACGACTTCAAAGTGGGCTTATCAGCAGCTGCATCAAGTCGCCGCATATGTCAAGTGTTTGGGGATAGTGTTGTAGATGAACGTACTGCAAGGCGTTGGATTCGAAAATTCAAGTAGTGAGATTTGTCTCTCCATGATGAACCTCGCTGTGGACGACCACAGGTCTTGAATGACGGGGCCCTGAAGGCGGTCATTGAATGAGGACAGTAGCCTAACGTGTGGTGAACTTGCAAGACAGTTCAACGTTTCCGATGAAACAGTTAGACTTCACCTGCATCGCCTAATTAAGACGTACAAACTGAGCAAGTGGGTTCCGCAAACGCTGTTGGCGTTCCACAAGGGACAACGAGTGGCAGCCTGCGTATCGCTACTTTAATCGCCACTGTACCGCATGCTTATTCAATGGAGTGCTTACCAGTGATGAAAAGTGGGTTCTGTACGAAACTTCCAAGTGTTCCTCACACCACAAGACCGCCTATGCAGACACGCAAGATTATGCTTTGTGTCTGGTGGACAGGTCATCAAGTGGTTCATTATGAACTGCTACCAACGAACAAAACGATCACTGGAGACCTATACTCGCAGCAATTGAAACGTGTTCAACAGGCATTGCGACAGAAGGAGCCATCACTAGTGAATCGCAAAAGTGTGCTTTTCCTCCATGACAACGCCAGGCCGCATGTCGCGCGAGTGGTCAGGGATACCATATAGCAACTTGGGTCGGAGACTTTGTGCCATCCACCTTATTCACCTGACCTTGGGACATCCGATTACCAACTCTCCCACTCCCTGGATAATCATCTTCGTGGGAAATCCTTCACCAATGAAGCAGACTTGCGCAAAGCCCTCACAGACTTCTTTGCGTCAACTCCCCCAATCCGAGTTCTACCGCAAGAGCATTGAACAGCTGCAGACACGTTGGCAGAAGGTGCTGGATGCTGATGGCGATTACTTAGAAGACTAAATATAAGTTACACATACTGTAAAGTGTTTTCTTTTTTTTTCCTTTAAAAACAGACAGAACTTTTTGGTTACCTTGAATATATATAGATGAAAGGAGAGTGAAAAATGAATTGTTTTTCTCGATACCAGAATTTCTGCGATTTTTACAATGCTAAACAATTTTTATCATGTTCGGTTCTTTTTTTTTTCTCATCTCATATTCGACAATCTGGAATCCTATTACTGACTTCTTAGTTTTTTCATCTTTTACAAACAGTTCTCTAATGTCATTTGCTTCATACATTCTGATTTACACATGTTAATGCCATCTTCATCTCAAAGCAGAGTCGCCATTTGCAAACGTCTTGTGCATTTTTCTGTCGATATTTATGTTTTGATTTGAACCAATTTAGTTGCTGCTTTTAGTGTTATCCTCATAAATGATGCAGTTCTCTTTTGGAAATATTTAAGCTTAAGCTTATTATATTTCTAATTCTATGCACTCTGTATGGAAAGTCTTCATTGTATTCGTTATTTCCTATGTCTGTTCATTCTTTATTAGAATTGATGAGTTATGTGTTGTTCACTCGCACTGATATGACTTTACCAATACTTAATTTGAAAATTGTTATTTTATACATTTTTTAAAAAATATTTCAAAGAACGATTCCTGTCTTTTTTATATGATTTTATCTCCATACATTTAATTCGCATAGGTATTTTTTGTTTTAATCATTCCACCCCAAGCAAGGCAATAAAGTCAATAAGGCGCAAAGGTGTCATTAACTCTAAAATAATATAAGAAATCATTATGGAGAGAGATCAAGGAATTAAAACGAATGAAGACAACAAAAGAGAACATTTGACATTAGATTTGGATTTTTGAAATTCAAAGTTGGCTGGAAAGAAAGAGGCTGAAGAAAGTTCCATAAGCAGGATTGCGAGAGAAAAAATCTGTTAGCATAGAAATTCCCTTTGCATCTAGTCATTCCAACCTAAAATAATGCGAAATTGCCACCAATCTAGTACTGCGCTTAAAGTCGTACATTCGAGCTAGCAACGAGGAAAACTCACCAGGACAATTACAATGAAGATTTTCATAGAAAAGACGCAGGAAATTTACATTATGACAAAGGGAACGTGACTGCAAATGAGATGCCAGGTCAGAACCATCGCCGCTTCTTTTTGCATTTGCGAATATATGATTCTTTTAAAAATTAGTTTAGCAATAAACGGAAAGATGCGCGTTCTCTTTTCAGAATGTATTAAAGAATTTCAAGTTATGAACATGGCTCATGTTCTTCCAGTTAATTCCATTTGCAAATTTTGTTTGCTTGGGTTGACATGTTCTGCTCTATGAACAGAAAAATACGTCCTTGACCAGATGTTCGGCAGTTCATGTTGATTAACTGCTTTTGATGATACGGATGGATTAAAGACATACGCAAAATACTTTGATTACGCCTGGTCAGGAAGTGACGGCCGAAATTATTACCTTACTTACATCAGTACCATTGTTCGATGTTCGAGCGCTTACTAAAAACGTGATCTCGAACGTGGATTTCTAAATAGGAAGAGCCTATTCTCGTGAACAATCGACGCTGCACAATCTTCCTTCTAATCATTTGACCTCGTAGTAGTGTAAGTTAAGCTTAATATAAATCGAATATTCACATTTCAGAGGGGAGCACTTAAATGAAAAATTAGGTGTCTGATATTCTGGTAAACCTTGTAAATCAGACAAACAGAAAACTCGGTGGTGATTTACGTATCGAGGATGTTAAAACGAAGGTGCTGCAAAAATTTAAGTATCTGGATATGATAGTAACAGATGTGTAATTAAACGTGTAACGCTGATTAGAAGAAGATTTATATTAACACTGGCATAGTGCGGTGATTTCAGAGTTGGATATAGCATAACGTTTTGTTTTTTTCATGTCATTTAATGAGGAAAAAAAAAACATATACAGTTTGAGGATTGTTGTGGATTCCGGGAATGGAATCCTGCACAAATAAATAAACAACGCCAGTAATTGAGATAGAAAAATAAGTGTATTAAACGTAAGAATACTGACATGAAGTGAAGATTAGTAGTCCAGGGAATGCGGGTTAGTAGAAAGTATATGTACAAGTCTCTGTAAGTGAATCCGTAATTCTCTCTCTCTCTCTCTCTCTCTCTAGACTCTCGTATAAGTCTCTGTGAATACCCTGTGTCTGTCTCCGTATCTCTCACCCTGACTCAACGTATATCAACGTATCTCCACCCGCGTGTATTCTCTGTGTCAGTATAAGTATATACTATATTGTTTAAAAGGAGTCTGCCCCACAACAAGGATGAATAATATTAGCATATAAAAATAGAAGCAAAGTAAAGAATGAGTTTTATTCATTTAACCTGTACACACGCTAGACTTGCACAACAGTCAAGCCAATAGTTGTAGTTTTTTTGTGTTTATGCTCTTTATCTATATTATTTAACAACGTTAATGTTAACTGTACTTAAGAGGAATATTGAAAAATACTTTCACATATGTTATTATAGAATATGTTTTTAAGTATGGAAAACCTAATCTTCAGTAAGGAAACATTTATGAAAATAGATTTTTATATTTAATCCATTTAAACTTAATTCGGCACCCCGCCGGAAACGGAGGAATAGAGATCGAAATTAAGTTTTCTGATAAATACAACAGTACGTCGAAAAATGATACTTGGAGTCTGCCATATGGTGCCAAATCGGGTTACGATAAATTAAGCGTATAAGTTCATTTGGGTACGTTTTAATATATTCTTGAGAAAAATTTTCTGACGTTTTGTAGATTTAAATTGTTTCAAAAATTTAGAAAATTATACGTAAAATCATTTTCTCTCGAAATATTTTTTCGCGTTATTCGAAATTGGAAGAATCAAATATCATTAAGGAGGAATAAATGTCACAAATTTCTGTTAATTTGACTGATGTTTTTTTGTTATAGGTAGCCCAAATCCACTTGATATAGCTATCGTTTGAAAAAACAGCG
>OZ038482.1:96979619-97014619 GCA_964036315.1 Acanthosepion esculentum | reverse complement strand
ATAAGTAAAGCGATACTAGAAAAAAATAATTCTGAACTTAGGTAGAAGTTAGGAGTAAACCAGTGAAAAAAACACAAAAGTAACTATTGACTGGTTCCACAGCAGAAATAACAAACAAAATTGCCAATTCCTACAATTAGACATAAAAGAAATTTACACATCCTTAACAGAACGCATGTGATATAATGCCATAAACTTATCTCAGGAACAAATAATAATACAACGAAACGAAATCGACATGATTGAGCAATCTCGTAAATCATTACTATTTCATAATGAAGAAGCATGGATACAGAAAGATGGGATATTCAACACTACAATGGGAAGCTTTGACGGTGCGTTCACATGCGAAATCATAGGTACCTACTTACTACGCGAACTAAGCAAATTAATAGAAATGACACAGGCCACTACAGGGACGAAGGACTCATAATCTTAAGAAACTGTAACAAACTACACAGACAAAACTAGAAAAGCAATAATAAAGATTTTAAAAAATAACCGATTCGACATAGATATAAAAACTAACCTAAACGAAGTAGATTTTCTAGTTGTTACCTTCAACCTAAGAAAAGGAACATAAACCATACATTAAACGCAATGATAAACCACACTATATGCATACATCTTCCAATCACCCGCATCCTATAATCAAACAGATACCAAAATCGATTAACCCTAGGCTTTCCGACAATTCCTCCAATGAATCCATAATTAATAAAGCTAAGAAAGACTACGAAACAGCCCTAGAAGTTGGAAGATTCCCAGCTCACTCACATACTCACCACAGAACACAAAAAAGCCAACAGGAAAATAATTATCATATGGTTCAACCCACCGTACTGCAAAAACGAAAAAACTTACGTAGGAAAAATATTTTTCAAACTCTCACAAAAACACTTCTCGGAATCAAGCACCCTACACAAAATATTCAACAAAGCACAGTAAAAATCAGCTACAGTTGCACCGAGAACATGGCACAAATAATTAAAAAGCACAACAAGAAAATTATCAACAAACCACACAAACAAATTAAAGCCACGTGCAACTTCAGAATAAAGAATGAATGTCCCTTAAACGGTAATTGTTTACAAAACAATGTAATATACCAAGCCACGATAAAACTACTAGATAATGAAGAAAAAGTATACATAGGAGTAACTGAAGGACCCTGGAAACAAAGAAATTATGCACACAAAACAGGTTTCACAAACAGTAAATATGCGAACAGCAGAATGCTTTCTAAGTATATCTGGGAAATTAAAAACAAAACGCATATCACACCAAATAAGGAAAAGATTATCAGCTTACAACAACAAATCAAACACTTTAAAACTTTGCTTAGAGGAAAAAATAGCTATCATTACTTTCCCAGACCAAAATAAATTATTAAATAAATGATCCGGCTCATCTCAAAATGCAGACATGAAAACAAATTTTTACTACGTTAGTTAAAAATCGAAAACAGAAAAAATAAAATAAAATAAAAATAAATAAACAAAATGACAATAAAAGAAGCCAAATAAATTAACCCAAACAAATTACCAAATCACACCTTAGAATGGACGAAATAGAATAAAAATAGGAAACAAAATCAATGAACCCAAATAAATAAAGTAAAAAATAAACAAATTAGCAAACCGTTATGACCAAAATATTATTTAGACAATAAAAATCAAGCTAAAAATTGGAAGAAAAATATAGCTATGACTGTTATATAACGATAAATGAAAAAATACTATGTTCTTAAAAATCTAAAATAAAAAGAGAAAATATACAGTAGAAATAATAACAAGTAAAATAAATTGATCTAAATTCATCCAAATAAATAATTAAACTAACAAACCTAACCCGATAAACTAACCCTTAGAAAACAAATAAAGATAATAAATCCAAATAAATAAATGAAGCAATAAACAAATTAAAAAAATGTTCCAGCCAAAATAATACTTAGAATAAACTACAACAATCAACCCCAAAATTGAATAAATAGCTTTAATTATCTTCCCAAACCAAAACAAAACTATTAAATAAATACTATAAACAAATTTTTAATAGGTTAATAAAAACACCGATTAAAAAATAAAGAATAAATATATGAGATATAAAATAAAAATAATAAATAAAAAAATAAAAATAAATAAAAACAAGAAAAACATTTTAACCCAGATAAATAAATAAACGACTTCCGGTAAAATAACCGTCAAAATAGACTACCCCCAATGCACCCCTAAGCCGTATATATAAATAGCCGAGAACAATAACAGCACTAGTGGCCTGACGATTGCATCTAGTATGAAACAGACTGTCGTGTCTAAGTGTTCACTTTCATATATATATATATATATATATATATATATATATATATATATATATATATATATATATGTGTGTGTGTGTGTGTGTGTTCGATTTTTTATTCCTTTTCTTTTTTAATGAGATTCTGACCTTTTTAATTAGTTCGAATAGCAGGAAGAAATAGAAACGAAAATAAATTCTGGAAACAGGTCGTGAGAATTCGTAACGAAATTGGATGAAAACGCGCTGATAAAACAAGAAAAAATGATGACGAAATGTTTGCTAAAGAAAGAAAATTATATGGAGAATGGAAAAATGATTGATAATCGAAAATTATCGTGTGTAAAAGAATTAAGGAAGAAACAAACAAAAATAAAGAGAAAAGAGAAATATATGTATGAGAAATTACACAAGGTTTGGAAGGTAGTAAAAAGAAAGGGAAGGAAATGTACCGAAACACTGAAGAGATATAAACTAAAGAGAATTAATGAAGAGAGCGAAAAAATAAAATGGAGAAACGACAAAAATGAACTAGAGAAAAAGCGATAATGAAAGATGGAAAGAATAAGAGATGCAATAATATTAATGAAAGACCAGAAAAAAAGTATTGTAAAATGAACGAAAAATACGATACAACAGAGGTTAAAAAAAGTCAATGATCTATATAAGAATGTATAAAAATGTCGAAATTTATAGGCCAGATATTAAGAAAGAGAGCTTGGAGAACTTGATACATGTAGCTTATTGTTGTGGTAGGATCCACCTAATCTGCATAGGTGACTACCAACTATATAAATAATGGTTGGTACCGGAAGACGAGGAGGAGGAATCACGAGATCCAACTAGAGACTCTGATCGACTGCGACTAGTCAACACATTCTCCAGGAACGTCTTCCCAGAAATATACAGAAATACTATATGTACTTATTGTGTACACTTTCTTGTTATAATACATTCTTGTTCTAAGTACATTTTGTGTTGCATTATTATTCCATGCATTAGGCGAGATTCAACAATGAGTCAAGACTCAACACTTATACTGGACGTAAGAGGAGCGGAAGAAATCATCAAGGAACCTACATAACAAGCCTGAGAATGAACGAAAAACTAATGGGATAAAAATATATATGCAAAGCATATGAAGTTGTGGGAAGATATGATCGCCTACGTTTTGAAGAAACATGGCATATAAAAGAAGGAATATGTGTATGTCTGTCTCTGTCTTACTCTGTGTCTCTGTCTTTCTCTCTCTGTCTTTCTCTCTCTATATATATATATACATTATATATATATATATATATATATATATATATATATATATATATATATATATATACATATATATATATATATATATATATATATACATATATATATATATATATATATATATATATACAAGAATAGGATTGATTTATACGGAATAAATTACAATAACCAAAAACTACTATTCTTAAAAGAGCCCTCAATACAGAGTAGAGCAAATATAATTTATTTGCAGCTTATGTAACAGCGTTTCCCATAGCGAGAGGTGTTTGATTGATTTGGACCTTTAAAACTTTTTATTGTACATTCAATAACATCGCCGGATAAGATACCAAAAGAGTTTAAACAAAATGGCTATTTTTGTAATGATTTTATAACATATTTTTGCTATAATTTTCGAATAAATAATATATATATATATATATATATATATATATATATATATGTGTGTGTGTGTGTATGTGTGTCTTAAGATATATTTGGGCAGCAACCGTTCTGTCAAGCAACTTTTTATTTAAAACGGCCGACAAGGATTATTTAATTAATATTTTATTGACGTTTTCCAGCATTCTAACATTTTTCATGTGTTAAAGAACTTAGAAATTGTCTATAGTTTTTATTATTCTGAGCGATTTCGGGTAGTTCTATAGCCATTGTCAATGACGTTGTTTTTGTATGTGAGTTTCATTGGTTGTCTTCTACATAGTAGTTTTGCTGTGTAGAGATCTCCGAAGGAGTGTATGCATTTTTCATAAGACACGTTATGCAGGATTGGTTGACCTGGGCATCACTTCTGTTTTAAGAAAACCTTTAATACGCTGTCTCCACTGCTAAACAGTTTAAGACTGGTAGCGGGAGAACGGTATTTAATCGACAATGCATCCCTAATAATGAGATGTCTACGACTATATGGTTTAAAAATAACTTTAGTGACATCGACTAGAATTTTCCTTAAATGTTCATGTAAATTATGTGTTAATAGATGTGTATTACCCGCGCTCTGATCGAGAGGTGAAATGTATGGTATCTACTTAAGGAGGTAGTGGTGTGTCCGATATTGGTATTTGGTTTTTGACAAGTAACACATCCTGTACTGGGAAATGAAATTGGTACAGTATATTGGTCAACGCTAGTTTAGATTATTAGATATCACCTGAAGAAGGCCGGAGTTTACAACGGCTGAGACGTCGAGAATATGACAATAAAGATGAGATTAACAGTCGGATGATATAAATAGTGTAAATTGCTACAATATTTCATAAAAGGTATTAGCAGGAAAGATGGAATAGTTTAATGAAGGAAGTAAATATGTTTGCTGAAGGAATGTAAACAAAACACAGTTATTATTAAATAAAGTAGATTTCTATGCGGTAATAAAATACAGATTTCTAAAATAAAAAGAAAAAACAGTAGAACATATGTCCGCAATAATCAGATTTTTCTTAAAAAATGAAGCAAACGAAAAATTTAAGGGAAACTTATTAAGATGGCATGAAAAATGAATTATAATGAATAGAAACAACAAATTTAAACTGGAAGAAGTTATCAGAATACGGTTTGAATTTTTTTCAAGTTAAGATAAGTAGAGAGGAAATGGCCTTTGCCATTCTTATTGAATTACGTGCGGAACTTAACGTCTGTTTGGCGGTCGTTTTGGCACATTCCTCCAATGATTTAAAACTGCTTTGAAAATCAATATTAAGAATCACTGTTTTTTACCTGGCCTAAATATTGATGGTGTGAAAAACACTGCTTCTTCAGTTCACTACGCAAGACGAACCGAATAGTAATACAAGTCCCATGCGTATGCGTATTAAGGATAAAATTGTCTGTCTATTGCAAATGCGCCTTAGGCATTTTCAATGTATTCGTCTTGGGGCCTCAAAGACTTAACCCAGCCTACTTTCCATTTTTCAAACCAACTCATACAATTCTTCTTTCCAAATCTCTATCAGTTTCCTCGGTGTGTTCGTTTTAATCTTGGCTACAGTTTGAAATTCTGTCCCTTCTGGTTCGGGAGAAAATGACAAGGAATCAAATCTGGATTGTAGGGTCTTGAGAGATCTTGGGGAAGCAATATTTACCTATAACAATCCACTGAATCTGTAGAATTAGCTCTATCGATCATTCTATTCCTTGACAGCTGCCTTTTTACGAATTCAAATTCAGTGGCGTCTCACTGCCGAGAGATTATCACCGCCGCACAGTACCTGTTAACGCATGCGCATCAAACCCATCGCTGAATGAGTTCAACGTTGCATCTAGGTCGAGACCCCGTTTTCAATATATTCAAAAAGACCGGCCGCTTTCCAGAATCATGTCATATATTGAAACTAATTCGAACCATTTCGTCAATTGCAGAATGCGAAATTGTATTGGTGAAATTAATCATTTCCTTATATTAAAAAAATCCTGCATGAATTGATTGAACTGATGGTATACATGCCGATGGGAATTCATATTTATTTTTTATTAAAACGATTATCAGAAATAAATATTTAAGTCCAGTAACTGTTATATCTCCTTCCAGTATTGAAGGGTGTTTTTTACCTAAGTTATTGTTAAAGTTATACGCCCATATAGCATTGAAACACCATTTTCCGTACGGTCATCAAAGTTAAGAAACGTCGAGCTTAATCAGTATCTGAGTGTGTAACCGCGTGGAAATAACTGGTACTGTAAGGTTGGATGTGAAGGTGGTGTAAAGAATAACGACTCGGAATTCTTAATCAGGGAGCCGAGTTCTAACGTCTGCTGGTTTCATTATATTCACTTACGTGAAAATACCTTTGGGAAAGGCATGAATCTTCAACTTCTCCGTCCCAGTTATGGGTTAATTATTATGTTTTGTATCCCTAAATAGTTATCTCCAAAATAAAGGTTCTTACAATGTAAATATATGTTCTTACTTCAAATAACCTGCAAAAGGGTTGATAAGCCGTAAAAATCGACTCGGTTAATCATTCATAACATTTTGTGAAATGTTAGCATCTTGATTATGTCATTAATTTCTCTCCGAATTACATAAGCTACCCATTTCAGTTTTTGCTGCTCTTGATAATCCTCGTTGGATGTGCTTGCTCTTATTTAGTTCAGTTATTTATTTAAGATTCTGTAGCGCCAGCAGACGAAATTCTAAGAAATATGGTATTCACAAATATATAGCTATTTTTTCGATGGGATCCACTTTCAATCATGGATCTGAGAAGACGCTTGTATGCCACTGACGCTTCAGATATTTCCACGCAAGTTGGATACCATATTTGACATCCAGAATAAAATCCCGATCTGACGAAATTATTTAAAAACATGACACAAGTTCTTAGATTAATATTTTCGTTTTGTAGAAATTTGCGTTGCTGACCGAGATTACCTCTAGCGCAGTCATTCTATGTCCTATGTACTTATCTCCTATATTAAATTTAATTTATTACCATATTGCAGTGGTGGGCCAAATTACGACTGGTACAGTTTTCAAATTGCCTGATCTCCTATACTGATTTTTTATAACTGATTATTATTCAAACGTGTTCTTCATTTATTAATTTCACATACAGAAAGAATTTTTATAGATCCAGGGCATTTATAGTACTTTCATTCTAATTCGAAATAAATAACTGCAGCTTTTTAAAGGTTTGTCTTAAATCCAACCTATTTTGGCGTTCCAGATCGTTTTATCCTAACTATAAATAACCGTACAGCAGCCTCGTCATCAGTACACTGATCATAGGACGGAAAACGGGAATAATTTTTTTTTATTCTTAGATTCCTTTGGGATGTGTTATGTATTATGAATTTGAAAAACATATGAGGTATGTTTAAGAATATTTCATTGAAACAAACCATTGAAAAAATATGTAATAGTCAGCGAGTCGTTCTGGTTGATTATAACAACAGATTAGTTAATTCAGTCCTCACTACGAGCCTTAAACTTGCCGTCTTATGCAAAACTAATCGGAACTTGCAAAATAATTTAGGTACATCAAAATGAGATCATGATTGGTTGAGTTTTTTATCATGCATATCGACATGCATGGGTTATTTAATGTCGAAATTTAAATAATCTGAACTCAGTTTTAGGCATTAAACTACAATAAAATATTATTTGTCATTTTCCTATAACCTATATTGTTAGTAATTCTACTATAAAATGCATTTATTATCATTTTCCTTTAAAAGTATATTGTTGGTAAGTTTACTAGAAATATGTATTGTTGGTAATATTTTTTATATAAAATTGTATTTTTATACATTCACAGTGTTTTTGATTTGTTCGCTATTTGCCTATAGCTGGGGTCCTAAAATATGCTACCACCCTGAATCAGGGTGTACATGGGAATAGCCGCAATTAAGAGGTGGTTCCATGCACCTCAAAACTTCCAATTTTCCAATAAGAGGCCTTAATGTTGGATGTACTTTATAATCATACCCAGGACTGAGGTTATGGATATTGTCCAGGTCTATTAGTTTAGTTTTCTATGAATAGCGAGTTCGATTTTCACAGTTATCTCCATATTGAAGACCTTGTTTCAAAATTAAGTTCAGTTTTGTAAATAATAAAATCAGTGCTTCGAAAAGGATTTATAAGTTATTAAATTATACTAATGTTAATATTAACTAAGTGTTCGTATATAAATAATTATTTATATGCTTTCATCTCTTTTTCATTTTTATTAGCATAATCTATCTTTTAAAATTTAGTATTAATTTATACAATGTAATCAATAATTTTATTAATTAAAAACTGCATTTACTACTAATAAATGAAAATCTTAGGACAGTTCAGAGGTCGCTAGTATGTTAAAAAGAATTTTATTTTGTGTGTGTGCATAAACGTGCCGATTTTTGTGTATACGGATATCATCAAGAAGAATATGCCAAAGTACCTTAAATTCAATAAAACATTAGATTATAGAAAATAATTTCTTAATTGTTTAAAAATTAATTGGTATTTGAAATAATATAAAACAGCACCAGATTATATTCCTCAAGTATTTTATATAGATACGTGCCACGTATGAAAAATTAGATAATCTTTCGGCAGGCAATGTCTCAAGAGAGTTCTCAAATACTACTTCTGTGTTAGAAACGCTTTTATGCGATATATTAAACTAAAACTATGTAGTATTTAATCCAAATCAGATTAATTGAACTTTACGTCAGTTAATATTTCTCAAATAATGTTTCAGAAAATTATATTTAATTTTTGAATGAGGTAATTACATTGTGCTGACAGATGCCTAAAATGTCCAACATCAGAGATTGTTTTAAAGATGTCATAAAAAATAAAACTATTTCTCCTCGATTTTAATTAATTTTCAAGAAAGATTTTTTCATTTTAAAAAAGTAACTTCAAACCTTTGGATGTTCATATATAATAACATGTATGTTATTTTTATTTACATTATTGTTTGTTTTTATTTGTTTTTCTAATTTAAATTATTCTGTTATATATATATATATATATATATATATATATATATATATATATATATATATATATATATATATATATATATATATATACACACTCATACATACACGCATACATATTTGTATATATATATATACACATATCTGTGTGTGTCATATATATATATATATATATATATATATATATATATATATATATATATATATATATATATGAAGAAATATAGTCTTAGAGTGTCCTATATTTATGGGATAAAGTGCTCAATATCATATATAGAGCGTGTGTAAATATAAAAGTGAACATAGAAGTCAACACTTAGAGGCGACAGTCTGTTTCATGCTAGAAGCAATCGTCTGGTAACTCTGACGATTGCACTAGCATAAAACAGTCTGTCGCCTCTAAGTGTTGACTTCTATGTTCACTTTTATATATATATATACATATATATATATATATATATATATATATATATATATATATAGATAGATAGATAGATAGATAGATATATTGTTTCAAACATTATTTTAGTGCATACGCGAATTTGATATTGACGATCAGTTTTCTTTATTTAAAACGATGTATTGTCGGGGAAATGCTCACCATCCACCAAACGAAAACAGACTGGTTAGCTCGAGGGTAAAAAGCAATAGCGCTTACCTTGAGTTGCGAAATATATTCCCACTTTTCCGTGACGTATAACTGTCTAATAATATAGCAGGTAAATTTAATAATAAAATAGCAATAAAATTTCTCTCATTTTATGCAACTTCGGGAATCACATCGTAACCTAGTCACGTGACCACTGCAATAATAAATTGTTAGTGCAGAAAATAACACGATTTTATTTAATAAGCTTTGCAATAAGCTTAATAGGAGTAGGTAGGCTAAATACTCCTCCCACTTCTCTGAGTAGAGGCTCACACCTTGTTTCTTGTTTAGGAATGGGTTCCAGGAACACTCCCTTTCTTTCTCTCTGGCATTTGTACTAGTGTTGCCGTGTTTCTCCCGTGATGTGTGCAGTCTGTGGCATTACCTCTTCATTCAGAGTGTACACGGTTGACAGTTTTCTGGTTACTGTTTCCGACTGGTGGTTAGGAGACCTAATTCTTGCGTAGCGTCTTGAGCGGCCGCTCTGATCAACAATTGCGTAATACCGGGGTGTCTGTAGAGCCATGTCGCGCATGGATATGTGTCTCTGCATTCAACACTGGTGGGCAACCCTGAGGCCACATTATGCTGCTGGTTGTGCCAACTTCTCTCTGCCCACCTCACGGTCGATATCCGTCTGCTTCTTTTACTTAAGGCCTTCTCATTTTTACAACCATAATTTCACATGATAACTAACGACGATCCAAAAAGAAAACATAAACAAGCCCCTAAAAAATCACCTAAATCTTTTATCATTACATTTTCCAACATCAGTGGGATTAGAACCAATTTCTGAAGTGTGGAATCTTTCCTCATTGCAAACTGCCCGGATATACGGGCTCTGTGAGAGACCAACCTTGATTCGTCTATCCCCTCCTCTGAGCTCTCGATCCTCGGTTACCTTCCCCTCCTTAGAAAAGACTCTCAAACCCACATGCAGGGCCTTGCATTTACGTCGAGGACCATCTCCCGCTAGCTAGAGAGTTGTCTCTTGAATCTCCAGACCATTCGTACATGTGTCTCCGTCTATCTCTTCCCAATGCTGTAAGCTACCTCTTCTTACTTTATAGCTCACCATCCTCCCAAGACTCTGGTTTAATTGAATGTATTTCTGACAGCATTGACAAGGCGCTCTCTCTCTCGCTCTCTCGCTCTCTCTCGCTCTCTCTCGCTCTCTCTCTCTCTCTCTCTCTCTCTCTCTCTCTCTCTCTCTCAAAGGCATTCAAACCTTTAATTTTTCAATTTCTCAATCCCTCACGCAGATAGGTGACTTCCCCACAGGTTTGCCTAAAACCGGGACGGTAAGGCTTCTCTTCTCAATGTATGTTTTACCTCCATCCCCGAGACCTGAGCGCCACGCAGCTCTGCCCTCTTGGCAATTCTGATCATGCTGTAGTGTCTATTATAATATCCTTCAACACCACCCCCTGCAATGAACCTCCTACCACTAGACTCTCGTTCTGCTATCAGCGAGCTGACTGGGACTATTTCTGGGATTTCCTTCGCGATGTCCCCTGAGATGTTGTTTATGCTCCCCGTTCAATAATGTTATTCCGAGGTTTCCTCCTTGGATAAACCTGGAATCGAGACTTTCATCCCCTCAAGGAAATATATGGTCAAATAGCGCTCCTACCCTTGGTTTTCGGTTGCTTGCTCAGCTGCCATTGCCCATAGGAACCACTTCTTCCCTCCATATCATAGCCACATGTCTGGCTGAAATAGATATATCTTTGTCTCTGCCCGTAACAAGTGAAAGCCTGTGCTCAATGAAGCAAAGCCACTATTTACTGCTCGAATGAAAGAATGTATTGCATCTTGTAAATCCGGCTCCAAGGATTATTGGCGTCTCCGCAGGAGCTTACTTAACAATAGCAAACATTCTATACTTCCTTGGTTCAACCAGTTCGATGTTCTGACCTCTTCTGCAGCGCTGAATGCATTGCTCGGAAATTCTCATTCAATTCAACGCTCAACTCTTCCGGTGTAAACACATCCGGTCCCCCCCTTAGAACTGAGCCTCTATTGAGCGAGTTGCACATAACCCGTCATCGGTATTGGGCATTATCTCTAATTTAGACCCCCACAAGGCTAGTGGGGAGATGGGATACCAGCCATTGTCCTGAAGAAATGTGCGCCTGAACTAACCACTACCATCTCCAAATTATATAACTACTGCCTCAATGAATCTTGTTTTCCAGACTGTTGGAATTCCTCATCCGTTGTTCCTGTCTTTAAGAACTCTGGTGACCATTTTGACCCTTCTAATTACCGTCCTATCAGTCTCCTACACCTCTTAGGCAAAGTCTTCGAAGCTTATATCAACGCCGAACTGTTTAAGCATCTTACATCCCATGATCTGCTCTCCGACAAGCAATATGGTTTCCGCTTTGCCCGTTCTACAGTTGATGTGCTTGCGACCATCACTGAAATAGTTTACCAAGGACTTCATGATAACGGAGAAGTTCGTGCAGCACCTCCCTCTTTTACCTAATCTGACCTGACAATACTATCCACGCCAGTAAACACTCCCGTGACAATCTTAAGAATTCAAAAGGGTCTGGGATTTATGAGAGCTTTGAACTAGGACCACGTCTCCAACCCTCAGTCTGTTCTTAAATGGCATCTGTGTATGGCTGTGGGGCCTTTTCCTGACGCTTAGCAGGTATTGATCGTTCCATGATTCCTAAATTTATCTAGACATTTGTTCCCCACCTGCAGAGTTCTCAGGCTTTTCTCTCTGCTTGCTGGCATGAACTGAGCAAAACCCCCATAATTCAGGTTCAACAGCAGCCCAGCATTCTCATTAGACCACTAAAACTTGTTAGGTGTTACGGCCTTCAACTCCCTATCGGCAGATTCTTGCCAATGAGAGACGGTTGTTCACATGCCTTTGAATATTGGATATACTGGATATTAGTGTGAAATAATTTATTTCGGCTCGGCTAACTACCTTTTGGTGGTAGGTTTTGATAGTTTAGATAATCCTCTCCGATACACCTTCAAACCAGAAAGGGGGGGGTGTATAATAGGGCAGAACTTGATTCATAGTACAACGACAAATTCTTGAACAGCCGGACATCTCCCAGGAAATTCTCTGCATTGTCACTTTAGATGGCAGTTGGAATGCAATAAACGTTGGGGAAAGTAACAAGGCCTGAAGAATGGTCAGCACACGCATACCCGAGCCAATCTCAATATATACTGCTCTGACACTGAAACAAGTGAAGATAAGTAAATACATTTTACCTCCCTACTACCCTCTCCAATCCAGTGAAATAAACACCACTATGTAATTCCTGAACAAGACACAAGGACCCCGACGTCTCAGTTCAGTCAAGTTTGAACAAGCGTCCAAGTGCTTCAATCGGACGTGGCTATCCATCATGATGGCCGGGGTATCGGGTTATGTTTAGCAAGTAGTACAGTGTGTTTAACCTTCATATTGACGTGAAGCGAGCTATCGATTCTACCGCCCGAGCTGATTACACTATCCGTCAATGAACACAAAGATAGGGAATGCCCTGTCTGAAGAATCCAGCATAAATTCTAATTCCTGTGGTTGCATAGTCTTCATAAGAAATATTGCAGACAGCCCTTCACTCTCCACTCCCAAGATCGTTTCTATCTATGAATGACCGGGGCAATCAATGAATAACGGGTGATCCGTTGGTTGCGTTGATTGAGACAGGGTAACTCCTGAGTGTAACTCCTGAGTGTCACAAGGAGTGGACTCACTATTTAACCAATCTGAAGCATGCGACCAGAACTGAACGCAAGCCGTGTAATTTTTTAACGTATTGCCCCTGGTGACCAAGAAGATCTTACTAACAATGAACCGAGAGAGAATCCAAGAGAGGCCTCCTGAGAAACTGTGACTACATATATTATGATTGGTATGAATCATCCACAACCCTTCAAGATCGTCGGCAAGCATCTCAGGGCCAAATACATTGTCAAAAGTTTCAAGATAGGGAGAGCTTTCTTTTCAAGAGTGTGAACTTACCTTTGGCAAAAGGAACAGGGAGCCAGCCTATCCAGTATTTCGGTGGGAGGAAATGGTCCCGAATCCAGAGAAGTGATGTGAAAGGCTTTTCCACCGGGATGGAAAATCTTGTGGAACCTGCTCATGCCAGAGAAGTCTTCTATGAGTGTTGATTATTCAGCAAGAATTTGTCTCATTAGAGTCGCAATCAATTGGAACGATACGTTGTGTTTCAGAGAGGGGATTGTACCGATATATCAGCACCAGTTCCATGATTGTTCAGGGTACCATCCTCCTGAATTCTGTGCCGGATTTCTGTACGGTTAGTCTTGCAAGACTGCAGCCCGACCACACGAGCCTGTCACAATTGTTTCCTGGAGAGGGCGTAAGAATTATACAGTTCATCCAAACGATCACTGGTCATTACCAGATTATTTACATAAAGCCGATTCTCCATCATGCAAGGACCTGTGGGGCAAATGGGCCGCATGGTACTGGAGAATACAATTTAATAAGAAGGGACTTGAGGTGAAATCAAAAATAATTATGGTGTACTTGAAACAATTCAGGAGACCTCTGTCCTTAAGGAAGTAGCAAAATCTATACATATCGACTTCCAGTTGCAGACAGATCATTAGGAAGGCCTTACTGACATCTGCCACCAAGATGTCGTTATTTTGTTGAAAGGAGAGCAATAAAACCAGCAGGTCTTTTATAAGGTTCACTCACTAGACTGCAGGATGCAGTTGAGTACCAGTCGAGTTTTAGTGGTGGGAGTAGGATCAGACTTCAGGACAGGCCTGTGCGGAATCCAAATATACTCCTTCGACCGCTGAGGAGTGAAGAACATCTCCTCTATTATTCATCACATTCCCGCTTATGGAACATCTCCAAATATCCCTAATATAGTAAATCACGTTCCAGTCTCCGCGCCACACGGTCTAACTCACTTAAGTCCATAGAAATTTGGAATGGACACAAGGTATTTTATGGGAATCCAAAGGTAATTTATCATCCAACTGAGTGTCCAGTTTCTTGATGCGTACCGACAAATCTATGTTTTTATATACCAACATCAGTTTCCAGGACTATCTCCTTGAAGCGTTTGTCGTAATCTGCAAGGGGTGTAATAAACCGATATCGCAGTCAAGCCTAGCGGCTGAGGGGCTTCAAGACTTCTTACGATAGGTAGGCCCTCCCACTACCAGTGTCTAATAATCAACATCGACAATCTCACCGTTCCTACCAAACGTTACACATAAAACAGGCGACAGGTTAGTAGAACTCGCAAAACTTGTGCGGAACGCAGATCTAAAATGGAAAGAAGAATCCTTCCGGGTAATATTGGATCGGGGCCTTGATTGCGCATTCCTAAGACTTCCTCGTACAGAATTAGGGGTAGAGTCAGAAGAATAGCATCACTTGATAAGTAGACATTGGATAGCCTTCCTCGTATACTATAAGATGGAAGACATGTTAGGAATTCTCTTACCAGGGAGCTGAATTAATTCATCTTATCTTATTTGGTAAATATAGAGAATAGGATCTTTACCAAGGGGCAAAACGGTCATCTGAGAAGTTCCAGGACCTTTTATACTATATCAGAAGTGTGGCAATCATAGAAATGAATTCTTTCAAGGTAAAAAAAGATTTCCCCATTTAATGAGATATTCAATATAGCCTGAAAAATAGTATCAATAATTAATATTCTCATCAGCTGTAAGTGTCTACCAGAGAGGCAACATTTTACGAAGTTTAGCCTCTCCTCATCGTTGGCCAAACCGCCCACACACTTCACGAAACGAGATAAAAATCTTCGAAAATCCATTCGGTCAGAGTGCGTTTCCAGACCACTGAACACAGGGCCAGTGTTCTGGATCAGCGGCAGTTTTATCCACAAATAAGGACGGACTTCTATCAATCCCTGGGATACATGGAAATTATGAACTCAGGCAACTTGTTTCAGCTGGGAGGAATTTTAGCTCGAGATCCTCAATTTCTATCCAGATTCTTAGTGAGGACTTCCGAGATTCCCTTTCAAATTTCTCCAAGTCCTCCCCTCAGAAGACATAAGCTGTATTTTATTGACACAGATCCCAACATCTCTCAGGTAATCTAGTATATTCTTCTGTAGATCTGAGACTGACTTTATGGAGAGTTCCTCCACCTGATGAGCAAACTCTACAATCATTTTAATTTTAGACCGTACGAGACAAATCTTTCTCTTTAATTCCTCCCTGCTATCAATCCATATCGATTCACATCTAAGCTCATATTGCGCAAGATGTTGAGAAAATGCCCCCGATTACCCAAACGGACATAGACTAGTCTGGTCGAGGAAAAAAATAGCACTTAACTTGTATTGCGAAATATATTACCACTTTTCCGGGACGTATAACCGTTTAATAACATGAAAGGTACATTTACTAATAATAAATTAGATACAATTTTTTCTCTATTAATACAAACTGGTGAATTACATGAATCACATGGTAACCCTGTCACGTGGCCACAGCAACGAAAAAGTGTAATAACAATCTTTTGTTTAATAACGATTTCAACAGCACAAGGTAAGTACACTGCTCTTATCCCGATTGAGCAATTGTTAATTCCTCCACAGTGTTAAGCATATAGATGTGCGATCCCCAGAAAATTAATAAATTCACATAAAAACAAAGAGTGGTTTCTTCTCATAAGAAGACGTAGGTATGAACATTGTCGGAGAGTAGTCAGTTATATGCCATGACTGATACACGCTTAAGTGATCATGCATCTTTCGATATATGATTGAAGAGGCAGATTTTTTCCTGCAGTAGGCTGCCATTTCTTTCTGCGGTAGACCAGTTACCCTCAAAGACTACAGAACCCGGTCTGTCCTGTTATTTTTCCATAGCTGGGGGTGGGAGAAGAAGAGGATTCATATCTTTCTCAAGGGTATCAGCGCGTAAGTGAATGTAATGGATTCGACTGGAATTCGAACTCGACACGTTTTCATTATTAAATTATCTCAAGTGATCAAGCCGATAGAGATAATACACACTGTTTAAAATTAAAAAAAAAAAAACAAAAAGAAAAAAGGAGCATATGTTTCAAACTCATGCATCCACTAAATATAATATTCATTTTTTAGAAACATCTAGAGCGAGATATGTGTGTGGAGGCGTGTTTATATCCATTTCAGTGTGGTATTCATTCACCTTTCTCTAAATTTGGCAACATATCTATATCTTGACACAAGCAACTATTCTAAATAAAGCAAACTGCGCGTCCCTGTCTACCTTTTCTATCTGCTCTGACATATTTATCAAATTGGTAAATCTGCTTTTATTAATATTGTTGCTATAATTCTTTTTCGATACCTGTCTCACAAACTCTGCTAAAATCTTTAAAATTAACAATAACATCAACTTGAGTTAATGAATTAGTCCCCACTAGGAACATAAACAAGCATACATAAATGTTTGTTTACAAAGCATTATCATTAATTATAAATACATTTAAGTGATCCACTTTTTCTACATCGTGATATCAATCTTATTGACAATAGATTCTTATATAAATATCTACCAATCACTTACATTTGTAAGAAGATTTCCTTTGCTCGAGGCAAATGTTTGGAGAATAAATTAATCTTAACCGTCCGCACCTGGCTGTTATTACTTTACTTGATGGTGTTAAAATTTAGCCACAGGACTATTTTGTTGAAGTCGTATCGGGCATCTCAAGTAACATACCGCTTAAGAACCGCCATTGATTTCACTTCTTTCTATCGGAATAAGTAGATACAGAACAGATTAAATTCTCATGTGATGTCCCATTAGCCGCCCCAAGACAATCATCCTTTTCACTTATTTGTAGTGTTACCGATGAATTGCCTTTAATCTCTCTTGCATTCACAGACAGCATACAAGACCAAAGATTCAGAGATTTTTCGCTGGTGAGTAATACCAAGAAAAAGAATATTTCTGGCTATCCGTGTTTAAAGTTTTAACAGAGAGCTGAGTTGTAGGTTTGCTTCAGTCAAATTACACAAGGGATTCACCCGAAGTTATATTTTCTATTTGAAAACATGCCATATATTTTGTAAATATTGCAAGTTTGATATACGAATTGAATTAAAAATCATTCTGAAACCATTAATAAAAATAAAAGATTATTATATGATTATTAAGGCTTTCTACGCATTCCTTTTGCTACTAAATTATTAATTCGATAATCGATAAATTCATGTACTTCTTATGCCAAAAGTAACTCTCTAATAATGCATTATGCAATTATTAACCCTCTTTCGGGCTCATATTTGATCATCAAACATTTTAATACAAGTTCACTCGTTATTTATTGTCTTCAATTTTCCACTTCTTTTGTTGTTTTGTCTCTTAAAAGTTTTCTCTTTTTCCTGTTTTCACACTCAGTAACCGCTCTTGTCTTAAGGTATTAACTGTCTTACTTAGGATAAATAATTTTCAAAAATCGTAAATAAGCAATGTTCTATAGTATAATTTCGCCTTGGTTTCTAGCCTTTCCTGTGACTTATTTTTGTACAGCTTATCAAACATTTGCAGGTTATTTACAGCCAGAAAAGATGTTTATATTATAATATGTTTTATCAATACTGATTTCCTGATTAACCTGTAGCTGGAGGGGCATAACACGTGGATTCATATCTTTTCCAACGTTATCTGCACCTAATTGAATATAACGAACATGACTGCAAGTGAAAATCGTCTCTACGGTTTCTAGTTCCGAGCCGTTATGCATTAGACCAATAGCACATGCTAGCTTACAGTACTTAGTAATATCAAACTGTAACCTAGATAGATACTGACTAGTCTCTATGTTACTTAAAATCGATGATCGTATGAGAACCGGTGTTTCAACAAGGTACGACGGTAAGACCCTACATACACGTGAAGACGAAAAAATCCTAACATAACAAGAGAACACATTGACTAACATTTGCGAAATAAATAATCAAGCATGTTAAGAATACAACTCAGAGTTATTCCTAAAATAAGAACTATTCAGAGGAAAGAGCGGTCGAAAAGTGAAGAAAGAAACAATCTTCAAACAGGGCTCTGCAAATTTAAATACATTTTCCTTTTCTGTATTTGCCTTCTTTAAAATTAAAAGAAATAAATTACAAAGATCCTCCCGAAACTAATTGCCACAAAAATATTTTGTTTTTGTTCTTTACAACTTAACAGATATAATTGTATTAGTTTGATAGAAATGCATAAATGTGTCTATTTAATAATAGCGTCAAGTCGTTACGTTGTTGTATGCGTGTAATTTTCCAGCAGTCAACATTTAGCAAAAGAGAGAGCTGCATTATTATTACAACTAACATTTTTGTTTATAACATGTTTTAACATGTGCTTAATTTAGTTTAAATTCACTAGACTATTGCAAGAGGTTACTCGATATAATATCTGAAAGGTTGACTAATTAGTGAATGGTGAGAGTAATCAGTTGTGTACAACCCTACTCAAAGATTTACCGAAAAATCATAAACTAATTTAACGCGATGTATATTTATAGAAAAAAAATGTATCAAAGAAATTAAAAGTTAGAATTACTAAGCTTTAACGTTTATTGGTTAATAAATATTTCGCCAAATTTTTAAATATCTATTTTTAGGAGGGAAATATTGTTGATCATTTCCTGGTATGATCTCTCAAATTTCATAGTTGTCTGAAATTTCAAAGCCTTAAGAGCCTTTGAGATACTGCCACTGATTGGTTAATAAATGCTAATGAATTCAAATCTAGAGCCTACTTTTTGGACATAAATGAGTCAGTTTTATATGTTTAGTGACATTACTTAAAGCTATTGAGTTTAGGCACAATTTGAATCGAGTTCCACAAGGATAATTTTTAGAGTTTTAATTTAGAGTTTCCGAACAGTACAAGGACCGCCAAAGATTGTACTTATCAAAACTTCATAGTTGAAGAAATTATATTTAATATTTGGAATTATAAAGTAATTTCATATTTGGCCGTATGAGTCATAGATAGTTCAATCAAGATATAGTCAACGAAAGAAAAGATGAAATTCAGACTCGTTTGGAATACGAAACAGGTACAGAGCTACTGATGAAAACGAAAGCAGTTGAGAGGATACAGTTTTAATATGTTGTATATCTTGTTACTTCATCCCTTACGTTAAAAATGAATTAAAAAGTCTTAGATAAGATTCTAAGAGTAGATGTGAGCAAGGACTAAGTTTTAGAAAAAAAAAGGAATAAAAAGTTACTTCATTTTTGCCTGCCATCAGCATGTCTGACGCTAAACTCCCGGAGGGCAACACACTTCACCATCTTGATCTCACGTTTTCCAATGGCAACAAGCGCAAATGCGTCACTGTGTCGTGCGAGATGTTTTCTCTAGTCGGGATCCATATTGCACATTTACAAACCAACCATTCGTTTGTGCATTAAACACTGTTGCTGTACCTGGTCTGGTGGTTCTGCTGTACATCTCGAGATTCTTTACAAAAAACAAAAAAGAATCTGTAATGTAAACGAGACTGGTTAGGTATCTCGAGATCAGTCACGTTCTCACCGACGTGATGTGGCTTCCTTCTCTCTTTTCTACAAATATTTTTACGGTAATTCCTCTGATGAACATTTGTATATTGTTTCCGGACTACATGAATTTAAACGTGCTACAAAGTTGGCTTTTTAAATAGCTAAATAAAACCGACACTTCTACTCAAACATTTTCTTTTCACACACTTACCTTCTGTGGAACTCCATTTCGTTTACTTGCCTCCCTGATAAATAAAATTTTCAAAAATATGAAGGCGACATCTTCTGTCCTTTTCTCAGTCCTCCACGTTTTCATATGTCTCTTTCATTTTCATTGTAAACCCTGTATATTAGTGGGATTCTCGTCTTGTTTATGTTTAAATGACTAAAAAATAAATAAATACTTATCAGAAATATACAGTTGAAATTTGTAGAGCACATAAATTTGATATGCACAGGACTGATTGAAGGCAAGTGAGACAGATGAAAACAACGCAAAATCTGACGTCTAACTAGCGTGTGCAAATAGATGACACGACATTTATTTTATTTGTATGCCATGACCTTCAGAACATAAGCAATCATGTCTCTCCAAAACTTTCATTGCTTGCAAATTCTCAATGAAAATAGTTATTATTTTCTCATTGATTTCTCCACTAACATTTTAGACTGAATGAAACTCGATTATAACGATTCCAGCCGAACCTACTATTTAGATTTTAAACGTGGGAGAGGAAAAAGAGAGGAATTCAAGCCTTTCCCATGAAGATTTTCGGAAAAATGAGCGTGAAAGTATATCCCAGATATTGAAATCGTACGGCCGAATCCAATTTCTGCGCCGATAATCGTTACACTTGTCTCACAGAGAGGCATTCTCTATGTTATAATTATTTTGATGCTATCAGTACTTTATATGAAACGTTAAGAAAACGTAGAAATGCCATACAGCCTATCCGTTTAATATTGATATTCAAAATAACAAAACAATTAAAGGGGATAATTTTGTTTCATTCATAACATTACAATAATTACCAGAAAACATTTAATACTTGCGAAATCAAGGTAGTAACGTTACATCATCAGAAAATAAATACTTATCAGAAGTATAGAGATGAAATATGTAGGGCACATTAAATTGATATGCACAGGACTGATTGAAGGCATGAAAGGCATGTGAAAAGAAGGCATAACCTACCTAACGAGCTTGAGCAAATGGATGACAGAACATTCATTTTATTTGAATGTCATGACCTTCAGAATATAACCAATAAATACATTCTTATCTTCTTCACATCGAGGTTTCTCCAGTCATAATGAACGATTGCATTCTCAATGAGGCTCTTGGTTTGAAACATTTATTATTAATCAAAACCTCAAATGGAGCTTATATATGCAATACATCGTTAAAGACAGTGGAAAACATTTTCGGTTCCCTGGACCGTTCCAGAAAGCAGCAGACACCTCCTGTCATGATCAACATTTATACGAGACAGATCAGATCAAAATTTGAGTGTTGATACCAATTGGGTCTAGGATGTCTAAACCTTACTTCCCATCCTTTAAAGAGTTGAAACGTTTTGGGGCAAACTTGTCCCAAAGGAATTATTTTCCACGCTACACTGCCCTATTGTTTTCTTACGGATGAAACGTTGGTAAACTCTGGGTACTCTATTTTCATAGAAGATATTCAGACAAGCAATAGTTTCTGTAGTCCAGACCTTCACATCTAAAATCCGCCAGTTTAACGACTAGGAGTTCGCTTATATTCATTCCTTCCATATTCCATTGGGGATCAATGTTTCGCTCGGGTAGAATTTTCCCAAGCTCTGCTGCATTAAGAAAGGGCCTACCAAGAGAAATCTTCTCCGATCAATACAATCCTAACCTCCCTCACGTCGATTTTAGCCGATATCTATCTTATATATCTTCATTCCTTTACCGCATTTATTAACACCCCCCCCCCCCACTGAGACGCCCTTGGGTACTTGTGTTGACTGAACAATACAAATATCTACATATTTCACACAGAACTTATACAACTAAATAAACTTATACTAAATCTCCTTCTTTGTAAGATATTTTAGATAATTCTCATTTAGTAATATTCAAGAAGCAATCAAAATACATTGGAAAAATATAATTATATATATTATGGCAACCGAAGAAGTTACAAGATAAAGGCAAGTTGCAAAGCTTAAATTTGAGCATTTAGCCTGCGATACTAGGAAAATATAAAATAAATTGATGCATTTTAAATAAGGCAAGAGAAAATCCCCCGAGTTGATATTTTCTAATTTCGGTTTTCTTTCGATCGATTGGTCCCATTTGGCATCTTGAAAATGCTGAGGATTTGGCATTAAAATCGACATGAAAAATATTAAGAAAAACAATATATATATATATATATATATATATATATATATATATATATATATATATATATATATATAAGGCATAATTGGTTCCGAGCGATTATTGTATAATCGCCGAATTTGCGCATTATGAGATCAAGTTTGAATTTGGTGCAAAATATAATTACAGGCTGACAACCCGCCCGAAGATATTATAATAATAATAATAATAATAATAATAATAATAATAATAAGGAGAAGAAGAGAAGAAAAAAGAAAAAGCAGTAAACTAAATCATGTTAAAAGAAAGAAATTGAAAGAATGAAAATGAACTAAAAAGTAAAGGTGAAAAAAAGACAGAAAATAGATGCTACGAAAGAAGGAAAGAAGGAAAGAAAGAAAGAAAACGAAGGCATATTAGAGGCTAAGAAAGGTATGAAAAATTTGAATGCAGGGAATAGTAACAGAAACGAAAGAAAAAAATAGGAGGCAAGAAAGAAAAAGATCAGAGAAAAACGAGAGAAAAATACCAGACAAGAAGGAAAAAAAATTAAAAGTGACAAAACAAACAAGTTTAAATAAAGAAAACATAAAAGAAAAATAGAAGATAAGAAAAAAAACAAGAAAGGCAAGAGAAAAAATAGATAAGAAAGACAAAAGAAGGCAAGAAAGAAAAAAAACTAAGAAATCGAATAAATAAATCAAATACAGAAATAAATACATAAGCAAAACATCATAGAAAGAAGGAAGAAAGGACGAAGGAAAAAAATCATTATGAATGCATTTTAAAGATAATGCGTACAAGGAATAACCACAACCAGCAAATAGCAAAAGTAAAATGCACTCATATCCCGCAATCAAAGACAAGAATTCTATCCTCCCTTCCATATACTCTTTTCGCAGTATTCGGACTGATTTTGATTGATACTATCTTTCAATTCAATTTCTTTCCACTTCTAATCGCTTTACAAGGTTCCAAGATTTCTGATTATAATAAGTACCGTCGCCCTTTCATACTTCACACGATTTAATTTACCGGATTTTCACTCTCATGATTCAATGTAACTTTATATAATCACGATTCTATTCTTTTTTTGCTTCCTTGTATCTACCATTCTATACTTCAGACACCATAGCTTCCTAGGCAACCTAACAAGAATCTTTTATTTATCTATCTATCCATATATCTATCTATCTACCTATCTACCTATCTATCTATCTGGTTTGTCCTATGTTTAAATTAGTTCTATTCTCTACACATTTAAATATCAGTGAGAAGCTGAATATATAGGAGGAAACAATCAGCGACTGGATACCCGGATTGGACAAAACGTTTCTGTTAGTTCTGATCGTAAATTCCGAGACACCTAGTCTGTGCATCGACCAATATCTGCTGCACTATTCAAAATGTGCAGTAGAATACGTGAACAATTCATTCACTCTACCCACACTGCTCAACATTTACGTTTACCTGAAGCAGCCCACATTAACTTACATCAACCGTCTCTGTGTAAAGAGAAGCAGCATTTTATTCGCTCTCTCTGTCTTTTAGGAGGTGTGCGAGTAATCATTTGTCTGTTTTACACTCATCCGGAAGCTTTTAGTTTTTATTCGTATATTCCCTCCACCTTTGTGTCTTCTCATTCTGCTTCGTTCTGTTAAAGATTATATCATCAATCTCTATCTATAAACGACAGGGTGTGTGTGTGTGTGTGTATTTGTGTGTGTGTGTGTGTGTGTGTGTGTGTGTGTGTGTGTGTGTGTGTAACGAATGTACGGCCGCAACTTTCGACGGATTTGCACCAAAATTTACATGCACATGTTAGTGAACAGGACAAGACGGATTTTGCATTTCCCAACTCCCAGCGATAGTGGAATTAATTTTCATGTAATTTGCGGCCATTTTCTACTGGCCAGAGTGAGAGCCTATAGCTGGCTGCCACGAATAGGCAGGAAGATTCTATTGGCCAGCGTGAGAGCCAACAGCTGACTGACACGAATGTTAACTAGCATGCTAGCATGCAAAAAAAATCGATAGCTGCATTCGTCACAAGTGGGAAAAATTTAAATCGGCATGGCACTATACTCCAATTGGCTCATTCGCTTGCTTAAACTCAATGTTGATTCTGATTCCACAAAACTGTGTTAGACGTGAAAAAGTATTTGTTGTTAACATTCTTTTTGCATTCGGTTTTTCCAGTTACGAGTCATTTTTTAAAGCTGATCGTTTTGTGTTCATTTTCTTTACTTCTTTTTTCGTAAAAGATTTAACGTTTAGTATAGAGATTAGAAAAAAATTGCAGCCTGAGATAGACAAGAAGTAAGGCATGTAGCAACATTAGCACTGCAAAGGCCACAACTTAAAAGGCAAGGAAGGGCAAAAATATTTTAAGCCAAGTGATAGCGATTGCTGTATGAGTCGTACAATTTTTGAATCAAGCACGGGCAACTCCGGGCCATGCTGCTAGTTAACTATAATTTTAGTCGTGGTTATTTTTTCATCCTCCTTACATATTTACGCGTGGAGGGGGAATTGTTTCCCCATTTATCGATTAACATTGCTTTTATAGCTCTGATGTGTTAGCAGAAAGAGCTCTCAACAATTTATATCTATATGTACGTATATATATATATATGTATGTATATATATATATATATATATATATATATATATATATATATATATATATATATATATGAACACAAATATATATATATATATGAACACAAATATATATATATATATATATATATATATATGAACACAAATATATATATATATATATATATATATATATGAACACAAATATATATATATATATATATATATATGAACACAAATATATATATATATATATATATAAATGCAAATATATATATATATATATATATATATATATATATATATATATATATATATATATATATATGCGCGTTGATGTGAGTTTATGACCCTGGGTGTCACGTCCTTTGCGATCGTCAGACAAACTGATTAATTTGGAATCTATTTATATTTGTGTATTTTCGTTGTTTAGCGGTAGTGGGACAAAAGATTCTCCTCTATGTCCTCCTCGGGAGGACGCTCATACACACGCAGACACACAGGCATGCATATGTACGTATTACAGTTCATCCAAAACATATACATATATGAACAGTGTGCTACTGCGCGCAGATATGTATACCTTTGTCATCGATTGTATACATACACAATTGGCCGCTGATTTTAATTATGGAATTATGTGGCGAATTCTGTTCCCGAGTAGCGAGTCGGGAGGTCGGTGTGTTTGTATACGAAGGACACCAGGAGGACACAGAGGACAACTTTCCTCCCACTACAAGCCAAAGACGAAAATGCACGACCATAAATAGATTCAAAATTTCAAAATTAATCACTTAATTTTTGACTTGTTCATATTAAATCTCTCGTGGGTCAAAAAGGCCATGTCCACGATCTGGCAAACTCTAATGTCTTTAGAGAATATTATGATATCCATGCTTCTTTCGATATTCGGTCAACAATTCAAGATCATTTTTAACGATATTTTATTTTCCAGGGCACATTCTGATTTATTCTGATGTCATTTGCCTCCTTCGTTGGAATCAAACCGTTTCCCTTTTCCCTATAGTATAGTTTACGTTACTCTGTCTTGCCATTCTTCTCCAACAGTGAGTAGATGATATATCATCTAATCTCCTTCAGTGGAGAGGCGACATATATTGTTTCTTTATCTAGACATTGATAAATTCTATCGCAATACAGTTTATTCAGAATTACTTTATCTCATCATCCCCTTTTATTTTCTTTCTACAGTTATTTTTTATGAAACCATGTCCTTGTTATTTCGTCCATTTTATTTTCTGTTTTTGTTTAATTCGTTCCTAGATTCTTATTGTTTTTACTTTTTTTGTTGTTATGATTTTCTTTCTCTAACCCCGGGATTTCATTTCCTGTTGAACTGTTTCGATGGCCTATCGTAATAATTATGTGGTAGTATCTTTTTTTTCGTAGTATTGCAACGCAATTTTTGTTGCTTGAGCACAGTATACATGGAGGAGTAATTAAGAATGGATAATCTTGTGCATATTCATAAATTTACATTTTTTCCAGGCTCGTCCCCTGAATCTCATTTTATATAGGAACCAGATGTCCATTTACTTTTTCATGTCTCAGCATTTTATTTTGTTTTTATATTTTTATCCTCACAATATACACGATTATTATTATTATTATTATTATTATTATTATTATTATTATTATTATTATTATTATTATTTCCTGTGATTTATGTTGCATATATATTTCCTTCCGCGTTCAAACCAGAGGCCTAAGGCCAGAAAAAAAAATAAAAAACGAAGAAAAATCTAAGATCAGACATATTTTACGTAGATAAAGCTCTTCTTAATGTATGAGCTGTACTTATGAGTACAATCATTTTTATTTCTTTAAGGAATAGCTTACCAGGAATTGCTTTAAAGGCTTTATTGGAAATCTTTCCAATCAATCCGTGTGCTCCAACTACAACTGGAATTACTTATGTCCTCTACATTTTTTTTTAGATTTCTTTGTATTTTGATAGTTTTTGTAAGAAATGTTGTTCTTGTTGTCTTTTTCTTCTTCTTCTTCTTCTTCTTCTTCTTCTTCTTCTTCTTCTTCTTCTTCTTCTTCTTCTTCTTCTTCTTCTTCTTCTTATTATTATTATTATTATTATTATTATTATTATTATTATTAGTAGTAGTAGTAGTATTATTATTATTATTATTATTATTATTATTATTATTATTAGTAGTATTATTATTATTATTATTATTATTATTATTATTATTATTATTAGTATTATTATTATTATTATTATTATTATTATTATTAGTATTATTATTATTAGTAGTATTATTATTATTATTATTATTAGTAGTAGTAGTAGTATTATTATTATTATTATTAGTAGTAGTAGTATTATTATTATTATTATTAGTAGTAGTAGTATTATTATTATTATTATTATTATTATTATTATTAGTAGTATTATTATTATTATTATTATTATTATTATTATTATTATTATTATTATTTGCGTGCTTGCGTACACACTTTTCTGCATATGAGATATTTTTCTGTAATGCACAAAATATTAATTCGGATCTCAGATGAGAGAAAATAATTAAAATTTTGTTGAAAAGGACCCATGAAGTACATATGCCACATCCTTACTATTCTAATAGCATAGCGGAATCTCAGGAAGTCAATCACTTAACCGATTATCATGTTGAGTGTGTCCTCTTAGAGAACAAACTGCTGGTACTACTGAAAAATAGGTGAATATGTGGCAATCAAAATAGACGAACAATGACAGCCAACTAAAATTTCTAACTTCTGAATTATTTTCCCGCCCACCAGGCCATGATCTACGCTGAGGCAATTGGTTTAAGCTGAATCCTACTTTTCGAGATACGGGAGATACAAGAATTTCATGCACAATATCGGCGTCGCTCACGATCCAAGCTCTACTTGTGTGGAAATACAGACCCCTACAACATGTCTTGATGAAGGCAACATGTAAGACAGCATAAGAAAGCTTAACGACTTTTTTCGAGATATTATTACGAACCGATAAAATTGATATATGATTGTTTGAATTGATTTTTACATCTTTTTTTTACATGTGTATAGATATCAGATTCTCGTCGCACTGTCTTTATCCATACGCAAACAAACAATATATCTATTTAATCTTGCACTTTCAAATGAATTTATTCATAAACTATAGAGTAGTTGATTTCAAATCACTGCCATTTCCACACGTCACACTATAACATATATTCACCCCTGCCACGCCTTTATTTGTATTCATTACACGTCAATTTTGTGTCTAATTATATGAATTGTATTCTCAGCTTTACAATGTCGTGATTAGCATTTATCCATTTCAGATACATGTCCGCTGGCCTCGCGCATCCTTGTATGTTTCTCCGCTGCAATATCTCCCCAATCACTGTTACAGACGCTTTTGCTGATACTGCAACTATACTTAGCGGGATTTAGTAACAGTTTATAGAAGAGAGTGAATCATTTGGCGTGATCAACAGTTTGAACATGCCCAGTAATTCCAAGCCCTCGGTCACAATAATCAGCGTAACTGTTCCGTTTACTTAATTACACTCAGAAGACTCTGGTTGTCGTCGACTTTCAAGCGGGAAGTATATTCATGCCTTAAGATTCCATTTCATGATTTTCTACATAAATTTACTGGATAAGAGGTTCTGATTAACCTATAATTGTTCCTTTGGGGGAGTCTTTTTGGATCAGAGATATTTTCTCTTTGTCATGCATTCTGTGATTATTGCTTGCCGCGGGCATCTGTTTAAGTTTTGGATGAGCTTTCGAGCATGGATTGAATTATTTTCAGCAAACAGAACACTACACAGATTATTTCTATAAATAATGTCTCAAGATTCCTTATAGGTTACTTCACACACCCCCCACACGAACACACACACACGAACACTCACAAAACCCATACTTAAAAATATAAAAGGTGAATCTTCAATTCCACTCAAATGACCTGATGATTATCTTGAAGTATGAAACAGATATTTGGTCTTCCTTTTTGATATCTATGCAAGCACTTTGTATATATATATATATATATATATATATATATATATATATATATATATATATATATATATATATATACACGCACACACAAAGTTGTATCCTCTGTCTGTTTGCCTGAAATCGAACTCCTCCGAGAGATTTCGTGATAGACACCCATATGTATTCTGAAGCTATATTACTCGCAGTACATGGATGAGTATATTTCATTTTGTTCAACCGGGGGTCACTCCCACAACATTTTTCCTATGATATAAATAAAATTTAAATTTGAACAAGGAAATGACTCCTAAAGTACTTGGATATGTATATTTCATTTTGATCAAAGGGTGTCTCTGGTAGATACAACACCTCCACTGATTTCATTTTCCTTCGATTTAAATTAAATTTAAATTTGAACAACGGAATGACTTCAGTTTAAAATATAGATGGATAAAGCCGGCAAGATTAAAATGAGGCAATATGGACGTGAAATTGTGGAAGAAACCAACAAAGCGTGAGTAGTGCCTTGAAATACATATTTGTTGCTACAATTCAACTGTCATATCAATTTCAAGATCTAACCATGAATTAATTTAATCAAGTATTGCATCAAAAAGACATCAAAGTGGTCGGATTAATCATCATTTTCTTAAAAAACAATGTGTGAGACACAAAGCGCAAGTAATTCGGCTAGTGTATATATATATATATATATATATATATATATATATATATATATATATATATATATATATATATATATTATTTATTTATACTAGCAGCATGGCCCGGCGTTGCCCGTGCGTGATTCAAAAATCGTACGACTCATGCAGTAATCACTATCACTTGACTTAAAATATCGTTGCCTTTCCTTGGCCTTAAAGGAGTGCCCTTTGCCGTGCTGATGTTGCTACATGCCTTACTTCTTGCCTATCACACACTGCGAATATTTCTAAGCTCTATACTAAACATTAAATCTGTTACGAAAAAAGAACCTAAATGAACACAAAACGATCAGCTTAAAAAAAGGACTCGTAACTGGAAAAACCGAATGGAAATGAATGTCAACAACAAATACTTTTTCACACCCAACCCAGTTCTGCGGAATCAGAATCAACGTTGAGTTTAAGCAAGCGAATGAGCCAATTGAATGTGCCAGGCAGATTTAAATTTTTCCCACTTGTGACGAATGAAGCTATCGATTTTTTTGCATGCTAGTTAACATTTGTGTCAGTCAGCTGTTGGCTCTCACGCTGGCCAATAGAATCTTCCTGCCTATTCGTGGCAGCCAGCTATAGGCTCTCACTCTGGCCAGTAGAAAATGGCCGCAAACTACATGAAAACTGCCGTAGAAGCATGAAAAAATCGATTATTTCCATTATTGATGGGAGCTGGGAAATGCAAAATCGGAGCAAGTGCATGTAAATTTTAGTGCAAATCCGTCGACAATTGCGGCCGTGCATTCGTTACACACACACACACACACACACACACACACACACACACACACACACACACACACACACACACATCCTGGCTTTTATATATATATTGTCATTCATAGACAGACTGTTTCGCTGTATCACAGCTCTTCAGTTTGGCTAGATGTCCGTTTGCCTCTAGCTAGGATCGAAACCCGACTGAATTGGCGTCACTCGGAAATTCTACCACTAAACCGTCGGCGCACGGCAGAGATGAAGGTGAATTTTAGCGTATTTATTTTTAGATTTAGATAAACACACAGTGACCGACAGGACTCAATTCTGCCGAAGAGTCCTGATATATTAGATTTAATGGTCACTGTTTACCAACCCACGCTTCTTTCCCCACAGAGCTCAACCGAAATTAATTTTCATGAGCCAATATTATTTTCATCCACATATATATATATATATATATATATATATATATATATATATATATATATATATATATATATATATATACACTATGTATGTATACTAAGGTATTAATGGATTTATATTAAAAGGGAAATTTTTATTACTTCAAATATTATTATAGTTGTTTGATAATTGAAATAGGGGACAGCAGTTTCGATCAGTGCTGGGGGAACGCATTATTTTACCATTTTTTCTCTAATGCGCAAGCCGAAATGGGTTATTTTGAGATTGTCTTTGAAACGCAAAAATAGCCTTCAAACTGACATGCTTCTTAGAGGCTTGGCCAAGAAGTATTGTTTTGGAAATTTCTTTCCCTCGTAATATATATATATATATATATATATATATATATATATATATATATATATATATATATATATATTGTTATGGTCCAAGGATAGGACCAAGGAAAAACAACACGAACACAAGAGTAGAAACAACAAAGATATATTACACAGAATAACAATACAAGGTGTGGAAGGTGTGAGTGTCACTGTCAACTACTATTGTTCGACTCGATTCCGTCTCGTTTCTCTTGAGAGTTGCAGTATTCATAGTGTTAGGAAGAGATCACTCTGTCGTTATAGCTAAGGTACCATAACATCCCCCTCCCAAAGCTTTTACCTCGCAGGGGTCTTTAAGATTTTTTTCTCTTCGGATTAATCATCAAAGGCTCTGTAAATTTCCTTTATGTGCTTGATTTTCGCGGTTCTGAAATTGCTTGAGGCCTTTGCATATTGAATGTGTCAAATATTGTGTCCATTACTTCCTCCTCTTCCTGAGGTAGACCGTTAGCATCCTCTAATAGCCTCTTTCTGATCTGATTTAAGTGCCTTTTATGCGAGAACTTCGGACCCTGAATTATGTAAATCACGTTCCCGATTCTTTCTCTATTGTACCTGGCTCCCAATATCATGTGTTGTTTTTGAACATTTAAAAAAAAACTTTCACCCCTGAGTTAAATTTTCTTTTTGGTACAGACGACATTGATGATTGCTTTGTCTGTTTTGGCAGTAATTTGTCGAATTTTCGGGCAAACATTACTTCCGCCGGCGATAATGCCGATGGCGTAGTACTGTTCGGTGTAATTCTATACACTTGCAAGAATTGTTGTAAAGCCCTTTCTGTTTGTACGTCATAAGCTTTCCTTAGTGCTCTTTTTAATTTAGCTACAAAACTCTCCGCTTGCCCGTTTGATCTTGGGTGATATGGCAGGGATTTGATGTGTTTCACCTGAAAAATTTCACAAAATTCTTGAACATCCGCAGATGTAAATTGTGTTCCATTATTGGGAACTAGACAATCAACCACTCCGAAACGAGTCTTTTTTTTTTTCTAATGATGCGAAAGGTACATTTCTTTTCTTCTTAAAATGGGTTGTACATTGTCTTTTAGTTCGATTTTGGCCGCCATATTTTTACACCTCCCGAGGCCGGCTGAAAATATGTCGGGGAAACTCTCCTTTAATTTCTCCTTCACGGCCATCACTGAATTTGTCTACCAATCTATTCATAATAACGGTGAAGCTCGTGTCGTGGCCCTAGGCATCTTCAAAGCGTTTGATAGAGTTTGGCATGTTGGCCTTCTTCGCAAGCTCCAGGGTTATGGTATCACAGTTCGATTGTTTGACCTCATACAATCATTCCTTTCAAACCTTAAATTGAAGGTCGTTCTCAATGGATTCATCTGCAACTCCTATCCCACTAACGCAGGTGTTCCTCAAGGCTCCATCCTAGACCTTACTCTGTTCCTCATATTCATAAACGACCTTTCAGACGCCATAGACTCCCAAGTCGACACCACTATTGACTCCTGCCTAAAACACAAATCTAGTGATGTTGACAAAGTTAACCTGGCAGTTCAAATGGAAAAGGACCTCCAACCAGTTGTGAACTGGGGCAAGAAATGGATGGTTAACTTTAACGCCTCTAAAACAAAACTGCTCTCTATTAACCACCACAAGGATCCATCCCTGCATCCCATTAGAATGTCTGAAGACCAACTTCTCGAGAGCTCCTCTCTGCGGCTGCTCGGTCTCACGCTGGCCGCTGATCTGAGATGGAACAAATACATCGAGTCAATTGCATCATCCACCGCAAGGAAAGTTGGCTCCCTGTGCCGAGCCAGGACATTTTTCTCCCCGGAATCGATCCTCCAAATCTATAAATCAATCATTCGCCCTTGCACGGAGTATTGCTGCCATATATGGTCTGGAGCCCCTGCTGTTTGCTTCAGGGTTCTTGATAAGATCCAGAGACGGATATGCAACGTATTTGTCCCTGATCTGTCATCTCGTCTGCAGTCGCTCTCTCACAGACTCGACGTTGCCTCGCTCTGTCATTTTTACAAATACTTTCATGGTAAATACTCCGAGGAGCTGCTTTCGCTGGTTCTTAGGCCTCATGAATTAAACGTCCTACGAGGCTGGCATCCCGTTCCCACCCCTTCACCGTTGAAACTGTTAGATGTAGACGTATCTTCTACGCCAATAGCTTCATGTCTCGCACATCTCGCCTGTGGAACTCCCTTCCTTATTCCTGTTTCCCTGAAAAAATACAATCTCCAACTATTTAAGTGTAACGTCAATCGACATCTCCAGTTGCCTTGATCTATCCACTTCCCTTCTCCACATCCTTTCACCTTTCATTCTGCTCTCGCTCCAAATCTTCTGTAACCCTCTTGCCTTGATCGATCCACTATCTTTCTCCACATCCTCTACTTTACCACTCCTATCTGCTCTTCCTCCAAACCTACTGTAACCCCTTGCGTGCTAGTGGCCTCCAGCCTTGCTTGGGGTGATAAGCTTAAAAAAAAACAAGTCTTACAGCGGTATAGACAATCTTTGTACCAATACAAAGTCCCACAGCGATAGCATAGACTGGGGGATGGTTTCTTCTGAGGTTTCATTTGACTTTTTTGTAGTAAAATCATTTGTTTGGTTTGTTTTTGAGGAGGGAGAAACACGTGTTTGTCGTTGTACTTGTTGTATGTGAGCGACGCCAGACTGTTCTATGTCTTTCGAGATCTTTTTTAGCTTATACATCTCTGACAGTCCTCAGCCAATTTTTGTAGCCTCAATTCTGGTTCATTCTCAAGTTTTGTTAGAATTCTCCGTCTGATCTCCGCGTCTTTTGTCGAAACCAGGCCTTGGACTAATATCAAACTTTTAAAATTGTCAGGGCTGAGTGCAGATAACTTAAAGTCATCGCAGTGTTTGTTTACTACGGAAGCGAATGCTATATAGTCTTCGCTATCCTTTTTTGTTAAATTTAAACATTTCCACATTTTGTGGAATAGTGAAGTGTTCGGACTAAATAATTCCGTTAAAATTTTCACGGCTTCTTTAAAAGTCAACTCATTCGTTTTCCTCGGTAGGATGTAGTCTACGAATTTAGTGTATTCGCTTGACCCTAGTTTCCTCAGTAGTAGACGTAGTTTTTTCGCGTCTGACCAATTCCCGCAATCAAACTAATATGAATGTTCATATCGTCTGAAGTAAGCCGCGAAGGTTTTGTCTTCGTCAGGTGCATAAGTGAAGTCTTTGATAGAGCTCCATATAGCATTTTGCGAGAATGCCGTTTCATTTCCAGAAGTTTTTCCTTTATTTGTTAATGCCCGTAGTTACAATTCTTGTAGATCGAGTTGCTTCTCTTCGTTTTCTCTGTTGAATTTCCAATAGTTTTTTCTTTATTTTTCTGTTGAATTTCTAATTGTTTTTCTTCGAGCCAGTCTGTCTTTCCTCATTTTTTTTGTTGCTGCTGGAATTGCATTTTCATTAGTTCTAATATGGTTGCCTTAAAGTCTTCCATGTTTACACCGTAATTTTGTGTAACTATTTTTTCCTTTTTTTTTTCTCAGTTTAGACTTCAGGTCTTTGTCGCCTTTTGTTCTGGAACCTTAGTACGCACAAATCTTCCTCCGTAGAATTCGATTCTGTTTTGGCTGACAGGTAAAATTCGTGTCTTCGTTACCACTGTTATGACTGGTGTCCCC
>OZ038482.1:96939619-96977119 GCA_964036315.1 Acanthosepion esculentum | reverse complement strand
ATGTGCATATCACTTAGTATTGCTTCAGTTCTAGTGGAGAAATCAGGTGTACGTACTCAAAAATGTGTCGGGTTTTTAGTTGGAAGATAATTTCTGAGCAAATCATTCAAGCTTATCTATTGTAGATGTCAGAACTTTGAATTGATTGAATAAGGGAGGGATTGAGAATTTGCTTCTGTTCAGTACATTGTTGTACAGCCGCCAATGATCTCTAGAACCGTACTTGCGAGATGCTATACGTTGTTTCATTCTATCAGCAAACAGTAAATTCGCTCCTTTGAGGACACGCTTGTACTCGTTTCGAGTAGAGACAAGGAGACGCCAGTTTCAATCAGACATATCACTCTTGTTCACCCGGAAGAATTGGTTCCTGTAGCCTATAGCAGACGAGCATGCAAGTGAGAACCAAAGAGGTAAACATGGTTTAAGTCTCTATTTTCTTCACGCATCTCACAAAAACTTCATGACAGCTCTACTATCAAGCCCTGAGAAAAAGAAAGGAACCGGGAACCCCTTCTCAAACAGGAAAAAAGGCACGAAACACTACTACTTCTCAAGTGAAGGAGAATTTGCACTGACCGGTCGATATGAAAGTCTATCTGCTTTTATTACAAATAATAATAATAATAATAATAATAATAATAATAATAATAATAATAATAATAATAATAATATCATCAATAATAATAATGATAATAATAACAAAATTTTAACTTAGTTAAAAAGAAACACCTTGAAAAAGTCCTGGGTTTATTTTAGAAATGAGTATTTAGAGTGGCGATTCGCGGCCCACAGAAGTTTCTGGCCCGGGGATGTCTAACTGACATTCAAGTATATCATGGTTAAGAGGAGATAATAGGTAGTAGATTTGTGTCAGAAATTTTACAGGGCATGCTTCAATTGTTCCTTTGCAATATTTAAATTTGACACTTTGTGGTCTGTGCAAGTTGACACCGATTTCAGTGGTAATTTTAGTGAATACGCGTATGAAAGAGATGACCCGTTTTAATTTTAATCAGTGTGTATCAGATTTATGTCTTCGTACTCAAGAATAAATATAACTTGTCCTCCGGCAATGTAAGAACATCCATCTCCCTTTTAGGGAGATACCACCGTGCATTAGACAGCTCAACCACAGAGAGTGAACAACTTAATATCTTTCGATTTACCCTTTTAAGGAAGGCACACTTCTTTGTACAGATTTTTCTTTCTCGAAAGCTCATATCTGCTGAGTCTCGAATCTGAAAGGAGAATAAAGTTAATTCTAAAGAATTAATTCATACATTTTAAACCGACATTTTTTATTACTTCAGGTGTTATTTATAGTGGATACTCGTATTCAACATAGATGCTCCGTTTTTATTTAAAACAGTAAGTATCACATCTATCAGCCTATCATTTCTCGGGTGCGCTGGCCGATAGATGTTACAGACAGTGGTATCTTCTGCATATATATTTACTAGTGATCTGTGGAATAATTTGCCGGGTTTTATATTCCGTTCTTAATTGTCTTTATGAGTTAGATTTTTATAAACCTATATAATCGAAGTTGTAAACTGTATTATTGCATATGGTGAGTACTACATCTATTACATATCGAGTTCAGACGTCGATAAATGTAATACCCGATGGTATTATCTACATGTATATTTACTAGAGATCTGTGAATACTTTGCTCTATTTTATATTCCGTTCTTAATCGTCTTTATAGGCTTAGACATTTATAATTCATTATAATCGAAGTTTTAATCATTATCTCTATCAGTATTAATGTCAATGTTGTCGTCGCATTCACCGTGAAGCCAATGTCAAATTTTAAAGGCATTGAAAAAAAAAGAAAGAATTTGGTCGAAAATTGCGAAATTTATGGCAGAAATATTTCCGTAATCGATGTTGATATAAAACAATGATCTCTTCTATTTTTCCGTTTTCATTTTCCCTCTCTCGCTTATTATGCCACTCCAACGAAACTGAAAAAAGAAATTCTCACAACTTACCTAAATGCTTAAGAGTTGTTAACCTGTATATATACTTATAACCAAATGACAGAATATATGTAACTATATAGGCACGCACAAACACGCACAAATTACGATACACATACAGGTTATATATATGTATATGATTAGTAACAAATAGGAATTTTTATAATTTTGACATATTTAGCTTTAATATAACCTTCATCAGAAGATGAAATATGACGGGGGAAAAAATGTCTTTTATTTTTATTTTTGTGTTGTTTGTTTTTAATTAGTTAAGCGGCCTCAAGAGCATAAATCATATCGATATAAGTATCGATTTTATAAATACCGCCATAATCAGAAAATAATATAATTAATTACGTAAGAAATACCTAGATTAGTCTTTGAAGATGATATTTTTTCATGTAAAAAATTAGGTTGAACTATTTTAATCAGCAACTGAACCAATCAATCTTGTTGATCGTTTTTTGAGGATTGTATTTACATTATATTTTTTTCTATATATTCAAGTCACCATTTCCTTATAAGAAGGCCTAACCAGACTATAACAAAGTTAAAATTTATTCACACACACACACACACACACACACACATACACACATATATATATATATATATATATATATATATATATATAAAAAAGTGGACATGGAAGTCAGCACTTAGAGGCGACAGTCTGTTTCATGCTAGTGCAATCGTCAGGCGACTAGTGCTGTTATTTTTCTCGGCTATTTATATAAGGGTCAGTGGTGCATTATGGGTAGTCTATTTTGGCGGTTACTTTTACCGGAAGTGGCTTATTTGTTTATTTATTTATGTCAAATTGTTTTGCTTGTTTTTTGTTTGTTTTTTTATTTTTATTTTTATTTTTTATCTTATATATTTATTTATTTATTTTTTTATTTTGATCGGTGTTTTTGGTTAACGTAGTAAAAATTTGTTTATATAGCTTATTGTTGGTAGTCTATAATGGCCGTCATTACCGGAAATCGCTTGTTCGCTTATTTATTTGGGTCAAATTGTTTTGCTTGTTTTTATTTATTTTCATTTTTATTTTTTTTATCTTATATATTTGATTATTTGTCATTGATTAAATCTGTTTGTTGAATTTGTGGTTTTTTCTGACTATTATTTAGGTGGGAACAGTTTTTAATTTATCTATTTAGGTTGGTTATCTTTATTTGTTTTTGTTTTGTTTTGTTTCTTAAACGGCTAGTATATCGTAATCGGTTGTTAGTTTATTTATATATTTGGATGTATTTAGATCGATTTATTATACTTGTTGTTATTTATTTGTTACACTATATCTTTTTGGCTTTCGGTTTTTAAGTAACGTAGTATATTATCTTTTATTAATGTTTTTTTTTTTTTTTTTTTTTTTTATAACAGTTATAACTTTCGTCCGTTCTTTTGTTTTGATTTTATTTCGTATATTCTAACAGGTGTGGTTTTATGATTTGTTTGGAGTAATTTATTTTGCTTATTTTATTGTTGTTTGTTTATATATTTATTTATTTTAAGTTACGTAGTAAAAATTTGTTTTCATGTCTACATTTTGAGATTAGCTCGGATCTTTTATTTAATAATTTATTTTGATCTGGGAAGGTAATGATAGCTATTTTTTCCTCCAAGCAAAGTTTGCAGGTTTTTGATAGGTTGTTGTAGGTTGATGATTTTTTCCTTATTTTCCAAGATATTTTTGGTGTGGTGTGTGTTTTGTTTTTTATTTCCCAGATATACTTAGAAAGCATTGTGCTGTTCGCATATTTACTATTTGTGAAAGACATTTTGTGTACATAATTTCTTTGTTTCCATGGTCCTTCGGTTACTCCTATATATACTTTTTCTTCATTATCTGCTGATTTTGTCGTGGCTTGGTAGATTACGTTGTTTTGTAAACAATTACCGTTTAAGGGACATTCGTTTTTTATTCTGCAGTTTCACGTGGGTTTAATTTGTTCGTGTGGTTTGTTAATAATTTTTCTGTTGTCCTTTTTTATTATTTGTGCCATGTTCTCGGTGCAACTGTAGCTGATTTTTACTGTGTTTTTGTTGAATATTTTGTGTAGGGTGCTTGATTCCGGGAAGTGTTTGTGTAAAAGCTTGAAGAATATTTTTCCTATGTTTGTTTTTACGTTTTTGCTGTACGGTGGGTTGAACCATATGATATTTCTTTTTCTGTTGGTCTTTTTTGTGTTCTGTGGTGAGTATGTGAGTTTTGCTGGGAATCCGATATCTTTTAGGGCTGTTTCGTAGTCTTTCTTGGCCTTGTTAAATATAGATTCATCGGAAGAATTGTCGGAAAGCCTGCGGTTAATCGATTTAGGTATCTGTTTGATTATAGAAGGCGGGTGGTTGGAGTATATATGTATGTACTGTGGTTTATCATTCGGTTTTCTGTATGGTTTGTGTGTGCCTTTTCTTAGGTTGAAGGTGACATCTAGAAAATCTACTTCGTTTAGGTTAGTTTTTATATCTATCTCGAATCCGTTATCTTTGAAAATTTTAATTATTGCTTTTCTAGTTTTATCAGTCTTTTGTTTGTTGCAGTTTCTTAAGATTATCAGACCGTCATCTCTGTAGAGCCCTGTGTCATTTCTATCTATTATTTTGCTTAGTTCGAACTAAATATTCAACAAAAACACAGTAAAAATCAGCTACAGTTGCACCGAGAACATGGCACAAATGATAAAAAAGCACAACAGAAAAATTATTAACAAACCACACGAACAAATTAAACCCACGTGCAACTGCAGAATAAAAAACGAATGTCCCTTAAACGGTAATTGTTTACAAAACAACGTAATCTACCAAGCCACGACAAAATCAGCAGATAATGAAGAAAAAGTATATATAGGAGTAACCGAAGGACCATGGAAACAAAGAAATTATGTACACAAAATGTCTTTCACAAATAGTAAATATGCGAACAGCACAATGCTTTCTAAGTATATCTGGGAAATAAAAAACAAAACACACACCACACCAAAAATATCTTGGAAAATAAGGAAAAAACCATCAGCCTACAACAACCTATCAAAAACCTGCAAACTTTGCTTGGAGGAAAAAATAGCTATCATTACCTTCCCAGATGAAAATAAATTATTAAATAAAAGATCCGAGCTAATCTCAAAATGTAGACATGAAAACAAATTTTTACTACGTAACTTAAAATAGAAAAATAAATAAATATATAAACAAACAACAATAAAATAAGCAAAATAAACTACTCCAAACAAATCATAAAACCACACCTGTTAGAATATACGAAACAAAATCAAAACAAAAGAACGGACGAAAGTTATAACTGTTATACAAATAAAAATAATAACAAAAAAAAAACAAAAAAAACATTAATAAAAGATAATATACTACGTTACTTAAAAAGCGAAAGCCAAAAAGATATAGTGTAACAAATAAATAACAACAAGTATAATAAATCGATCTAAATACATCCAAATATATAAATAAACTAACAACCGATTACGATATACTAGCCGTTTAAGAAACAAAACAAAACAAAAACAAATAAAGATAACCAACCTAAATAGATAAATTAAAAACTGTTCCCACCTAAATAATAGTCAGAAAAAACCACAAATTCAACAAACAGATTTAATCAATGACAAATAAACAAATATATAAGATAAAAAAAATAAAAATGAAAATAAATAAAAACAAGCAAAACAATTTGACCCAAATAAATAAGCGAACATGCGATTTCCGGTAATGACGGCCATTATAGACTACCAACAATAAGCTATATAAACAAATTTTTACTACGTTAACCAAAAACACCGATCAAAATAAAAGAATAAATAAATAAATATATAAGATAAAAAATAAAAATAAAAATAAAAAAACAAACAAAAAACAAGCAAAACAATTTGACATAAATAAATAAACAAATAAGCCACTTCCGGTAAAAGTAACCGCCAAAATAGACTACCCATAATGCACCACTGACCCTTATATAAATAGCCGAGAAAAATAACAGCACTAGTCGCCTGACGATTGCACTAGCATGAAACAGACTGTCGCCTCTAAGTGCTGACTTCCATGTCCACTTTTATATTTACACACGCTCTATCTCTGATATTGAGCACTTTACCCCATAAATATAGCACACTTTAAGACTATATTTATATATATATATATATATTGTGTGTATTTAGGAAGCGTTTTTTCATTCATGCATGCTTCATTAAATAATATAGACAAGTTTTGTCTATTTATTTTATACAAATTCCTTTAATATTATCTGACAAGCTTAATAACATTATCATTGAAAGATGAAAGAAAATGATCATATTGATAAATATTTTTTAATCGTATCTAAGCTTTCGGCTTACATAAGCTATTATCTAAGCTGACAATTACATTACAAAATATTAACCAATACACGGACAAAACAATAATTATAGTCAGTTTTAGTGCATAGAAGATTACCAAGCAACGACAATGTCGTGCATACTACACCCTGGAAGCGAAAATGACACTGCAGCTCATGACATCACACATAACCTGTTTGTTACGGGAAGGGATAATTCCGAGGAGAGGGAGAGCAAAATGTAGACTACAGAGCATTATAATGATAATAAGAAGACAGAAGATTTAATTATCCAGTTAGTTTACAATTTTTATTTCATGAACACCGCGTACTTTTCTAATTATTAGTTGTACTAGTGGCGAACTCATAACACTCAACTCACGATCGAAACCCATTTACATATTTCCAAAAATTAAGAAGAATCTAAGCAGGGCAGGCTACTAAATCAACCACTACTCCGCCTATCCCCTATCAACTTCCTCTTCCCAAAATTCTTGATAGAAAAGCGACCACTTCTAACACCCTATCTTTACTCAACCCCTTTCTCTCACCTTCTCACCCCATTGCCAAGCTAACGTATCCATCCAATATATTAGGTTGGTGCAAAAATAATGTCGTTTTCTCACATATGTTACTTTTGTAAATAACGACATTATTTTTGCACCAACCTAATAGTTTCTCCATTCATGTAGCAGGTTGTCGTTCTGATAAGATGAACATTTCAGTGTTCATGAAATAAATAAAAATAATAAAACAAATAAATAATTAATGTCTCCGCCTTCTTATTCTCATTATCTCTCTCTCTCTCTCTCTCTCTATATATATATATATATATATATATATATATATATATATATATGCAACTCTGTGTATGCGTTTGCCACAACTATATTATTTATTCTGTTTAGCAGAATCGAGCATATGTTTTCTGAAATATCATTAATTGTTATTTTAGTTCCTATATTACTTCAAGAGAGATTTTTCGGGATATTTTATTGTACTTTTTTTTTCGTTGGTTGGTTGGTTTTGTTTAGCGGCATATCAAACGCTATAGTTTATCTAATACCTAAATCTAAATAATCCGAACACAATTTTATGTTGTCTACTAAACGTACTTTGAATGTAATTGTGTACTTTCAACAACAGTTAAAATGTATTGTTGGTCATTTTATTATAATTATATATTGTTTGTCCTTTTTTATATAAATAAATATTGATGGTATTTTTTTGCCACATGAAAAAATATTTTTTATACCTCAATAATATTTTGTTTGGGCGTTCACTATTTGCCCATAGCTGAAACCCTAAAATGTGCTACCAACCCGAGTCAGGTTGGACCTGGGAACAACAAAAATTAAGCGGTACTTCCCCGGTATTTAAAACTTTCATTATCCTGATCAGGGTCCTTACTGTCGGATGTAGTTCATCACCATACGCAAGACTTTTTCAATTCGCGCCTGGGAAAAAGCGAACGATTTGGATCAGGGAGTTCTGTAAAATCGTCGAGTAAATCTGAATAGAGGCATAATGCCGATGCCTGCTATAATAAAGGGGTCTTCAGTTCATTTCATACTCATCAGATATGGTAAATCTCTTCGCAGTGACATTTGCCTCTATCTAAACGTAATATGGCAAAGGGTATCCTATTCAAGACTCCCCCGTCTCACTGAAGATGACACGAGAAATATTTTATCATAACCGGGAACTCTCAAGACATATGAAAACCTTGACCCTAAGAAAGCAACCTGTCTAGATAAATGCCAGTTGTTGACCTTAATAATGTTAATACTGAGTTATCCCCGATCTTCGGGAAATTGTTTAATCGCTGTTTGAAGAAGTCCTTCCCATGTCTTTGGGAGGCGTCAAATGTATACCTTGTTTACAAAAGTTCGGGTGAATGCTCATTCTCATCTTATTATACACTCGTCACCCAACTCGGTGCCAATAGCAATATTTTGAAGCTACATTCATCAAGAAGGTTTTTGATCACCTTAATATGGACAGATTGTTGAGCGACAAGCATTACGGTTTTCAGTCAGCTCGGTCCACTGCTGATGTCCTCACTCTTGTTACTCACAGAATCAGTGAGGCACTAAATAACAATTACATCTCAAGGACGATCGCATTAGATACTTCAAAGTATTTTGACATGGCGTAGCAGAGTTTTGCTGCATATACACTATAGCTTGGAAGAATCTTCAATCATTCAAAACGAGTAGGTTGTTGACAGTCAATCATCGGAGGCTCATGCGATCATCGCTCGGTTGAACCCTGATTCTCTTTAACATAAAGGATCTGCCTAAGAACATACACCGATCATTTGGAGATATATAAGCTGATAATACCACGGTATATAGGTGCACCTCCAAAACTCTAAAAGAGCATAGCTTGGAAGCTGGTCTCTTCCCTGACTTAGCTTTAAGAGCTCAGTGGCAAAAAATACCTGGTCACATTTGATGCCTCGAAAATCAAACTAGAGACGACACATCGTCAATAAACATTCACCTATCGCGAGTAACGAGTGTTTTCTCAGAAGACCACATGCTTTGAGCTGCTATTATGACAAAGTCAAGCCACATTTCAAGTGGAATTCGTATATTTGATCAATCGCTAAATATGGTACAAAAATAGGCAGTTGCCTGTATCACTCTAGTATGCACCTGAATCCTCCTGTTATCCTCTGCATTTACAAGGGTCAGATCAGGTTGAAAAATGGAGTACTACTGCCATATATGGGCCGGAGGTAACCATTATTCATGTCTCAGTTTCTATAGAGTCCAAAATCGTTTCCGCGTCCATGTGGGTGATGAATTATTTTTCACCCGACAAACGAAACGTTGCAAGGCCTCTCGCTGTTTCCCGCGAAAGTGTACGGACCAACAATATTTATTAGTTCTACCAGTTCTAACGTTCACAGCTAACACCCACCATGCCACGCACATTGTAGCGAAACGGCCTAATTTCATTTGTGCGATGTAATTTCTATTCAATTAGCTTCTTCCCACGAACCGCCACATTATGAAATCTACTTCCAGGACGATGAATGTCCAATCACTACAGTATCTAGGGCCAAACGTTATCATCTCTACATATCCCTATCAACTGTCTCAAATACTGTAATCCTCTACCTCGAGTGGCACTTGTTCCTTGTACAAAGAACATTTTTGTAAAAAAATATATAGTTTAATGTAATCAAGATTTTCCATTTTACAATGAAATCTGATAACACGTGAACACTAAACCCTTCATTATTGTCAGAAGTGTTCAGTAAGACAACCGTATCGAAAATCATAGCTGTGTAATTTTAACACGTCCGGTACTCTTCAAATATAAATGCTCAGTTTTATTAATTCATTTTCCGATTTTTTTCTTGTTCAAAGTCTACTGACTTTATCAATTTATCTTTCTCATTGAAAAAAAAAGATTCTATTGTTTAAGTTTGCCTGTATTTTTAGCTTATGTTCTTTACTTGCTAAAACTACTGCTTACATTTACGTCATTTGCAAATGTCAAGCACGCGTCTATCTTTTCACCTACTTCGCCTCGAGCAATTCTCACTTTTCTTGTAAACTCCTGGTCGCAAAATTTTTCTATTCTTACTTTTGTTTTCCCAATTACTGCTGTTTCTAAATATATTTTTCCTCGACATTTTGCTTGTCTTCATCTTCAGTTCCTTCCTTTTATAATTAAGCAAAACATAAAAAGCAAACAAAACCTATTGTTTATCTCCTGACATTCCTCATTTCCCAGACAACTTCATTATTAACGTTTCTATTTCTTCCAAGCGCTAAGTTTGTTTATCTATCCATTGAAACGCATTACCAATATAGTCAGTCTCGTTTAATCTAACAAAAGTCCAAAATATAAGGAGAGTGAATTAGAAGAAAAGGCGATTATCGGGATCATGATTTATAACGTGTTTGCTTTTACGAAACAAATTTAAACATGATTTAGATTCTCATAGCAATATGTACTTACATGAGTAATTCCAAATGATAATAGTGTTAGAAGTTGAATTTCATTAGAGTTCTAGTCATGAGTAACAATTTCAAGTACTATCCACTCCTGGTTTAATATGAAGGAATTTATTTTTCTGCCTTTTTTCTGCAGCCAACAAGACCTGTCTTTGCTTTAAAACATCGACAATTAATGGCGCATGTTTATTTATTTATCAATTTTTTAATTGCCTGAAAAATGTTTTGTTGATGTTATTGCGAGGGCGGTAAATAAATCGAAAGTTAAAAATATATCTAAATGGAAGAAAGCAGTAGCCGTTGGGTATAAAACAAAAGAAAGTGGATACTCATATAGTTTTAAAAATAGAACATGAAAGGTGACACCATCACATTTACACTGCAGGTATTTTATTGTCGCAGTTGAAAAAAGCAAATAATTTCTATGTTGTCACTAATTATAAATAACGTATTACATTAGATATTACGTGATAATATTACGTGATATTACGTGATAATATTACGTGATATTACGTGATAACATTACGTGATATTACGTGATAACTCGGGTTAAACACATTTCAAGACTCCCTCTACTCTTCTCTGTTCTTCATTAATACTGTCGTTTGGAATGTTCGATGGTCTAAATATTTCCCTTACTTACAAGAAAAATTTAGGATTTCGGTGTCTTTAAAACATTCCAACAACGACAGGAATAATTTTGATTATATATTTCATGTTCACTTCCAGGACTCTCCTGAATGTTACTGCTATATTTGTACTGGAACTATTCAAGCTTCAAGTTCCAAAACGTTTATGATGCATTGTTGGAAATTAATTAATTTCTAACTACACATTCCTTTTCCCACTGAAGAAACATTGTTAGCATCTCGTTTCTCCATATTTCTTTCCAGGATAAATCTTCAGACTTGCTACATTTATTAATTCTACAAGTTCAATTCTACCCATCCATTCAGTTTATTATGGAAATTGAGATTGATGATACTTTTCCCGTTCCAGATGTTCCCGTAGAACGCAGGGATTTTGTTTAATTAACAGTATCTTTAGTAAACCCACTTTTACAGGCTTGTACATTAGTTGTAACACTTTTATTCCTAAGACCCGCAAAATATAACTAATTTCTAGCCTGGTTAACCGGAGAACCTGCAAGGATCAAAATGTTTTTGAAGGAAACGATTATACTACTAATATCATCAAACGCGTTTTTGATGAAAAAATTAGACGGTTTAAAGAACCAGTGGATCTAGGTCCTAGCTGGTGCCTAATTTACCTGACGTTACCTTGGTTAAACAGGAAGTGTGCAGGTTGCTTACTGACAGAATTTGGGCTTGCGTTGCTTCGGGCTACAACGCCGTCAATTTCTGTACTGTGTTACACACTAGATCAGCGTTTCCATCCTTCAGCATGTATCAGTCGTCCTATTTTCAGAATAGTTTAGTAATATATAAATTTAAATGCCACTATGACGGAGTGTGTATAGGAAGGACCAATCAAAGGCCGGAAGGGCGTATCACGCAACACGGACCTGCCGATTTGTGTTCTAATAGATAGAGTTGTGTTAAGGTTACCACTCAAGCTGTACATAACTTCTCCATTGCGCAGCGCGATTATGATAACCCATTTATTTTCATTTCCGAGTTCTTGAGACACTTTACAGCAGGTTTCATCAGCAGAGCCTATCCGAAGAAAAGGAAATATTTTATTCGTACCTTACGTTTGATCGAGGAATCATGAGTAATTTTTTTTTCCATTTTATACTCTGTTTGGAAATTCGTATTTTTTTTTAGTCGCTAATTTAGTTACATTTAAAATATAATTCAATTTTGTTCCAATTTCCATATCTATCTATCTATCTATCTATCTATCTATCTATCTATCTATCTATCTATCTATCTATCTAACTATCGCCTGTTCATATCTACTTCACTATAGCCTGTTCATATCTATCTATCTATCTATCTATCTATCTATCTATCTATCTATCTATCTATATATATATATATATATATATATATATATATATATATATAGTTTCATGGTACGCTATATTTATGGAATAGAACGTAGTTAAGTATAAAAATGACCATTGAAGTCAACACCCTCAGACGATTGTTTGTTTAATGCTAAACGCAATCGTCAAGCCATATGTATGTATGTATGTATGTATGTATATATATATATATATATATATATATATATATATATTATTGAATATATTTGCTCTTCAGTAATTCGAGATATTTTTGTGTAATTTTGGTAAATATATCTGTTAAAATTAGATCTCATTGTTATTAAAATTAGATCTCATTATTATTTTCATTTTTGCATATTTTAGAGGACAATTAAACCGTCACATCCTGTATATTCCTTAGTTACATTAGTTCGAATCATCCCTGCTATACCAAATACATAGTATAAAAACTCATGTTCATTCCATTTTTATTCTATTGGCAAAGAAGTTGAACAATGACAGCTGCTTTCTCACAACCTTTAATCTGTCAAATTCCTACAATCATGACCTTTTGAAGTTTATCCATCCTAATTATCCTCATAATCTGCACTGATTGGGATGAATATGTACTTGTTTGTATGCACATGTCCCAAAGGAACACACTCAGCAGTCTGTCATATTTTTCTAGTCTTTCTTAGTTACAATTATTTTCAATTCTTTTTATGTGTATTGTTTCATTTCTGGCATAACAAGAACTATATTCGATATTTCTCTATGACTTAGCTGTTTTGCATTTTTATAATTGTTTCTGATGGCGATTGTATCTATTCTCCCTTTATACTGATTCATATACTGATATGAGCATGCGACCGAGTGGTTATAACTTTCAAATCATGAGACACGATTTCGAATCTCAGTATGGCCGATTTGTCAGGAAGGTGACATGATGTTATCATTGATAAGGCGATCTCAGCGTGAGGCACACTTGGAAAATACCCAATCCTTGTAAGTGAAATTGTGTAGAAGGAACCCTACGGGAGCCATCGATGAGTGTGCTAGGTCGAAGTCAGAAGTCATCGTGACCGAGGGTATGATCGTGCTGGCATTGTTCAGATTGTTGATCACACTCTCTCTCCCAGATAATGCAAATAAGGTTTGTTCAGCATAGTAGCAACTATAAACCCCAGGAAGGTTCTTTGGGTGTTGAACTCATGTGTTTTGACATGCGTCTGTAGCAGGGATTAGCTGGCCGCCCTAGTAGACGGACTTCCTCGGATTCATTATCTATCCAATGATACATTACCCACCTTCGTCTCTCTGTCCGTCTACGATATCCACATGTTTTCATTTGCAATTACTTCTCTATGACCTTTGAAAATACCATAGAGCTTGTATTTATTTTCCTTTGGTGGGAGGGATATAATAGAGACGTCTTCCTTTGCGTTACAAAGGAAATGTCAAAATTTAATGACTTTAACCTATTCATAATGTCTGATCAAAAGATCAACTCTCATTAATATTTTATCGGTTTGTTTATCGGAGTGGAAATATTTTAGTAGTTTCCTGTATCACTATTACAACGTTTTACTATTGTAATTAGTCATTTTGGGTTTTAAACTGATAAATGCAGTTGGTTCAACGTAGAGTCGATGTAAAATTATAATCTGACAATAACCTGGTCATGACCTTGAAATTATACTTTTAGTATTGGAGCTAAGTGTTGATTGGCACTTTTAAAGTGTTACATTTCCTAATTCTAATATACGTGTATGATAGAAATATTCTGATTTACGTGTATGATAGAAGTGACGTCTTGTGTAGAACGGTTTCATAGACGTTCACACCACTGGAAACGTACCTTATAGGCAAATTAAAAAATATTAACAATTTTTTAGCTTTGAAATATAACGTTAAAACAGGTAGGATGTAGACAAAAACGATGGCTAAAATCTTGGCAAGAATTAATTCCTGATAATGAATGAATAAAAGGGTAAAATGTATTCGAATAAAATTTGAACAACTAAAAACAATGTTTGCAGGAAGACATTAGGTTGATAAAACCCAGAAATTCATACACAGATGTCGGCAAGGACACATGACACAGTGGATAAAGGCGTTAGTTAGATATAGTGACAGGACCCAATGAGTGTGACTTCAATACCTGGTTAATACGGTGGAGAACTTGGAGAGGGGAATTAACAGGAGAACAGAACTGGAACAGTCTACCACAGTGAACGAAATAAAGGGATCAGTTCGATCTTCCAACTACCTGTAGAAGGCCAAAACTTTGTGACAAATATGGCAGCAAAGATGAGGATGATAGTCCGAGCAATGTAAATAGTGTACATAATACCTCATCTCAGAAATATAGACAGAAACTAAAAACAATGTTTCAGATTATTCATAATTAGGCTTTTAGCCTCAGTGCTTGATTATGGTTTGCCGTGGTGACGTTAATTGGAAACAATATATATATAAAAAAAAATAAACATGATTAATGAGGAAAACTTTTCGCTTTAATTTCCAAGAGATGCAGAAGCAAACTTATGGATTTTACATTGAAAACACAGAAGCGGTAAACAATGGTGTTAAGAAAAATCGAATCCACCGGATGTATGTCATGAGCGCCACCTGCAAAACACAGATAACAAGAACCTTGTAAATAAAATGCGCGATGTCTCCATTTAGTTATGAAGCTGAAAGTATTATGTCGAAAAGAGACATCATCATATTCAGTATATGGCGTGAACGAAAAAATAAGCAACTCGGCGATAAATGGTAGGAAAGATTCCCCTTGACGTCAGCACAATTATCCTAAAATGTAATTAGCCTAAACGTTTCCTTTTTAATAATTTTTCAATGTGTGACAATAAAATGGTAAAGCAAAAAAATATTACCTAGTTTAGAGTTGCTAACATGCAAGCATTTGCGAAGAGTTGTATAAAGCTGCAAAGATTTTTGATGACGTTAATGAATTAACTACATAAATGTTTCTGTAGCTCACAATAATAAATAATGAAAGAAACAACAGCGAACAAAATATTCTTGATATTTCTTCGCTAAGATTCCTTTTTATATGCCGTATGCACATGGATTATTGGCCTGTTCCAGAATGATATTAATCTTTGTTCAATTTGAATGCTGACTATGCACGATCCAAAACATTAAACGGTAAAAAACATCGAACACATCTGCCGCGTATAAAACGAGAATGGCGGGAAGATTGCAACATGGAAAAAAAACAGTTAATGTTAATGGTAGAAGGATCTTGCCTTCTGCGGATCCGGAAAGAGATGTTTACAGACAATACCTCATAATAAAAATTGTCAAGAGAGCAGAGCTGCATGGTATGACATGAGTCAGAGATAGCGTTTACAAAGATCTAGAAAAGAAGCTTGTAAATCATGGTTACCGAGGAAACGCTTGGGGAAGGCAACCTACTTGCGTGAGTGTTTGAGTGATTGAGAATTTCAGGGTTTGGATCTCAGCGAGGTCAGTGACGAAGTATTTAACCCACCTTGCATGGTAGGGATTAAAATCAACGAACGGATATATATTTGCAAACGGGTATCGGGTAATGGCTCTTTCTATATTATTAAAACTACTATCTAGCAGGCAACTGTCATGAGATGAAAGCATAGAAATAAGAGATAGCTGACAGAGTTTATTAGAGAGCGACGGCGACTCACGTAATAATGGTCTGCGGATTCAAGAAAGAGTTCTCTAGCCAGCGGGAGATGTTCGTGGACATAAAATCTCAGGCCATGCATGAAGACATTAGAGTCCTTTCTAAGGAAAGGAAGATCGTCAGGAATCGAGAAATCAGAGGAAGAGATTGAAGAGTTAGGTTGTCTGCAGACTTTCTGAGGAGGAACGATTCCATATTAGAGAAATTGGTACAAATGCTACAAATGCTGGAGAAAGAAAGGTTGAGGGGTTTTCGTGTTTTCTTTTTGTTGAGCTGATTAAGATTTATATATTTTGTTGTTTATAGTCATGGAGTGTTATTGTGGTACGGAATGTCTTGAGTAGTTGTAGCTGTTGGTCGACTAATGTTATATTAGCCGACCAACAGCTACAACTACTACTACTACTGTGTCGTAAGGGAACTAGAACCTCGGAATAGCCAACCGAATTTGTTTCCAGAGACACCATTTCATGTGCTATTTGGCACTGCAAGAACCCCGACATTATGCGACTGTTGATCAGAGCATGCACCACAAGCCGGTAAGCAAGAGTTCTAGCTGCTAGCTACCAGTCGGGATCAGCAACCAGAAAACTGTCCCTGGTACACTCAATAGGAAGATGCGTTGCAGCATCCGCACATATCACAAAAATCATGACAGTTGCTTAGTTACTATTTCATAACTTTAATGTCGTGATTTCCATTAGGAAGTCTACAAAGTATTAAAACTGGCAGAGACATAGCTATGAAAGTACATACAAATACAGTCCTAGGTTTGACTTTCAGATAATTTATTTCAAAGAATGTACTTTCAGATAACTTATTTTGAGTGTCGACCTGCGGTCCAGAGATCTTTTTGACCAAGAGATGTTTAACTGACCTTTAAATATATTTAATAGGGAGAGGAGGTAATAGGTAGTAATGGTATTTCCCTAGAATCTTACAGGACATTTTTCAATGCCTTCTTTCCGATATTTAAATTGGACATTTTACGGACAGAGCTGAATTAATTTCAATGGTGCTTTGGTACAATTCCAGCGAATTTGAAGTGATTTCTCTGATTTCCATTGCCGAAAGCATACGACTATCTCTCACTTCAGATGGGTGGTGAGAGTACGGGAGTAAAGGGCCAATTTTCTTAACGATCTACATACTTTTCTTTCGGCTTCTGTCAAAGGAATTCAATTTCTGCCCAGATAATAAGAACAACCAATTAGCCACAAACGAATGTCACTTGAAATAATATATATGTACATAGGACTGAATAAAACTAATTAAAATGTGAGTTAATTACGTTTTAACATATTTTAAAGCCGAATATCTACTTTCTTAGAAGAACTTCAAGACAGATTTTCATTCAGTTTATCACTAAAATATAAACTCCAATTAAAATGTAATACTGAGGCTTAACAATAAATTAATATGCGAGAATTTTAAGCAGACGTGTCCGCATACGTATATATATATATATATATATATATATATATATATATATATATATATATATAACACAGTTAATTGCAACCATAATAAGAAAAGAAAATCTAGAAAGATCATCTGGTTTACTCCCTCTTTCAATATAATTGTTAAAACTAAATTAGGACGTATATTTCTAAACCTCATCAAGAAACATTTCCCCAACCCTGAAACTAACCCACTTAGTAAAATATTTAATCCTAATACCCTTAAATTAAGCTATAGCTGTGAAGATAACCTAGAGAAAATAATTAAAAAAAACATAACAACAGTCTTTAACAATATAGGGACTCAAAAAACTTGATTACTCACCAAGTTGCAAGCAACAATACTAAGTATAATGACTGGAATAACAACTTATGTAATTGTAGGAATCCTAATAATTGTCCAATAAAAAATAATTGTATGACTAGTTCTGTAGTTTATCTTAGTATAATCTCAACACTAGTAAAAGCAAATTTAAAGAAATTTTACATTGGTAGTACCATGGAATCATTCAAGGAACGTTGGCGGGGGCATTTGCAATCTTTTAATAACAGTAACTATAAGTATATGGCTTCATTATCTAAGTATTTTGGTGTCTAAAAGAAAAGAATAAAACACCTACGGTTAAATGGAAATTGATTAAGAAAGCCCGGACATGTAAACACCTATATGCACTGTGTTCCTTATGTCTCAACGAAAAATTTGAAATAATTAGATTTAAAAATGAGACTGTTCTCTTAAATCAAATATATGAACTAACAGTTAATTGTAAACACCGTTATAAATTTAACTTATTATAGTGATCGTATACTTTCAATGATAATGATATGTCACTGTAAGTTTAATAGATTATTACTTTTATAACCTGATGGTCATCCTGTCGATATGAATGTGTATTGTGTACCTACACAATGTTATCCATGTCTATATATGTGTCTATGTATTTGTGCGTATGAATGTGTGTTTGTACTGCTGAATGTGTATGTGTGTATATAAATGTATATATATGTTAGTGTTTTTTTTTTGTTTATTTTTTTTTGTTTTATATATATATATATATATATATATATATATATATAAAGTAAGAAGGTAAAAGGGAGGAGACATGTATATGGGTGTGTGTATGTATATGGATATATGTTTATGTATGTGGAGGTATATACGTTTATATATATGTATGGTTGAATTTTGTGTATTTTCGTATATGTACGTATATCTCTGTACTTGTTATTATAGGTATGTATGTGTGTGTGTGTGTATATATATATATATATGTGTGTGTATGTGTATACGTGTGAGTGTATGTATGTATGTTGACACATATCATATGTGAGCTTACTTGTGTGTATGTGAAGATATTAAACTTTGTTTTGTGTCTACTGCTGCGTGTGTAAGCCTATGTGTGTATATATGTATATGCATGTGTATTTGTGTGTGGGTGTATATATATATATATATATATATATATATATATATATATTTATATATTTATATATATATATATGTATATGTGAGTGTGTGTATATATGTATATGTATATATATATATATATATATATATATATATATATATATATATATATATATATATGTATGTATTTATATATATATATATGTATGTGTGTATGTATTTGTATTTATATATGTGTATATGTGTATATATATGTATACATATGTATGTGTGTATTTATATGTATATGCGAGGATGGGAGTGTATTTAGATATGTGTATATGTGGATGTGTCGATACGCGTATTTATACATGATTATATATTTGTATATGTGGATGTATGTTCGTATGTCCTAGTATATGTATATGTATGTATATCTTAGTGGCTTCGAATGTATCATCGATACTAATTAAAATCTACTTTTGTTTGATAAGGATTTTTTCATTGCTTATAGACTTAACCAACAATTGTTTGTGGTTACTTTTTAAAAAATTATTATGAATTTTTACTATATTTTATCGTCAATAAGTTAATATTGTTAGAATATATGTAGGTTTCTGTATATATATTCATATTTTTATGTGTATGTATGTGTATGTATATATATATATATATATATATGTGGGTATATATATATGTGTGTGTATGGATATGTATGTGCGTATATATGTTTATATAGGTTTATGTTGAAAATGTTGTTCAGTATGTTTTTTAATGTATATACGTGTGTTTGTATATGTGTCAGTATATATGTATATTTGTGTGTTTAGTTTATATACGTATCTGTATACATGCATATGTTTATGTATGTATATATATATGTATGTGTGTATGTGTATATGTATGTATATGGGTTTTTGTATATATGTGCATGTATGTATATATATTTATATTTGGTTCATTTATTTTTACCTTGCCGTGTGGGCTGATATGTTTATCCTTACTTCTGTATGTGTATATGTATATGTGTGTATGTGTATATATGAAAATATGTGTGACTGTACCCTTATATCTGAAGGTAGTTCTTATTTTCTATCACCTAATGTATAATAAGGCTTATATCGAATTATATGTTAAAAAAGTATAATTTTTTTTATATATGTTTGTGTGTTTGGATTTCTCGTTTTTTATATATTAGATAATGTTTTTTTAAACATATATATCTGTTTTAATGTCCTTCCTTTCCATATTCTTTGTTTATCTGTTCTATTTGACCATTTTTATCTATGCATATTTGCCCGTATAAGTTATATTTTAATACGTGTTTAGCATTCGTGTAATAACACTTTCAGTCTTGAATATTTCTTGGTTGGTGTATCAGAATGTCTAGGTCAATGTAAGTGGATGTGTGTACATGTATTTATCGGTGCCTATGTGTATAGAAAATGCATGCACATTTAATTGTGTATGTATGAATGTGGATGTGTTTTTATCGATGTCTATGTGTATAGAAAATGCATGCACATTTAACTGTGTATGTATATATGTGTTCGTTCTTTTTGTTTTTTTATAAAGGGCCGTGGAGATGTCTCCTGTCTCATCACCTATTTGCGTGTGTATATATCTAAATATGTCTGGGTGCTTATGTATTATAATCTGAGTGTGTGTATATTGTTTTACGCGAGAGGTGAACATCCTATTCATATACTTGGAATTAAAATATCTGTCGGGAATATTAGCTGTAATTAGCGTCTGTTCTAACGTAATTTCAATGAGAATATAAATTGAATGACATATGTATTTTTTCTTTTCTCATCAGAAGTTTTATAATTTTAAACTTAATAGAGATTAAATTTAGATTTTAAAATTGATAATTTTTTACCTTTAATTTTAATATCAAATTTTATCATACAATTTAATACATATTGGTTAGAATAAATTCTGTTTTAGTAAAACCCCAACTTTAAAGCTTTTAATAGCTATTATAACCTTTCTTCGTTGTCAAGTTTTTTGAATTCGCGTATATTTGTATTTTGATTGGTCATTCATGCGTATGTAACGGCGTTTCTCCTTACGAAGGATCGTTAATTAATTTGAAACTTTTAAATCCCTTTATTCTACATTCAACACCATCACTTGATAAGACACCGGAGGTGTTGGAAAAAATGGCTATTTTCGTAGTCATTTCATAACATATTTATGTTATTATTTTTAAATATACAATTCCAAAATAAGAACGCTTATAATATAGTGAAGAGGACAAAACTAAACAAAAAACTAAATTGAGGTAAATGACAAAAATAACAATCAAAATTTCCATTTCAGCGATATCAATGTACATTAAGAATGCGGAACTCATCTTATGGGTCCTTGAAAGAATATTAAATCAAGAAGGAAAAGTGATTATAACAGAGCGCGTTCACATGTGGTTATACTTATATTAGAACGCGTTTCATGCGCACTTACAAAATAATTCGCAACTATCAGTTACATGAATTTTTGTTTTAGAAATTCACCCCTGAAGATGATATTAGGTGAGATTGAAAGTACTTGACAAAACAAAAGTAATAAAAAAAGCTACTTAATGAATTCAATAACAACATTAAGAAGTTGATCCAACAGTATGAGAGGATTAATATAAAAATAAATGAACGTATTATATCCAGATTATTCAATCAATCATGCTTGAATGAAGATATATTGTATATATATATATATATATATATATATATATATATATATATATATATATATATATATATATATATATATATATATATATTGGGAAAGAGAGAGGCAGAGAATGATGAAACGGTTTGCGTTAATAAAATATTAAGTATTAATTAACATCATTAGATCTTAAAATTCCGACTAGTAACTACACAACATCCGGTGGATGGCGGATCGCTCATATTAATTTGATTGCTTGTTTTCAATGGAGAGAGACACTTGTCTTATGAAAAGTTGTTTTGCGTAATATCCAATGTATTACCATGACGCATTATTCTAAAATTAGACATGGCGAGGGGGATAGAATGAGAAAAGGAAATAGAGATAGGGAAGATTTAAAACTTCAAATTTAGTCTTTATTTTTAGTGAAGTACATATTTACCGAGCTATACAACTAACTTACGACATTTTCCGGGCATATTCTTAAACTCCAAGTGTAATTAATTTTTTTTAAAGTAAAGACAGGCTCTAGGTGTAATTTGTATGGTATCTTAGATGTTTACGTTTGTCCTTTCATGCAATGATGCCCTGGAAGCTCGAGGAAATGGATAATCAAAACATTCTATACTTGAGAAATTCGACGAATAATTAGGAAACATCCCAGACATCCAACATGAACGTGATGGAATATTTAGATATTCTATTTTTGCTATTTGTTGTCACCAGTTTGTCTATTTAGAAGCAGTGCTGCTTCGGATGATATATTTCTTTCTCCCAATTTTTTTTAATCATTTCACTCAATGCAGTGCGATATTGCCACTAAGACCCAAATTATTATTATGAGCAAAAGAAATGAAGAAGACTACAACTGGCAAAAGAGGGAGAGAATTCAGACAGAAAAAAGATAGCGATTGACGTTACATTTACATATTTGAAGATCGTAGTTAACAGGAAATAGAAGAGCCGAACTTTATTCACAAATGCGAGAAGTACGAGGGAAGATACTTAGAATTTAGGTTACGGCTACATCACGTTATTTCAACAATTTTATAATGAGACCTAGTTTCAAGACTAGTAATACGAATACATTGATAAGTTGGCGGTCGCAAATGGGAAAGCTCCTAATCTCAATCAAAATGAAAATATTTATATAAGCGGGAAAGGGAAGATAAGTGTTATGGATACTTACCTATAACTACAGAATGAACTCTTCCTAACACTACGTATACTGTGCCGCTCAAGACATGAATCGAGTCGTGCCGATAATAGTTCACTGCAAACCAGACTGACAGTCATACTAACACCTTCCACATCTTGTATTATTATTACATGTAATATATCTTCGTTATTTCTACTCTTGTGTTCGTGTTGTTCTTCCTTGGTCCTAATCTGGACCATAACATCAGCAACGAGGATAGTGAAGAAACGAATTCTACGCGGAGAATCTAAAAAAAAATTAAAAAATACTTTTTTCTATCGGTCGTCGGTGGTATTGAGACAAGAAAAACCAAGTTCTACGCGAAGAGAAAAGAAAGAAAACATTTTTTGGACACCAACCGTAACAGTGGTAACGAAGACACGAATTTTAGCTATCAGCCAAAACAGAATCGAATTCTACGCAGGAAAATTTTTTCGTACTAAGGTTCAAGAACAACAGGCAACAAAGACCTGAATTCTGAGAAAAAAGGAAAAATCGTTACACAAAATTACGGTGTAAACATGGAAGACTTTAAGGCAACCATATTGGAACTAATGAAGATGCAATTCGAGCAAAAACAAAAAAATGAGGAAAAACAGATTAGCCTCGAAGAAAAACAATTAGAAATTCAACAGAAAATCGAAGAGAATCAACTCGAACTACAAGAATTACAACTACGGGCAGTAACAGATAAATAACAAAATTCTGCAAATGAAGCGGCATTCTCGCAAAATACTATATGGAGCTCTATTAAAGACTTAACTTATGCACCGGACGAAGACAAAACTTTGCGGCTTACTTCAGAAGATATGAATATTCATATGAGTTTGATTGCGTGAATTGGTCAGACGCGAAGAAAGTTCGTCTACTACTGAGGAAGATAGGGTCAAGCGAATACACTAAAATCGTAGACTTCATCCTAACGAGGAAAACGAATGAATTGACTTTCAAGGAAGCCGTGAAACATTTGACGGAATTATTTAGTCCGCACACTTCACTATACCACAAAAGTTGGAAATGTTTAAATTTAACAAAAAAGGATAGCGAAGATTATATAACATTCGCTTCCGTAGTAAACAAACACTGCGATGACTTTAAGTTATCTGAACTCAGCTCGGACAATTTTAAATGTTTGATATTCGTCCAAGACCTGGTTTCGATTAAAGATGCAGAGATCAGACGGAGTATTCTAACAAAACTTGAGAGTGAATCAGAATTGACGCTACAAAAATTGGCTGAGGACTGTCAGAGATGTATAAGCGTAAAAATAGACTCGAAAGATATCGAAGAGTCTGGCGTCGCTCACATACGTAAAGTGCAACGACAAACACGTTTTTCTCCCTCCTCAAGAACAAACCAAACAAATGATTTTACGACAAAAAGTCAAATGAAACCTCAGAAGAAACCATCCCCCACTCAATGCTATCACTGTGGAACTTTGCATTGGTACAAAGATTGTCCATACCACTGTAAGACTTGTCTGTCGTGCAATAAAGTGGGACATAAAAGTTCGCACTGTAGAACAAATAAAGGGAACAAAAGCCGAGTAAAAGTCACTAGAACTGACCAAGCGGACGGGATAAATATACGAAAATACGTACAAGTAGAAATGTTAAACAAAAAAATCAGATTACAATAAGATTCCGGATGAGATTTAACCATTATTAGCTTACTGATGTGGAAGAAATTAAACAAACCGACCATGCTGAGAACAGACAAAACAGCCAGATCGTTAACAGTGAGAAATCTCAAATTTGAGGGGGGGGGATCATCACAAATATGACGTTAAACGGGATGACCATGAAACTAATGATGTATGTTCTTAAAAATACTGAAAATTTATTTGGAACTGACTGGATGAAGAAATTTGACCTCTGGAATTTACTGATAAATACGTTCTGCGAAAAAGTGGAAATGTTACAGACAGAGGCAGGGAAATTGAAGGAGGAATTAAAAAAGAGTTTCCCCGACGTATTTTCTGCCGGCATCGGGAGGTGTAAATGGCGGTAAGATTCGATCTAAAAGAAAATGTACAACCCATTTTCAAGAAGAAAAGAAATGAACCTTTCGCATCATTAGAAAAAATAGACGAAGAGTTGGATAGACTCGTGACAACTGGTATATTGACAAAGGTGGAATATAGTCAATAGGCCGCACCTACGTTTTACGTGAAAAAGAAATCAGGTGAGATATGAGTAAGCGCTGATTTCTCGACGCGATTGAATGCAGCGATTAAGGATTATCACATTACTCTCCCTAGTCCAGAGTAAGTTTCCAAAACGTTGAACGTAAGACGCGAAGCATACTTACAAGTACCAGTAGATGAGGAAAGCTCAGGGTTGTGCATAAACACACATAAAGGGTTATAAAAGTTCCAGTGATTATCATTCGGGATCAATGTCTGGCCGGCGATATTTCAGAAAATAATGGATACTATGCTAGGCGGATTGGGTTTCACGGTCGCATACCTTGATGACATGTTGATAAATAGCAAAAATATTGAACAACACAGGGAACATGTTCAAGAGGTTTTCAGGCAGATACAAAATTACGGTGTTAAGGTAAAGGAAAATAAATGCGACTTCTTTATGAAGGAGATTAAATATCTGGGCCATATTATTGACGAAGAAGGAGGAAGACCCGACCCAGAAAAGGCCACGGCAAAAAATGTAAAAAAAAAAATGCCAGCTCCCAAAAATTTAGCCGAGTTACAAATCTTCTTGGGTTTAGTAAATTATTATCAAGAATTTATTCCTAACATGCGTAAATTACGCGCACCCCTAAACGAACTGTTGTAGAAGGAAAAAGTTTGGGAATTGTCATATCAATGTCAGAAAATTTCGACAAAATTATTAAAACTCTAACAGCAGATTTATTTTTAGCGCATTATGATCCAAAATTTGAAATAATAGTCGCGAGTGACGCGAGTGCCTATGGTGTTGGGGCATGTACACTTCGTAAAATGCTGGATGGGACACTAAAACCCATCGCGCATACTTTAAGAACGTTAATAGCAGCCGAACAATATTCCTCGCAAATCGAAAAAGAACTGCTGGGGATTATCTTTGCGGTACGAGATTCCACAGATATATTTAGGGTAGATTTTTCACGTTACAGACGGACCACAAGCCGTTATTGACAATATGTGGACCAAAGAAAGGTCTACCTGTCTACACTGCTAATAGATTGCTAAGATGGGGGACGATTTTATTAAACTATAAATTTAAATTGGAGTATCTTCCATCAAATAAAATCTCGCATGCAGATAGTCTTTCGAGACTAATAGCAAAGAAAACAGTGCCATTAGAAGATTCCGTAATTGCAGCTCTACGATATGAGGAAGATATTAGAACATCATTATGTAGTACTATTCGAGACCTCCCCGTCGCATTACAGGAAATAAGAAACAATTCAGTGAATGACGAATTTATAAAGGAAACGAAACAAAAATTGCAGGAAAAGATAAGCATATATCAGACACTTTTTCGTTATGTGATAATGTTCTGCTATATAATGAAAGATTAGTCGCCCCGAAAGCGCTATAAAAACGAATCCTCAAGGATTTTCACTTGGGCCACCCAGGAATGAATAGGATGAAATCCTTAATACGAAGTTACGTGTACTGGCCAAACATGGATCAAGATATTCATATTGTGGACAAATGCAAGGACTGTTCCTTAGCAGCCAAAGAGCCAGTGATCATTCATAAGCCATGGCCGAAGACAGATCAACCGTGTCGAGAATCCATGTAGATTTCGCAGGTCCATTAGAGGGTTTCTACTACTTGATTGAAGTAGACAGTTACAGAAAATGGCCAAAAGTATTTCGTTGTAGAAAACCTACTTCTGAGACTACAATAAATTGCCTTCACGAGCTGTTTGCTCGTTTCGGAGTGGTTGGTTTTTTAGTCACCGATAATGGGACAACATTTACATCTGCGGATTTTCAAGAATTTTGTGAAACCTTTCAGGTGAAACACATCAAATCCCCGACATATCACCCAAGATCAAACGGGCAAGCAGAGAGGGTTTGTAGATACATAAAAAGAGCACTAAGGAAAGCTTATGACAACAGAAAAGTCTTTACAACAATTCTTGCAAGTGTATAGAATTACACCGAACAGTACTACGCCATCGGCATTATCGCCGGCGGAAGTAATGTTCGCCTGAAAAATTAGATCGGTATTCGACAAATTACTGCCAAAACAGACAAAGCAATCACCAACGTCGTTTGTACCAAAAAGAAAATTTAACCCATGGGAGAAAGATTTTTTTAAATGTTCAAAAACAACATATCCTATTGGGAACCAGCTACAGTAGAGAAACGAATCAGGAATGTGATTTACATGATTCAGGGTCCGCTGTTCTCGCAAAAAAGGCACTTAAATAAGATCATAAAGAGGCTGTTAGAGGATTCTAACGGTCTACCTCAGGAAGAGAAGGAAGTAATGGACACAATATTTGACATATCCAATATGCAAAGGCCTCAAGCAATTTCAGAACCGCGGAAATCAAGCAGAATAAGCAAATTTGCAGAGCCTTTGATGATTCAACCAAAGAGGAAAAGATATTAAAGACCCCTGCGACGTAAAAGCTCGGGAGGGGGGGTGTTATGTGTCCTTACCTATAACTACAGAATGAACTCTTCCTAACACTATGTATACTACGCCTCTCAAGAGAGAGGGACGAATCGAGTCGAGCCGATAGTAGTTCACTCCAAACCAGACTGTCATACTAACAGCTTCCACATCTTGTATTATTATCCCGTGTAATATATCTTCGTTATTTCTACTCTTGTGTTCGTGTTGTTCTTCCCTCGTCCTAACCTGGACCACAACAATAGGTTACGGCGCTTGGAATGTAACTGAAGTCGTCAAGATCGATAACAAAGCAAGTTCTTGTTGGATTTTGTCAAAAATGCCGAGACATATAGAAGGACGAGATTTAGCATTAATAATTAATGCACAGACAAATGATTGGTTGATGGTTAGAATCCATTAAAAAAATAATTTGTATAGTCTCAATAAAGAACGTTTGCAACGTCACATTTTACTTACGGAATCATGATTTTTGGCGATTTACCTGGTAAAATATTATACATAATATAAACATATGTGAACAGTGTGGGACTGGGCATATATGCACATATATGTGTTGCTGTGCACATGCGTATGCGTTTGGTAACTGTATGCATATATGTTCCGGTCATTGAGGGTGCGTGTGTGTGTGTGTGTGTGTGTCTCAATGAATGTACGTTCGTGTATGTATGTCTGCGTAAGTAAGAGTGGAGTCCCGACGACAATTTTCCCTCCCACTTCCTTAAAAACACCGATATACGCAACCATATATAAATCCAAAATTGAAAAATGAATCAGTTTGTCACAAACTCACATCAATCCAACTAAATATGTTAGCTCTATCAAATGATATTGAGCGCTTTCCAATAAGTACCGCGCATATATAATATATAAATAATATATATAAAAATTGTGTATATATATATATATATATATATATATATATATATATATATATATATATATATATATATATATATATATATGTATGTATGTATATATATATTTATATGTATGTATGTATATATATATTTATATGTATGTATGTATATATATATTTATATGTATGTATGTATACATATATTTATATGTATGTATGTATACATATATTTATATGTATGTATGTATATATATATATATTTATATGTATGTATGTATATATATATATATTTATATGTATGTATGTATATATATATTTATATGTATGTATGTATATATATATTTATATGTATGTATGTATATATATATTTATATGTATGTATGTATGTATATATTTATATGTATGTATGTATATATATATTTATATGTATGTATGTATATATATATTTATATGTATGTATGTATATATATATATTTATATGTATGTATGTATGTATGTATATATATATATATTTATATGTATGTATGTATATATTTATATGTATGTATGTATATATATATTTATATGTATGTATGTATATATATATATTTATATGTATGTATGTATGTATATATATATATATTTATATGTATGTATGTATATATATATTTGTATGTATGTATATATATATTTATATGTATGTATGTATATATATATATTTATATGTATGTATGTATATATATATATTTATATGTATGTATGTATATATATATATTTATATGTATGTATATATATATATATATTTATATGTATGTATGTATATATATATTTATATACATACACATTTAACCCCCACACACACATATATATAGTTTTTAAATTAATTATAATTAACATTTTTTGTCTTTCTCTCAAATTAATTTGGTGCAAATGTTAATTAGTATTTCATATTTAGATGATTATAGGAACGAGTATCTTTCTCATGTTGTAAATACAAAACCCTAACATGTAGCAAAATGGACCAATACAAACTTCATACCCGCAACTTTTCTTTAGCTCTATGCTGTATTAATGAAGTCAGGTAAATATCAATAAGCAGGCACTGTCTCTATATATATAGCTCTTGGCACGTAGCGTCGGTTAACTGATTTAGCTCTCAAGTTCTTGTAGTAAATTCGAAAGTCATGCTCTCTTCTATACTCGCGGGTATGTGTCAAATTAAACCAAAGTTACTAATTAGGTTTAGAAACCTGTCGTCACTTGCAATTTACTAAGCTGTTGACCTATATAATTAGATATTGAGAGTCAAATAAATTGCTGATCGAAACAGAAATAAATGTGTTTCCTTTTGACTGAACACATGAACGGTTTACAACGGCCTTTCAGGATTTGTATATGTCCTCAGCCAAAGTTTCAGTATAAATGTTCACATTTACCATCTGTAGAGTGCGGTATGAAATCCAGTTCTCAAACCAAAAAATATTGTATACTAAATTTATGAGACACTTGTACCACTTTTCTTCACGGGCGTAAATTAATTTTATGGAATATCAAGACGATCTGAAGCGAACATAAAGAATAAGCCTACATATGTTTGGCAGCTTTTTAATTACAGAAAAACAGTTTAAACATGACATTTGAAAAAAATACGTTGAAAGAAAGTGAGTTATGTAATTGTTATTATACTTAATGTGAAAGAGGATTACAAGTGACATGTCCATACATAAGATAAGAAAGGGACGAAGGAATTATTATTATTATTATTATTATTATTATTATTATTATTATTATTATTATTATTAATCATAATAATAATAATAATAATAACAATAAATAAAAAATGTGAATGAAGTATATCTTCCAATATTTTGTAAAATTTAAGAGAAGAGCAAGATTTAATATGGGGACAAGAAAAGACAGTGTTTAACAAAGTTTAAGAATATATAAACTGTATGTCTATCTTCTTTATGTAATCTTTGGTCTTGTGTTGCAAGAATAAAACCTTCAGTTTCAGCTTTCAACCCTGCACTACGTAGCCACTGATGGGTATCGTTTTTTGTCTACGTCAGCTTGTTTGGTACGGGCAAAGTATTGGCCATGAAGCGGTTTATCTTGCCATTGTTTCTGTATCTAGTCGGTTGCATCTGCCTTTGCTTTCTTTTTTAAGTATTTTGCAGCTTTAGCCGGTTTACCGTGCTGTACTTGTATTTCTGCGCCCAGCTGAAACTCCATTTTGAATTTGTTGGCTTCCTTTATTACGGAGTAAAGACGCTTACTACTATCATGTTCCTTGACACATATTATTATTATTATTATTATTATTATTATTATTATTATCGTATTGCCTTTGCTTTTTGTCAGACGACTTGCCGCTATTTCTCTACTAGCAAAAGTGCTGGTTCCATTCAATCATAAAAAATATCATTTTGTTTAGTGCATGGGGATAAATCTATGGAAGATACGAGAATTGCTCATGACTACGATATTTACAATTCATCCATTTTAGGGCAACCATGAATTTGATCCACGAATTTGTTTGCTTATTTGATATGACTCTCAGCGCCCCAATAAATATAGGCTGTTTTTTGAAAGACATTCTCATGTATATCGGTCGATCCTTGCAATTCATTTAGATTTCAAAGATATATTTTTCTTGGCTCGGACTGGAACATCGCTCAGATGACATGTCTTTTACAGACGTTTCTTCACAATTACGTCTGGCCGATTTTACGAGCAGTTGGAACGCTGAATGTCCAGACCATGATTCATGCCCCCACAAATTCGTCGGAAGTTTAATGTGGGACAAATCGACCAGTTTAGGAACATAAGACCGCTAACATGTCGTTGCAATTACTCTATCGGCGCCAGTAAGCCACACGCAATTATGTGTACAATGTCTCCGAATGTTTTCCACATAGGCGGCATATATTTTCTGCATTATTGACCCGCGAAGCTCCGTAACTGATCGGTTAGAGACCGAGACCAAGCACTCTAGTTATTGCGGTACAGAGCATTTATTTTTCTCATTTCTACCAAGTGCCTTAATGTTGAAGTGTTTTGATGCAGTTATAATATTTGTTAATCGAAAAAACATATAATTTTTCTGGTGCGTTCTTTGTTGAGGTCCAATATGCATCTTGGGAAAGAAAAGTGTGATGCTTTCGTAAAACATCCAACAAACAATATATATCAGTATCATAAACATATCATAGCCATATATATGCCGACAAAAGTCCCCGTGTAATTGTGATTTTCCAAGCCGAGCTCAGAAGTGGAACAAGGCCGAAACTATGAAGCACCCAGTGAGGAACGAACTCACTACTCATGCGTAATTGTTTTAGCGGGGCAAGCTTGCTAACCATTACCCCACCCCGAGGAGCCCAGACTCTCCGTAGTATATGTAGTGACTGTTAATGCATTTTTCGGACTCCTCGTAAATATATTTTCTCGTTCAAAAATGTATCTGTACGTTTCTTAATGATTCTAAGTATCCTGCTATTTCATGGATAGTAGTTTCTCAAAGTAGTTTCTCGGAGGTACGGTGGATAGCGGCTCGGATTGAGGATCGGAGAACCGAGTTCGTATTCCAGTCGAATCCATTACATTCACTTACGAGCTAATACCATTTGGAAAGGTATGGATCCTCCACCCCAGCTATGGGTAAATAGCTATGGGTTCTGTAGCCTTCGATGGCAACTGGTCTTCCGCAGAAAGAAATGTCAACCTACAGCGTGAAAAATCTGACTCGTCAGTCATCTATCGAATGATACATGTTCGCCTACGTGTGTGTCACGAATGGCAGATAAATGACTGACTGAGTTTCTGTAAGATAAACATTTTTTCTTGCAGTTTTTATGTGCCGGTCTTTGTATTTCCACAACCTTCTGAATTTTTTGAAAAAAAATATTGTGATCACATCCTACGTTCATATTGATCAACAGACAAACCCTATTTTGCTCATCTTTAATGATTACAGTTCGTTTGAAGTTATAATGCAACTCGCATAATTCTCAATAACTCGAATTTAGCTCGAAGATTGAGTTAAATTTTTATTTTGTTTCAACGTGATTTATTAGTCATTGGATTTATTATAAAACAAACGTCTGAAATTATTATGCATATTAAGCTAATATTAGCTTAAGGTCTCTGAAATCAAACAAAAAAAAGTTTTTTTTCTTTTTCCCATAATATATGTTGAAACATCGGTGGTGGAAAGGACCTAACAAATGATGAAAAACAGAGAAATTACTGAGTGACTTGTTGAGTGAGACATTCTTTGTATGGTACAAGTCACAGTCTCGCAGTTTCGAAGTGAAGTGTGTATTTATACTTTATAATGCTTCTTTTCAAATTAATAAGATAACTGTGAATCTTTTGAACGTTTCCAGGAGAGATGATTATGGAATGACAACCACCAAGTCCCAGATCTGAATCCGATGGAAAATCTATGGTGAATTGTGATGCTGAAATAATTTGAATGTATTAAAGAGTATGAAAGCAGAGAAGATATATGGGAAGCAATTTAAACCACCATATCTGAAATTGAAACTACCGAAGTAAACAATTTAACAAAAGCAATAGATAATATATTGCTGGTATTGAGAAGACGGGTGACTATATTAAAATGTAAACGCGTCAAAGACTTATATATGTTTGTTATTGGTTCTATTATGAGTGTAGATTAATTGTTGGTGATTTTATTACATTGTTATTGAAGTAAAATGTGGTTTTCTGGTTTTGCATAATAACTGCAAATGCAGTTTATTATAATGAAACAATAACTCTAATAAAGCATGTTGAAACTATATAAATATTTAAATCAAGCTTTGTTTTGATATCTAAACCAACTGTATAAATTTTAAGAAAAAACTCTCTAAGTAAAATCTAGTTATTGCGGTCTATGTCATCAGTATAATAACATGATGTGGATTTGCTTTGACTGTTCTGTCTTCACAGGAATGTCCTGTCAAATTATTATTATAATGGTTAGAAATTATCTATTTAGACATCTTATGCAAAAGTGAACTTTATATGCTTCTGTAATTTCAACTTACGGTGATAATTTTGAACACTTTACCTAGTTGCATCAGATAATTTAGAATAGTTAGCGAAAATGATAATCTTTTTACTGTTTCAGTATTTTTAAAATAGTGTAACGCATGGACTTCTACCACACATTCTTTCTAACTAACGTAGGAAAAAAGAGGACTTATAATATGATTCATTGTATTATTTACTTGTAAATCATTTGTTTTTCATTATTTATTTTTCATCATAGGAAATACTTAGAAATAGTCATGTTTCAATATTACATCATAAAAGCCACCCGTAACCAAAACAATATCAAACTAGACCAAAAATGCTGGGTGAAAGAATATTTCTTTTAGTTTACGAAAACCAATTAAGAATGGCATTCATTCAAGCAAACAAATACTGAAATTTAAATACAAGAGCGAATGTCACATGACCGGATCATGACAGAAAGACAACCCGAGATAACCAAGGAATAATTTAATGATCTGATTGTATTAGGTTGGTGCAAAAATAATGTCGTTTTCTCACATGAAGTTGAACTTCAAAAAACGACATTATTTTTGCACCAACCTAATACAATCAAAGAAACTGCAAGAAACTTAATAAATATCAAACGAATATCATTCATTGAATTTTGCACTATACTGGTAAGGCTCACTCTCTTAGTAAGTTAAATTTTTATTTTGTTTCAACGTGATTTATTAGTCTTATTGGATTTATTATAAAACAAACGTCTAAATTATTATGCCTATTAAGCTAATATTAGCTTAAGGTCACTGAAACATAACAAAAAAAGTTTTTTTTTCTTTTTCCCATAATATATATTGAAACATCGGTGGTGGAAATGACCTAACAAATGAAAAACAGAGAATTACTGAGTGACTTGTTGAGTGAGACATTCTGGTATGGTACAAGTCAAGTTAGTAAGTTGATCAGAACATGAATTATTCCAACTCGAATGAGCATCTTATCGGAATCAAGTTGCTCATCGTTCTTTCATCACAGGCACACGTGTTACACCTGTTCAAATCCATGAAAATGATAGAGAGAGCGGAATCAAATGACTTGGATATACTTTACATATATTTCTAACAATAATTATAGAATTATCTTGCTTCAATAAGTCATATTTCTACTATCACAATATTTTGTTATGGGTGACGATTAGAGTAGATCTAAGTATTTATTATGGCTTTACATCTCATTAATTATATAAAACTAATCCTACATTTCAAACATAAGAATCACTGTTCATAACATGCCCTATGTTGAATGTCAGGTGACGTCTGTTTATTGGCAAACAGTCAGTCCTACTGTCATTCAGCATCCAGGAAGTTAAATCGAGCAGTTTTTTTTGTTTTGGTGGGGTAGATATTTTTAAGCAAGGGTGAAGGCCAAATCTTCACCCCAACCCAGCTCGTACATGGTGCAAATCACGAACCCATACCGTCGTTTCCTTTGCGTACATATCTTTTCCAGACATATAAAGACCTTACGCCCGGCATGCAGTCCTCAATCTTTGAAAAAGCCAGAACTCGCAGATTTCTTTTTCTGGAATATTTCCTCGATAGCGAAAGAGTAGATGAATCTGGCCTACTCGAATCAGTTATATACCATGCGTGATACACGCGTATATGATTATGTATCTTTAGATAAATGATTGATGAGACAGATTTTTTTCCCGAAGTACGTTGCCATTTCTTTCTGCGTAGAACAGATGCCATCCAAGGAAGAAGAAGAATAGGATTCATAACTTTACCAGTAGATTCGACTGGAATTCGAATGCCTCTCTCCGATTTCTCATTCCGAGCCGCTAACAATTACGCCACTGCGCCTCCTCTCGTGCCTACTCGAATCTGGAATCATAAATATGGCTTATGCAGAGTTACAAAAGAATATCGAGGGGACACAATTCCTGTTGGGAATTATTACACAGAAAGTCCACTTTTCTTTTCGCGCTGCTTGTTGTGTAGATATGTGTTATATCTTCTCTGCGAGTGACAAATGTATATACGTATATATAAATTTTTAGATGATTTACCGGTGTAAAAATCTAACTTGGAACAGAGCGTGTTTGTCATTCTTTATCTTTTCAGCAATTCGGTTCCATCTTTGAAATAAGGTGTTATTACATCATAAATATAATAATGACCATAACGCCGGAAATGCAAATGGGAGAATAACTTCCTGATTGTATGGGTCTGGAAGCAGGATGATCCCAGAAGCCGGCAGTTTTGGAATGTGTCAAAAAAAAAAAACATACCACGGGTTGACCCAAGCCTTGTGAGGGAAATTGTGTATACGGAACACTTGGAGCAGTCGATAGCTGTGCTAGCACGAAGTCACAAGTCTTTGTGACCGAGGGTTTGAGTGTGCAGGTTTTTTTTTCAGATTGTGGATCATTCTAGATAACACGCTCTCTCCCAGAAACTGTAATAAAGGTATGCTCATCATAGTTGCAGTGTAAAATACAGATTGGCTCTGTGGGTGTTAAACAAACACAAATGTGCCAGATCGAGAGTCTGCAATAGGGATTTGGCTAGCCGCCCTTGTAGTCGAGTATACTCTCTATACGAGTGGCCAGCTATTACATATATAATTAATATACGAAAATGTCATAAAAGAATAAAATCTGTTTATTATATGTGAAATAAAGAAGACAATCAAACATTGCAAACGAATTTTCGATCTATTATTAACTAATTTTCGATGTATTATTAAATCGTCTAATAGGAATAAACCCCTGTTAATGTTTTCGACTTTAAAAGATTGCTATTCCTCTGTGTAAAGTTTCTATTTTTGTACATTCTGCAATGACATTGCATCAGAATTTTCGTGAAAAAAAGATTATCATAGTTTGAGAATTACTTGGGTTACAAAACATAGAATGAGTAAAAGGGGAAAAATCAGTTTCCTTTCATTGTTAGACACGCCTTCAATAATATCTCAGTTGACAGATCCTTACAATCACAGGAAAAAATAAAAAAAAGTTTCCTTCTTCAAAAGCGTCGTTAAACTTACATACGTATATAAAAATCTGTGTGGGATTGTATATATATATATATATATATATATATATATAGCAAACACAGACACATACATTCATATTTGTAACTTTTTCAAACACAAGGATTTTTGGGAACCCCATACAATATCGTCGATTCTGTGTAATAATTGAATGGTATACATGTGTTTTTATCATTTGATATTAGATGTAGCAGCATTAATATAATAGGTCATGAATTTATATAGTTGTTTTTGAATAAGTAAGTCGTACCCACCCAACACACACACCTGCACGCATCTATATACATTTGAGTATATATATATATATATATATATATATATATATATATATATATATATATATATATATATATGTGTGTGTGTGTGTGTGTGTGTGAAAAGAGAACGGAAGATTGCAGTTTGGATAAATGCGATTTTGCGAGCGTTTACGATCGAAAGATTGCTTCCCGAGATAGGCATGAGTAAACCTTTAGACACGCCAAGATTTTTTTATTTTTTTAAAAATTTGTTTTTGTCATTTTATTTCGGTTGATATTATTTTTGCTGACATCTAAATGCATTTGCACTTTGCAGAATGATGTTTACTTTAAAATTTTATCTATTTCATTTTCTTCTTCTTTGAATAATTCAACGTCTATATCGTTGGTAAAAGCAGCGACAATTCAATGCGAAAATTTCATCCCAAAAAATCTCTTCCACAACAGAAACACGTAGTCGGCGAATAGAAAACCTATCGAAAAGTGTCTTTAATTTTTCTTCCTTTATATTTTTTCAACCTTCAATATTCCTGCATAAAATGTGTTCTTGAATGATATATACACGCAGCACTATATATATATATATATATATATATATATATATATATATATATATATATATATATATATATATATATATGTTTGTATATTTGTACTCACATTTAAATGTTCATGTATTTTTACACGCACAAGGCAATACAAAAACTTCATAAATTTTTCATAGCACGAGCAACGGGAATATATTACTCCTATTTAGAACTATTTTGAGAAATCTACGATAGGTCTTAGATTTTACAGTAGCCTTAGAAATATTTTTCTTTCATGCCATTATTCATCGCCCCTATCCCATATCTCAGAGACGAACATTCCTATCCCTTTTCTTTATCGATTATAAATGTTCAGACGAGCTATATCTTTTAGCGTCACAAGTTTGGACATTCGCGCTTAGGTTCCGATATTCTCCGTACAGGGCATCAAATCATACTCCTTCTCCCCATATTACTTTCCAATTGCGAAAGTTTCACGAAGACATCTTCTTCCTCAGGAGTATCTCTCTCAGAAACAGACTCCCTCCAGAATCTTTCCTCGTTCACTACAATCTTAAAC
>OZ038482.1:96907119-96934619 GCA_964036315.1 Acanthosepion esculentum | reverse complement strand
TTATTATTATTATTATTATTATTATTATTATTATTATTATTATTATTATTATTATTATTATTATTATTATTATTATTATTATTATTATTATTATTATTATTATTATTATTATTATTATTATTATTATTATTATTATTATTATTATTATTATTATTATTATTATTATTATTATTATTATTATTATTATTATTATTATTATTATTATTATTATTATTATTATTATTATTATTATTATTATTATTATTATTATTATTATTATTATTATTATTATTATTATTATTATTATTATTATTATTATTATTATTATTATTATTATTATTATTATTATTATTATTATTATTATTATTATTATTATTATTATTATTATTATTATTATTATTATTATTATTATTATTATTATTATTATTATTTATTATTATTATTATTTATTATTATTATTTATTATTATTATTATTTATTATTATTATTATTATTCCGGAATTCGATATCATTTTATTGTTGGTAGAATGTGATTTGTATAGTTAATTCTTCTAGCAGTGTTCGTTTTTCAGTTTATGTGGTATAGACTCTTGCTCACGTGGAAATATCTCACAAAAAGAAACAATAAAAACATATATTGGTTCCACAAACACAATATTTTCGAACCGTTTGGATATGCCATTTATATGATAATAGCTCAATTAAGTAATATCTGCAACCAGCACAAGGGAAAAACACGGCAATAAACCTGACAAATGCTTCCTGATGAAAAGAAAATTTCGCTTAAAAACATAAATGGTAAAAAATGACTACAAAAATAGAAAGAGGAAGCATAAAAGTACCAACTCACTAGCAATCAAAGGATAAGAAAACGAGAAAGAAATATACTAAATACATTTCAATAATTATTCGAAAGAAACTGACGACATGAAATATGACGTAAAGTCGCGGAAACGCGCGTGATATAAAAAACTGACGTCATAGTTAAGAAAATACTTATTTTTTTATAATGATTTAGCGTTACACGAATCTACCGATACATTGGATAATTTATATCGAAATATATAACCAAACCCAAGAAAAGAAACTTTAATATCGGGAAAATAAATTTGAAAGTATATGATAAATAATTTAGCTTTTGAATTCTAAGGTTTTATAATACATGTGGCCTATGACTGGTGCAATTATAACATATAGTAAATAATTGCATACATTGTTATATATACACCATAAATTTATATAGATATATACACAGATTTTAAATATATTTACAGCTATAGATGATAAATAACTATAGTGTCGATAATCAATTCAAAACCAAATAGTGACTGTAATTTGCACCACTTCAGCGACCGTTTATGCCTAGATGTTTGCTTAAGTCGAGAAACTGCGTATAAATATAGTATATTTTGCTCTCCGTCATTCTTTCTCTCTGTCTGTCTCTCTCTCTCTCGATATATATATATATATATTTAGATATATATATATAAATATCTATCTATCTATCTATCTATCTATCTATCTATCTATCTATCTATATATATATATATATATATATATATCTATATATATATATATATATATATATATATATATATATATATATATATATATATATATATATATATATCGTAGTTGATGGCAAAATCAAAACCGAAAATATCGTACTGCACCATATGTTATTTCTATCCCCCTCCAGACCAATTTTAGACAACAATCACTACCTCACGCTCTGGTTTATTTCTATATGGACAAACAACATTCTTCTTCTTCTTCTTCTTCTTCTTCTTCTTCTTCTTCTTCTTCTTCTTCTTCTTCTTCTTCTTCTTCTTCTTCTTCTTCTTCTTCTTCTTCTTCTTATTATTATTATTATTATTATTATTATTATTATTATTATTATTATTATTATTATTATTATTATTATAATTATTATTATTATTATAATTATTATTATTATTATTATTCTTATTCTTATTCTCCTTATTATTATTATTATTCTTATTCTTATTCTTATTATTATTATTCTTATTCTTATTCTTATTCTTATTCTTCTTCTTATTATTATTCTTATTCTTATTCTCTTCTTATTCTTTTATTCTTATTATTCTTATTATTATTCTTCTTCTTATTATTATTATTATTATTAAAATTTCGAGGGTGGCTGATAATTTCATAAGGTGACTATGAAGGAGTGATGTTTGAGATTTGAAATCTTACAATAAATTAATGTCATCCCTTCTTATTAATAACCGTATTGTTTATTTCCAGTTTAACTGACATCTGACTCAGCAAAAATATTGTTTATCCTGTTCAACAAAAATTTAATCAGCAACTGATGTTGTCTCTAACCCAAAATGATGAACCCAATAGTCATACTTGGTTAGAAAACGTTCAAGGAAACTATCTGGATCCAACTAAAAACATTGTCAGATTTTTCCGTGATGGGATCAGTCTCGAGTTCTTTTGATTAGATGTAGCGGCCACTAAGCAGAATGCTTCGTCATTGCCAAGTTCATTTGGCGGATTATTCTCAGCTCTCTGATTTAATATGCTAATAGCATCGGTTGTCTAATTTATAGTCAATTGCCTGTCACCCATTACCATGTGGTGAACAGGATGAATGTTTTCCTCGACACTGTCCGGTGCAGGACGTTCAGATATTAGATTATCTTCAATAGTACCCCTTTTCACTCCTAAATTCCGCTGCTCACTTTTGTACTATTGACAAAGCTGGAACGTCGATCCCTAATGCAGAAACCATGTGAAAATGAATACTTTTTTCTCAACGTACTGGATAACAATACGATGACAAATTTAGTCCGTTTTACAGGGAAGTCGCTACAAGTTACTTTTGAACCATTCTTTGAACAGTCAGATATAAATTTACCTGGAGAGAAATGAGGCAGGTATTAAAAGGAAGAGTTTAAAATTAGGCATGCAAGGATTCAGAGCTCTACCATCATTCCTTCAATGTCAGCCTATGAGTTTTTTTCAGCCCACCCTTGTTATTATGTAACATATTATGTAAACATAGGCTACTCACGTCGCATGTAACATATTATGTAACATAGGCTACTCACGTCGCAACATCTTGAGCCAGGTAATGATGTAAAATGGTCATATATTCATGAAAAAAAAAAAGTTGTTGTGGACGGTAATATGCCTTTAATATATTTAGTAATATTAATGCTCTCTCGTTAAATATGGCATTGACCACTTTTTCTCTGGTGTACCTTTCTAGCATACTCCATTAACTGTAGCTTACTTACTTTTTTATTTTACTTAAAATTATATAATTATTTTACCCCATGCAAGGAAGTAAAGCCACAAAAAAGGAGTTTATTGAGCGTGATAGAATAAGAAGAAAAAACGAAATATTAAGAAGCGAAAGCCATAGAAGAAGAATCGAGAAGACCGTAGATAACGATAGAGATTGCATTTAAATGTTTGAAGACCAAAGATGGCTGAAAGACAATGGAGTCGGGAGAAATGCAAGAAAATAAAATTTTAACGTAGAACTTACGGTTACATCTAGTCAATAAATGAACTTATATTTTTAACATCATAAAGGAGTACCATAGTAAACAGTTTGCTCTGAGTTTATTTAATTCTTTAGTTTTATCGTTATATTTCTTTAATAAGAAAAACAGACGTCTTTCTGATATGAATCATTAGATTTAATTGCATAAATAAAAATGGTTGCGAAATTTCTAAAATATTTTTGTCGTTTTTAAAACATTTGTAAAAATATGTCCTCCTGTATTTATTCATTATTTTTTTATTTTTAATCATGTCTTTTATTAATCAATCCCTTTTAAAAAAAACAAAATTTCTTCCGAGTCCTCTTTATTCTCATATGCCTTTGCTCATCCGCTATGTTGCCTTATCTTTATCCTTTATGTTTTTGCTTTGTACTCTAATTTAAATATTACAGCAGCCTATCGTAGCTCCCGTATCAGCTTCACCATTTTCATGCGCAAGGAAATAAACCGTGAATAATAGACGCAACGATATTTATCTTCTCGATTCCTTCACAAAAATAATAAAAAATTCCTAACGTATGAAAAGTATGATACTACCCACATTAAAAGAGTCCGACCCGCTTTATTCGTTCGCTAATCCTAACCTCATCCTCCTCTCAAAGCGCAACATATCCATCTATTTCATTTCATCATGCCTCGGGTGCGTGTAAAGAAGTAGGAAAGCATTTTGCACCTGTATAAGCTCACTATGTGCATACAAATCTACAAGTGAGTAAGTAACGTTGGCACGAGTCTTTGTTTATATGAACATAAATATGTGCAATAAATGGATATAAAATTCATGACGTTTGCTGAAAATATATCGCAAAATTCATCAAAAAGATACAACTCATCATAAGCGTCTTGAATATAAAGCCTTTTTTTTTTCATGAATAAGACGACATGTCAAAATGAATTTATCTGATGATCCGTGAACGCAAATTTGCTTACCTGGTCTCCACTGGCTGTTGTCAGCTAAAAATTACTGAAGCAGTTTATTTCCCGACTAAACGATGAGAAACTGATAACATTAGTTGAATCTTAATTGAGTCTCGTTTTCCTGAATAGCTTTCCATTACATCCACTAATGTTCTTCGCAAGTCGTATGTAAAAACAAACAAACAAACAAAAAAAAACAAACAAAAAAACAACAAAAGCGTGTGACACCCAATAACAATCCTGTGAAGAATTTTTCGATTTGGTTTGTCTTGTTTTACGGCATATCAACCTCAATGTGTTATTTAATGCCGATAAGATTTTTAATGCTGGTAATATTTTTTAGTGAAAGATTTATTCCTAGTAGTCTATTTTTACACTTTCATAGTGTTTTATTAGCCCCAGTTTGGGGGGTTAACAATTTGCCAATAACTGGACCCTTCCGGAGCAGGGCGAACTTGGAAACACTTAACACAATTAAGACGTGATTTCACAATAAAGAGGTGATTTCACACTCCTCAAAGGCTCCTGATCAGAGGCCTTGCTGTTGGATGTAGTTTATCGTCATACCCAGGACGGGATGAATTTTTGCATTACTCAAAAGATAAGATGAGACGAAACGTCACGCCGACGGTGTTTCTTGTCAATGGTTACGATTCGGGGCATCCAAGCTTTCACCACCTTGTATTCCCAAGTTATTAGTTACTGACCAAACTCAACGTTGCTTATTATCGGATATCGGAGGATCGGTGTTGCAACGTGATATGGCCGTAAGCCGAGAAAAATGTAACCATCTGAATACTTTTTCAATTAACGAAACTAAACGCATTCTAATATTTCATCTCTGACAAGCGTTTTGAGAATTAAAAAAAAACACGCTCAGCATTCAATTAATTTTTTCAATTAGTGCAATTCATTCTTGTTAATTTCTTCGTTGTTTTCAGACAAAGAACATGATTTAATACAGCTTGATCACGCCAGTTAACAAATGTGAACCATGCTTCAAGAGGAAATACATTTTTACTTGCCCAGCACAACCACGTCTATGTTTTATTCAGCTTCGGGAGATAGCGACTGAAAAACGACAAATATAAACTGGGCAAAACTTTAAATAAAGCGTAAGGGTTGTTATTTAATGTGTAAAATTTATTTCAGAAAATAACTTTTTTTCTTCCTTGATAATCTAGATATTCAGTTATCCGGAATTTCAAATTATCCGCTCATATCTTTTTTATCATCTGTCCCGCAGTGTACGGATAATTGACGAATACAACTGTTACACTTCCCCTGAGAATGCCAGTTTTCTCAAAGATATGATTCCATCTTTTGCACTGACACCATTCAAGGTAAGGGAAAACAAACCCACCATGAGTTTGTTTTAAAGAAAAAGAGTGTATAAACTCCTTTTATTGTTTTTTGTTATTTCTTCATTCACTTTTTGGTTATGCACTAAATAAAATTTAACAGTGCATAATCACCGGCGTATTTTCTTTTTAAGAATAATCACCCAACACACGTTTATTTTTTCCGCTCGTGTGTGTTTATCTGTTTTCCGTGTCTATACGCATCATTGGTGTTTTTTTGAAATTATTTGGTCGTTCGCTGTTTACCGATTAAACCATTTTACTCGGCACTCGCTGCAAGATCCTCATCTGTCATGGCTAATATGTCCCGCCTTCTATTCCTTCTTTACCATAACACATTGAGATAAAATAGTTTCTCTCTTGAGAGTTTCAAGTGCACCCAATCGGATATTAGTATAAGAGATGAACTCTAAGTGGAAAAATGTTCCTAATATATTTATTTTTCGTTTATCCAAGAAATTATGTCGGCATATCTTGAAGAATTTCTGTAATTATACATTTCTTCTCTCTATATATATCTGAAATGAGCTATTGTAACTATTTACATTGTTTTCCTATATTTATTGCCATATTCATGACGTTTCGGCCTTTGTACTCTCCTTCCTTCAAGTGATATGCGTTTGTATTTCAAACTGAACCCTTTATTTAGTCCACGGGGGACGATTTTCTAGATATCTCATTTTCAGTTAATTCTCATTAGTAACTCAGCTGTCCAAGTTTTTGTTGGCCATTCATTGACGTCACACCAACTTTAGATCAAGTCAAGTTTGGATTACTTCAACTAACACGTTTATCCCCCAAGATATATGTCCTTAGTGACACGCGTGGACTAAGTAAAGCGTTTGGCTCGAAAATCTAACGTATACAACCTGAAAAGGGCCGGGGGGGGGCACAACGTCCGAAACCCCATATTTATGACAATAAGGATGAGGACAACAGTTCGAAGAATAAAAATAGTGTTTTTAAATTTCTGTCGGTCCACGAGACTTTTGAACTTCCTCCTTACACAGGGCAAGTCTTCTCACGTATTTATTCTCATAACACCTGGATCATTTTTCTGGCCTCAGCAAGGATTATCCAAGTCTCACACTCGCAGAGAAGGATGAATACAACCGGCCATTTGAAGATCTTGAACCTGGAATGAAAGCTGATGATGCTTTTCCATATCCTTTCCGGTCTACATGCAATTATATGTTGTATCAATTCCGAAACTCCAGCTAACAGTTTTGCATAAACCTCAAACAACTTAAAATTGCCGTGTATTTTTTAATTTATTTCCAGTATCATTATACAAAAAACAAACAAACCCAGACAAACAATACTGTAAACATTTATATTCATATATCTTGTGATTATCTACATTTAAATCCATGACATTTTTATAATCTACGATGTTGTTGATTTATTTTAACAAACAGCTGTTTATGTTGCCAGTTCCATTGTGATTCATAATAGATTTTTTTGTTTGGGTACATTTCATTTAGGAGTCTAAATAATAAGCATTAATTCCGTACGAAAATCTTATAAAACCCTTCTTAAGGTTAAAAGCAAACAAATACTTTTAGAATAACGATTATCTATACATAATACGTAATTGGGGAACTGTGTTCAAATGCTCTTTACCATTGCATTAATGCCCTTGGGAAAAACAGGATCTCATTTCTTTATATCTTATCAAACATTTGGTCAGAAACTCAGTATACTCAGCTCTCTAGCATTGGGTAGCAGCCGGTCTAATACAGAACATGAATTTGAATCAAAATCTATTGAAAAATGAAACATAAAAAAAAACACAATTATCTTTCTCAAAATGTCATAATAATTCCGAGATATTAAAATGGAAGTTGTGAAGAGTCGTAATTGACTATATCCTGAAGTGATATTGAACTTTAAGAAGAAAATAAAATAGAATATTTACTTGCGTATTGCTATCATTTCTAAGCAAATCCATGATCATGTTGCTTAGTAAGTTTTTGCTATCCGACATATTTCCATGAGGTTTAATATAAAATACCAACTACAATTTTATCATGTCTGTTAAAGCTCTTTTGAAAATGTTACTCGAATTTGGACATCGTGATTCTTTACTGTTATCTATTCAGATTTTTTTTTAAATCGTTTTATCTTTGTTCCGTTCTCTATCCATATTTTCTCATTAAAATGTTATGTTTAAAATTGTGTTACAATTAATATAGGGGAAATATGAAAACATCGAGACAAATGAAAACAAAACATACTTAGTTTACACATAATGTTGCGTAGTGAAAACAACGAAAATATTTTTTACTCAAAAAATACTCTGATGTCTAGAGACTTCATTAACAACTAATGAACCTTAATTGTATGTTTGATGGGCGGTCATAAATTACATTCTAGCGGAAACAAAAAACTTGTCCTACATATAAAAGGTTACGTTAACCTCAACAGCGCGTTCTAAATTATAATATAACATTAGATGAAAATATATGTACAAAATAATGATGTAATCTGTAAGAAAATCTATTTTAATTTCAATGTAATTTATCTGTCCAATTGCTGAATATTACCCCCTAATTTATTTTGGCATTATTTTGTTAATAGCAAACGATTTATTTCAAAATAGTTTAAAAAAATGAAAAATATATTTCCACATATACACGTATATAATTCAAATTGAACATAGAATGTTTAAATTTATAGGCATTATCTGTCTTCTCATTCATTACATCGAGAAGTTTGCCTGTAATTAACTTTTCGTTTTCCTCACTATGTTCTGGAAGTGTATGCCAAATTTTGATTGGAATCATATATTTTAATATCATGTGAGTAACACTGATTACAGCGTATGAATTGGTTAATCGTTAATATTTTTTGGTTGAAATAATGATTTAATTACGTTACGAAGACAGAGAAAGGAAAGATAAAAGCCAGTGTATAATTCTTGCTAATCTCGCTTCCAAATATTTAGTTTAACATCAGAAGTCCTGACCGTAGAAAATCCACTTTCAAACGTGTTCCCCGTGAATTTCTACCTGAGAGAAACTCTTCTCATTAGGCGCGATGACGGCCAATTTTTATTTTTATTAACCATAATGGCATGTTTTATGTCCTTATTATTATGTTTAGAATCTATTCATAAATACATCTTTAAGGTATATAAATATATCACGAATAAAACGTGCGAAAACTCAGCAAACATTACAGACAGTGGAGACAAAGTTACTGAGATAAGGTATCGTTCGGTCATTGTCGCCACTACCAAGAATATTCATATTAACTAGCATAGAAAATGATAAGATATCCAGCATGATCATCGACCTGTTGGATGGATGATTGCAGATTTGTTCATAGTTGACTCATGTTACCTAGTAGATCGACGAATAAAAGAGACCGATTTGTCATATAGACTGAGGTATAAAACTGGTTAGAGTTTGCGTATAGATTTTATTATAAACGAAACCAATTTTTGCATACGGATAAAGTATGAACCAAAGCACTTTTATCTATGAGAGTAAGTATAAGTACAACGAATTTTTACCTATAGTGCCAGTGTAAACACGATAAATATATACATATCTTATCAAGTATACTCAATTCATATTTCGATTCAGTAACCGAACAAATTTTATGTCGTAAAATCAATCTACCTACGGACAAACCTTATATTTGTGACAATGTGTAAAAGAGAATGAATTAACAAATATTTTACATAATGATGATTAAGCGTTTTATTTAATCGTTTCAACATCATTAAAGAATATGTTTATTTACTTTATGGTCTCACAGATAAGAGGAAGAAGGATGACATCTGAAAGCTTTGCTTTATTCTAATAATTATATGTACATATACATGCAAATAGCATTTTACGTTTTGGTTAGAATAAAATATACTTCGAAAATGGCACAAATATAATGGAGAACTATTCCACAACGAAAAGGAAAATATTACAATACATAAAAATAATGAGCTACGTGGAATATTAACGTCTGGTTTCAGATCGGCATTTACTAATATGAATATTAACAAAACCAATACAGCTCGATGAGATGCAAACAAATGCTTGGCGCCTTCGAAAACTTTGGCATCAATAAAATTGCAGAAACAATAAATTAAATATAAGATAATGGTGACATACTGGGAGACATTAGTAGACACATCTTAGTAGCGCTGCCTCAAAAGACAGATGTATATGAAAGCGAGGTGCGTTAAACATTCAAATTGATGAGCCACATAACTAAGCTCGGATTCTAACTGTAATAAACGAAAGAATTAAGTCCAACTGAAGACAAGGACAGTGTTTCGTTAAATACACTGGAGCAAGAAATGCAGTATTTGTGATCAGAATATCTTAAACTACAGGGTACGAGTTCTATTTGAGGACATATTGTTTTAAGTTCACTGCACACTCAAATCATTTATAATGTTTTTATTTTATTTCAGATAACCCAGTCAGAGGAAGATGCTAACCCAAGAAACAAAAAGAAATGCAGTCATTGTTGCATTAGCTGCAAAACATAGTGATTTAAAAATTAGTAAATTTTTACATGTTGCCATGTCATTTGCTCATAAGGCTCGGTTGGAGCTAGGGGGATGTGATGGCAATGTTACCCCTGCAGCTAAAAGAAAAAAGCTTTCACAGCGCGCTGATACCGAGGGAACACCAGAATTTATACGTAATGTTCAAAACAACATCGATGAGCACCCCGGAAGATCAATGATGTCCATCGCCCAAGAACTCCAGATATCAGAGTGGACTATCAGAACTGGTACATCAGGACATTCGCTGTAATGAGGAAAGGCCAATATATATCAGCGAAGACACAGCAAAACCGTCTCGTGCGTTTAAAACGGTTGCTTAACAAAGTCAAAAATACTCACGAATATGGCATGTTTTTGTTTTTCTCTAACGAAAAAAAACTTTGACCAGATCAGAAAACAAACAGACGAATTGACTATGTGCTTCCCCTTCTGAAGTACATGGATGCACACCAAATATCCGGCTACTGTGATGGTTTTGGGAGTTATGAGCAGTGAAGGTCACCTTACATATTCCCACAAGGTCTTAGGGTCAATCCTGCTGGATACATTAATGTTCTTAAAACGGTTGTTAAGCCCTGGATAAATAAAGTATGCAATGGAAATCCCTATGTTTTTCAACTAGACTCTGCAACTTCTTACAAAACCATTGTAACCCAGGATTGGTTATCAGAGAATATTTACGATAATGTGACCCCCAATATATGGTCCCCTAACTCGCCAGATTTAAATCCTATGGACTATTACGTTTGGGGCGTCATTGAAATGGAGACTAATCAACATCCTCATAGTACCATAGCTGCACTGAAGGCCACCATTCTGCATGTGATGTCCAAAATTAATAGGGACCACTTAATTGAAGCTTGTGGACACTTTCGTGCCCGAATAGAAGCAGTCATTGAAGCCAACGTTGGTTTCATAGAATAATTAGATAAAAAAGTACATGAAAGATAGTTGTGTCAATTTGAATTAAATATATACATTGTTTGCTGTTTATTTAACATACTGAAAATGTCCTCAAATAGCATTCGTACCCTGTACAAGAAGGAAGAATGTATAACACAGATATCTTTTTGAACTACGAGGAAAATTTGATTTATTTGAGAAAGGCATAAGAATAATCAAAAATATATACAGGGTGCAAGTCGCTTGCAAACGGATAGAAAATTATTAATTACACAAAAATAGAAAAGGGGCTTAAGACAAGGATACGTCTGCCCACAGGATTATTTGCGCGGTAAAGAGAGGAAATCCTAAAAGAACAATAATTGTCTAACAGGATATTCTATCGGTGGTTAGTGGATTTAACAAAATATACGAACCGATGCCGTCTTGATGGCAGATATAATATATACTGCAGGATGTAGAAAAGCTAGTATAATAAAGCAGGAAATTTAGTATGCATCAATTGTCAGAAGATAATATATAGTTGTCAGTAATATGACTAATTGATCCATTTGTTTTTTTTTATCAAACAATTTATTATTTATTTCAAGCCAAAAAATGTTTTGAATTGAAGAGGCTGCTTACAATATCCGGTGTTCCTAAATTAAGTATGAGCAAGAGCGCAATATACCTGCAAATATTTGAATATGTGAAAATAAGACCAGTAGAAAGATTTATTTAAAAATGGGAGGGTAGTATCAGATGAAAAATTAATATGACACCGAAATTCGAAGATCATTTGGGATAGCGAAACAAATACTCCAATAGCTAAACAGAGTATAAAGGATTAGAAAAAAAAGGAATGAATGTTCAACTGCGATTTAATATCGATCTCATATGACAGTGGATGAAACACAATTTCTTCAAGGGTTCGGCGGAGGAAACTTGAGGCAAGAGAGATGTGGATCTGTAAAAGTGAGTGCTGTGGGTAGAATATGTGAGCAACGAGAAAGATTTACAGAAAAAGTAAACAAATGTAGGAAAGAGATGAAATTTATGGGACCTAGATGTGGAGAGGGTTTGATTATTTGACACTGAATTGAATTACTGAAGTTTGCGCGGACACAGGGATTCATTGTGTAGCCTATTTAACAACAATGTGCAAATCGGTGGCATAAAAGTTAGTGCTATGGTTTATAAAGGAATTCGGATAGAGTGTAAAAAGACCAATGCTACAAAGAGCTAAACTGTTTTGAAGTGACACTATATAGAGAAGGAGGAGGAGGAAGGGAAGAGGAGGAAGAAGTAGTAGTAGTAGTAGTTCTATTAGAAAAATAACGATACAGTACTATTTCATAAATCCATATAATTTCGTACTGTATTCAAACTCAGTAAGATCAATAGAGTGGTCATTTTTTCTTATCGCTTGGCATCGACCACTCAGCCGACATTATTCCTGGTAACAGAAAGAGTACAGTTTAATTGAATACAAGACACGTAATGATTAGCATTTTAAATATACCGACGCCAATTGTAAAGTAAATCTTGACATAGGTAGTGATAGAAAAGACATAATAAATCAGTACATTACAATATTGATGGATAATGTACCATATCAGATGAACAAAATGGTTTGTCAATTCAGGCCGAATGGATAGGAAACACATTTGGCAAACACCAGAGCGTATATATATATATATATATATATATATATATATATATATATATATATATATATATATATATATATATATATATATATATATATATATATATATATATATATATATTTGAAAATATTTTTAGTGGTACAAAATCTAATTAAAGAAATGATAGGGTGTAGCTTATTATTACATGACATTTTTAAAAGCAAAGCAACCGGTTTCGCTCCCACACTTCTCTCTCTCTCTCTCTCTCTCTCTCTCTCTCTCTCTCTCTCTATATATATATATATATATATATATATATATATATATATATATATATATATATATATATATATATATATATATATATATATATTTGCTGGTAATACACGTTAGTCTATAATACTGTCAAGAATGTCTGCGAAATATTGCAGGAGGTTTTCTCCAGCATAGACAAGTTTTACAATTGCAAATATGCCTCTTACCTCCATTTAACGAACTGTTTAAATATAAAATCCAAGTGGATATCATGCTTCGTACTTGAGGCAGATAGTATCCTTGCTTTATATCATTGGAATATAGTGTGAAAAGTTATTTCTTGGCGCATTACCCCGTGCGTAGGGTCGCATCAATTATTTATTGTCTTTACATTGGATTATATGTTTCATGGCTACATGTTTAATGCATCACAGTATATATTTGCTCAGCTTTAATTCAGCTATTCTGATTTTCTTACAATGACGTCAGTCTCTATATAAGCTTTTCTACAAGCCATGCTGACTGCTACTTCGTAGCCATTTTCACGGTTTTACTTCCAAGTTGTCAGTATGGCATGCTTTTTCTTACGTTTGCATTTTACTTATTGTATTCCTTTTCTTTCCGTCCATTCTTCTGTTGATCTAAGTGCAATGTTTGGCTTCTTAATCGTTTTTCACATCATTTGTGTGTAACGGCAGTTCTTTCGGTGACAATCCTTCAATACTGTATCATCTTCACTCTCCATCATTTCCATCAACATGTACCCTGTCGAAAACTTCTCTCTGGCATTTCAATAATAACAATGATGATTATTGTTGTAGCATACCTACGAACGACAATGGGTATGCACCTATTCCCGTAAATAAGATAGTAAATACTGTATGTTGGTCTGCATTTGGAGATTCCTTTCCAGCTGTGCTGGTCGAACTCTCTACCTCCGGACAGAAATGATCCCCAGGCGAGGCTATGTCGAAGGGCAGAATCCCGTCTCGGGAAACAGCTACCCGACCCCGTTTCATACGGGGTCTACGGGGAATTTTGGGCCGAGCCTAAGGGCTCGGATACCCCACATTACATTCGCCCTTTTGAAACATCCGATTACGTGGTGCGGTTAGTAGTTACTCTGCGGTTAGAGATTCGTTTCCAGCTGTGCTGGTCAAACTCTCTGCCTCCGGACAGAGAGTATCCCCAGACGAGGCTATGTCGAAGGATAGAATCTCGTCTCAGGAAACAGCTGCACAACACCGTTTTATACGGGGTCTACGGAGAAATTTTGGCCGAACCTACAGGCTCGGATATCCTACATTAAATTCAGCCTTCTGCCACATCTGACCGCCTGGGACGTTTGGTAGTTATCCTGTAGTTGGGGATTCATTGTGAAATTCACTGGACTCACGTCTAGCAGTTGAATATTTCCGCTGGCGAATCCTATATTTGTCCTAACGATTATCGTTCATTAACAACTTTCTTTTGATTATTCTGTTTAGTAACCTTCCCTAGGTTACAATAATTATATTAACAATACATTTTGTAAACATCGATTAGTTATGACTTTCTCTCGAGATCAGGTTTTATCAAAATTTCTCAAATTGCGAAAATCCTATTGAATATTAATGCATTTTGATTTCATAGATATCCAATTCATCCGGATGTTTTCCGACCTCCTAAAGTAGCGTTCCATGAAAACGATAGTCATTGCATATTTCATAAATATTATATTTCTCTAGATGTATTCAGGCAGTTACTAGCTTCTAACTCTTTCAATTTCAACCTGTGCTGAGCTACATTTATTTGAAGAACAGTTTTCCATAAATACTGTTTAAATCGATTACATTTGTTTTCTCGAGTTGAGTAGAAACAGGATTTTACATTTCCAAACTTCCCAACGCTTCATTTTTGCTTTTCTTTTTCAGTATCTGTTCTAAGTTTATATATTTACATAGGAAGGCGATGTGCACAATTCATAGCGGACTATCGTTCATACGTAAAGAGAAACGTAGATATACGTGACAAAAATCATATTTTCTTTCATTTTGTAGGTTAAATGAGTCATTGGCATAAATCAACATAGCATTTTAGTCGAATCATTTCTTTCTCAACAAGGTTAATCTTAATAATCCGAATAGCGCTAGGCTCATAATACCCAAGAATAATAATTTTTCATTGGATGTTGCTTTCGAATATTTGTCAGATCGATTTGTAAAATTTTCTAGACGATGGTTACTCACAAATTCTGATATACCAAAATTTCGAAAATTCGCAAGAGAGATTATACGACTGGAAAATATTTATCACATATCCGACGTCTAGCGCTGGTTGGAAAGTCATGATTGATTTTGTCATGTGGCAGAGCCAGAACGGAACAGAATTTTTCCTCTCAGGGATCCTATCTATCTATCTATCTATCTATCTATCTATCTATCTATCTCTCTCTCTCTCTCTCTCTATATATATATATATATATATATATATATATATATATATATAATAGCAGCATGGCCCGGCGTTGCTCGTGCCTGATTCAAAATTCGTACGACTCATAAAGCAATCGCTATCACTTGACTTAAAATATTTTTGCCCTTCCTTGCCTTTAACGGAGTGCCCTTTGCCGTGCTGATGTTGCTACATGCCTTACTTCTTGCCTATCTCACACTGCGAATTTTTTCTAAACATTAAATGTGTTACGAAAAAAGAACTAAACAAAATGAACACAAAACGATCAGCTTTAAAACAGGACTCGCGACTGGAAAAACCGAATGAAAAAAGAATGTTAACAACGAATACTTTTCCACACCCAAACCAGTTCTGCGGAATCAGAATCAACGTTGAGTTTAAGCAAGCGAATGAGACAATTGGAGTAACGTGCCATGCAGGTTTAAATTTTTTACACTTGTGCCGAATGCAGCAATCGATTTTTTTGCATGCTAGCATGCTAGTTAACATTCAGTCAGCTGTTGGCTCTCACGCTGGCCAATAGAATCTTTCTGCCTCTTCGTAGCAGCCTGCTTTAGGCTCTCACTCTGGCCAGTAGAAAATGGCCGCAAACTACATGAAAGCTGGCGTAGAAGCATGAAAAAATCGATTATTTCTACTATCGATGGGAGTTGGGGAAGGCAATGTCGGTCTTGGTCTTCCCGCGAACTTGGAGCATGTGCATGTATATTTTGGTGCAAATCCGTCGAAAATTGCGACCGTCCATTCGTTACACACACAAACACATCCTGCCTTTTATATACACACACACACACACATATATATATATATATATATATATAAATATATTACGTTATTTTAAATAAGGTTAAACACGGAGAAAATATATCAGTAGAATATTTATGTTAGTCGTGTGTAATGTAAGTTTAGTGTCGATTCGGGAGAAAAAAGTAAGTAGTGAATATCATGTTACGACAGTTTCCCAACTGGTGGCACTTTGACTGCCTAGAATGTCATTAGTGAAATATTTTTTATTTGTAATCTTGCAATAAAAAAAAGCTATAGTGGTTGGGATCGTGTTGTTCGACCTCTTCCAACTAGTATAAACACATCATATTTGATCAGCAGTTAAATTATTGTGAAGAAAAGCTTTATTCTAAATCGATCTTAACAATTGGAGCTGGTTCAAATATGCGCATGCTGTTTATCATCTGACAGATCGTATATTATACATTTTTGCAAACCATTCGGCTGTGCGGCTCGGAATGATAATTCGGAGAACAGAGTTCAAATTCCAGTCAGGTTCATTATATTCATTTAGTTGCAAATGAACATGGAAAAGGTATGAAGCCCACCCCATCAGTTCTGTGTTAATACTAGAACTTGAATGAGGAAAATAAGTTGTATAATCAAAAATTGTTTATGCAATATTGTCTCAAAAGAAAAGAATTAATCTTACAAACTAAAATATGTTTAGCTTTAAATGATCCATAACATGTTGATAAACCGAAAAATCAAATCAAATAGACAAATAAACGATAAAAAATAATAAATCTAAAACAACTCTGAGATCGTATATATATATATATATATATATATATATATATATATATATATATATATATATATATATATATATATTTATATATATATATATATATTTATATATATATATATATATATATACATACACACATACACACACACACACACACACACACACATATATATATATATATATATATATATATATATATATATATTTATATATATATATATATATTTATATATATATATATATATACATACACACATACACACACACACACACACACACACATATATATATATATATATATATATATATATATATATATATATATATATATATATAGTGTTAAGGTGTGCTATATTTATGGGATAAAGTGCTCAGTATCAGACATAGAGCGTGTGTAAATATAACAGTGAACATTGAAGCCAACACTTAGAGGTGACGGTCTGTTTCATGCAAGACGCAATCGTCAGGCCTGACGATTGCGTCTAGTATGAAACAGACTGTTGCCTCTAAGTGTTGACTTAATGTTCACTTTTATATTTATTTATGTATGTGTGTGTGTGTGTGTGCGGGCGCGTATGTATTTTTGTGTGTGTTGAAATTATAAGACGTGGAAATTTTTTTATCAAAGACGCGTTTCGCCGGTGAATGCATATTCTCCATTTGACATATTCACTTTGACTAAATGAACGAAATAACTGTGTGAAGAAATTGGGATCTCTGAATATAACTGGGTATCGTAAATGAAATTAATTACCTTACCTCATCAAGATGTATATATTGTTGTAATGGTAATATCAGATGCATTTAAGATTTATTCAATAATATAAAAGTGTTATCATTAAGCAGTGGGGTTAATTGATAAATCTGTTCATTATTCAGAAATGAAATAATCACAGAGCAGAGAAACAATTAATTTAAAATTGAATAAATTGTGCAACGTTTAATAATTGAAAAAAAAATATTCTTTTTGACCTTCTTGTTTAGAGAGCATTTAAAAAGTATGTTTGAAACAGACAAGAGCTTTAGCTGAAACAATCTAGTAACGAACTTTGTCCTAAATTAGAGAAAAAAGAAAGATTCTTTTAACAATCTAAAAAGTATAGATGAATACATATTCTCTTTATCTGATTGTATATATAATTATATAAACACAATTTAATATATGCATGTAGGTATAGGTCTTCTCAGATTAGATGAACCTTTAAAATAAAAGTTTTTTTTATATTATTGGTAATTTTATGGCCTGTGTAAAAAGATATTTCTTGCTAAAAGCCCGGCATACCAAATTAAACTTATATCCACACTGGAAAAGTAACGGCACAAGCATACATTCAAACTTGTCCACATAAATATGCATTTACGTACACACACAAAACGTGTTTCGGAATTTTTACGTATCTCATCATGCGTAAAATGACGTCGAGTATGATGCATATCGATGGCTATTCTAATCATGCGGAAATCATTCAACCCTAAAATAAAACTGCAAAATTTCTAACATAATCAGTCTCTGAGAAAACTGGATTTATATTTTTCGAAAGCTTATTTAATTCCACATAGCTATCTATCTTTCTATCTATCTATTTATTTCTTTCTGTCTCGCTCTCTTAGTGTGTCTTTCTATCTCCGACTGTCTGTCTGTATACCCCTCTATTCTTCTCTCTCTCTCTCTCTCTCTCTCTCTCTCTCTCTATATATATATATATATATATATATATATATATATATATATATAGTTTTAAGTGTGCTATATTTACGGATAATAGTGCACAATATGCGAAATAAAGCGAATGTAAATAAAGAATTGGACACTGACATCAACACCAAGCGGCGACAGTCTGTTTCATCATCATTAAACACAATCATTTGAGAAAGTGTCGCCGAATTGGTTTTGACGGCATTGTCCAATTTATATATATATATATATATATATATATATATATATATATATATATATATATATATATATATATATATACTTCATATAGAAAACCTTAAATTTTCGCTTTCTCTCTGGCGTGTGACGATAGCCTAGAGATAGAATCTCTGACTGATTCGGAATCCGTCGTGTTTCGATCCAAGCAATCGGACCTCTAGCCACATTGAATCGCTGTGATACACCGAAACATCGATTTTTTGTGGATGATTATATATATATATATATATATATATATATATATATATATATATATATATATATATATATATGTCCTGTTTATAAGTTATTTTATGGATATAACTTATTTGAGTAAATGCTCTGCATTTAATTAAACAGTAGTAATTACATTTACCGCCCTGACTTTTCGACAAATTCGTAGAACATATCCGTTGTCCAACGGGAATCCAACCTCTCTTCCATATAGAAGCTGTCATTTGAACTGGCATACTTTCAACAATACTGTCAGAAAGAACTTTCTGGTTAGTAAAGTCCAAGTTATTGCTTATAAACACACATCTTCGACGATCATTCTTGGTATAGCATTTCTGCTCGGAAACGAAACATAACGTAAACAATGACAACATAATTGATGAAATGGATGAGATCCGGCATATATTTTAATATATTTTCTGTTTATTTTTATGGATACATCTTATTTGAGTAAATCCTCTATTTTAGATTAATTAGTATTAATCATAAACGAAATAAACCAAACGAAATTGGACACTATACATAAACACATGTATAAAACATAAATTCAGCAGTTTTAAATTTGAGCGTCCTAAAATCTTACGTGTTTCCTCTCTGTGCTTAAGTATAACCAACGTATGCGTTTTTATATTCCCCGTCCCCTTCGAGCTCTTGTTTAGTTGCATCGACAGGCGCATTACTTTTGCCCAATGAACTCCGAAAGGATGAAACGTGTCACACAAAATAATTTAAAAAAAAAAACTTTTCTATCTCGTTATTTACCATAATATATGAAAATGAGAAATAGATAATAGAAAACTAGAAGCACTGGAATATAATTTATCTGTTAATTAGCTTATCGCTGTTTCAGAGGTTTGCTAAATCCCAAACGTCAAGTTTATTCCTAAACAATGCAGAGTAGACAATAGTTACAGTGTTTCGAAACTACTGTATAATCTGCGTGTTCGATCATTGTAAAAAAGCCACTACACTCACAAAAACGTTAAGATCATACACGCATAAACAGAAATATATGTATGAGGAACATGCACATATATATACAATTTAATGCACACATACACACATAGCCTGTTTCATTTCTATCCTATCTTTCTCGTAATGAACTCAATTTATATCAATCTCTCGGTTAAAGAATTACATAGAAAACAACAGTACAAGATATTATTCATGTACAGCAGAAATACATTGAGATATCTATCGTTTCAGTTAAACAAAGGACTAAAATCCATTGTTTTATTTCGTTGGGTGGAACAGTAGGATTTAATAAGGGGGTAAAGATTCTTAAGTAATTTGGGTAAGATTTAACATCTCTTATCTATATACAGCAATCTTTATTCCTCATTGATTCTGGATATATCCATTGAGTCAGGGAAGACCATCTTAAGTGTTTTAAAACAAAATGGCGGATTAATTGTCACACTTGAAAAGAATGATAACGTAAATCCTGTTTTTGCCAGGATCTAAAAATAAAATAACATATCTCAATAAATTCGGAAATGGAGTTCAGGAAGAAACATTTGAATTACTTTGTAAATATAAAGGCATATATATATATATATATATATATATATATATATATATATATATATATATATATATATATATATATATATATATATATAAAAATTATAAAGAACCACGCTAACGTATTAGTAGTGAAATATAAGATTTCTCTGTTTTCTCTGAATTGATTTTGATAAAACTGTAATAATACGATTTCTCATATATACTTTGGGGATAATTAGATAAATTCCTTTTCCTTTTAAGTCAATTTGATTAACAGGGATTTCTAGGAATTTCGTCTCCTGTCCATCTTTGAGTCAACTTAATTACCAGAGTTATCAGGATTCCTGTCCCCGGCTCGCCTTTGAATTGGCAAATATAACATTTTGTTAATGATTTTAAATAATCATAAAGTATAGTCCTTTGAACAAATTTGACCACCCATCTAGCTTTTGGGTGGTCTCCTTTTCCGGAACACAAGCGGATGGATAAGTGGGAGCACACCATCCAGGATGTGGGTAAGTAATCGGCGGTCAGAGAGGGAAGGGCCAGCCGTCTGTGAGTTATCATTCACAGAAGCCACAGGCAATGAATATATGGGTCATCTTTCCGTGGCTGGAAGTTAGTAAGATAGTAGTCTAGCTCTCGAATCTGAAGTAAAAATACCACGGTTAAGTGAGAAATAGTATTGGTTCTATTTCCCAACCAGTGACCTGAAAAGCATTTGCCGTTATTCTTTAATGAATTTGATCACGGCTAAGGAGACAAACCTGTGAACATAGCGAGCCGGGTGTATATGCAGGTACAGCCAACCTTAGATGTCATTATGTGCGGTGAACGACGTGCGGACAACATCGTCACAAACTTGTCGCAGTGGATTTGCACAACATGGCAACAACGTTGTTAAAATGCAGAATATGGCAACACTATTTGCACAATACAGCCACAACATTGTTATAATGTGTAATGTCTTTACTTGTTTTTAATTCGACTTCGACAGTGTTTGGAAGACCCACGCTAATAGCATTTGAATGAAAATAGCCCATCTGGACACTTTTTGGAAAAAATGAACGATAATGATACATATTAATGTTACCGTGCGTATAAATAATCAGAATACTAAAATTTGTTATCGAGATAATGAATTATTTTGCAACATGAGCGCCATTTCGACGGATAACTTTAAATTCCTATTAGTCATGGAATCTGTCATTTTTTTTAATAGTAGCAGGTTGGACTGCCTCTGCTGCAATTTAGATAGTGGCCCATAAGATATCTTTCGACGTAAATTGACGTCCATTGTCATAAACATCTTGTTTAATGATGGACCAAAGATTTTCGATAGGTTTGAGATCCAGAGAGGCTGGCGGTTACACCATCAACGTTTCACTTTGTATGCCGTAGGAGCCTACGAATGATTGGTTGGTCTAGACAGAGAGTGGGGTAGCGTTGTCATGCATGAATACCAGAGATCATAGAAATGACTGTGTTATATCATCTAGAGAGAGATCCAAGACCTCCTTCATGTGATTGCAGCAGGCGATTGCGGTCGCTTTAACCTCTTCAAGCACCCTGACTGGGACAACAATTATCTCCCCAAAGATACCAGCCCACAAGAAGACTCCTCCACACTGTCGCTGACGTCGTAATCGTTGCTAATGCTCATCTCAAACAGACCGAGCCAAGTTCTGTAAAGAGTCGCCCTAGTTTTGTCAGTGAACACAACACAACTCATGTCCAATGTCATCTACTGCCGAATTTCAAATTCCTGTGATGGGGTATTAATGAACTAATGGACATTTCAGATGACGTTAATGTCTGTTAAAATTTATAAAAATATTTATTTTTAAAGCAGTATGTCAGAACTTACAATGTCCCCTAATTGTTATTTCTCTTTGATGGATGTTTCCCTCATAACAATTTTTTAAACGGTTTTGAATGTCATCATTCTCATTATGTTTATATTTTCCCTTGGATGTACGTGTGCTTCCCATTTTAATTGTTGTTGTCGTTGTTGTTATTGGAAGTCTTCAAGTGATGTGGTTTTTGTTATTTGGTAAATATTTTAGTTTGTTATTTTATAGCGCAAGTATAAAGGGTGTGATAAAAAATGTAATACTTTAAGAACTGATCTTAAGAAATCCTTGTATATGGATGGTGCAATAAATATTTTTGAATGATTTGGGTGATACTTTTGGAATCGGTATGCTGTACTACTTAGTGTTCCCGCCGGAAGCTTTAATACGAACCATTTCGGAGAATTTTGGCGTCAATCTCAGAAGAATACAGAGGATTTGAAAAGAGTGCGATGAGTCTATAAGTGATTACGAAGATTTCTTGAAGTGGTCACTCGTGTTGCGACTTTATACCTCCATTCATCTTCCCTCAGGTGCTCGGACTCAGCGCAGGCCTACAAAAAGTTCCTTGAGGAGCTATTACTGGCTCGGGTCAAGAGGTTGCCTGTTGGAAGACCATATATCCAGCAACAGGAATCTGCACCATGCCACACAAACAATAGAATCCAGTCATGTCTAACAGACAATTCCTGCAACCACATCATCCTTTAAATTTGGATAATCTAACTCGTAAGACTACAACCCCATTGATTATTAGGTGTAGGGCGCATTTGAGCGAAATCCCCCCCCCCCAATAAAAACTCCATGTACCACCAAAGATAAACCGAAGGAAAATATTATGGCAGCATTCATCAACTTGAAGAAAGAGACAGTCCAGAACAGATGCAGGAGATTCCGAAGTTGTCTGGAGGCCCCGGTTGAAGCCAATGGCAATTTTATTGAATAACATTACTCTGTAGTATTTCAAGATAGTTTTTGTGTAATTTTGGTAAATATAGATGCCAGTGTTATTTCCATTTTTGCGTAATTTACAAGACAATTTATCGATAGCACGCTGTAGATCTTTAGAGTTTAAGAATATCACTCGACTTCCCACGTTATTAATTTGCATTTGTAGTTCGTCGAGTGCAACTTTTATGTGTCAACATTTCTTATATTTTATCCCAAATTTGTTATAAATTATCCACCTGCCGATATATTTTGTGTGCTCAGAATTTAGTAATTCAGCGTTATGAACATTTTTGACGTATTCCGGTAATCTACCACCATTAATTTTATTCAAATTCAAGTTCATAGTTCATTATCGCGAATCCCACTTCTTGGAACACTTGGTAAAAAATATTGACTTTTAGTTCTCGATCAGTTTAGTAGCATCTATGAATACCTTTGTCATCGTTAGAGATCTCCTCATGTTCTTACGCAGGCTTCGAGATGGAAAACATTATTTAACAAAATATAGTCATATATCTACAGCCATGCGCCTATATATATATATATATATATATATATATATATATATATATATATATATATATATATATATATATATATATATATGTATATATATATATATATATATATATATATATATATGTAGTATGTATGCGTGTCGATAAAGTCTCTTTATAGATTAAAAAATATAATACAAAAGTAAAGGATCGGGCAAAAGTGAAGGATGGAAATTGTTACAACACGAGCACGTTTTTTAACTAATTTAATACACTTCTATATGGGCACGATTGATTGCACAAAACACATCAAAATGTTGAAGCATAGCTTATTGTGACAATGGGATCAGTGATCTTTTCCTTTAGATCAATTATATTCCGTATCTTTGTTCGATTCACGATATCTTTACTATAACGCAATAGAAAGAAATTCAGGGGAGTGATATTTGGTGAACGACGTGGCCAGTGAATCCCTTCCAATTCACCGTTCTATTAAGTGCTAATTTAACAGTCCCTCTTTCATCAGGAGGACACCTGAAATACACAAATGCAATGTGATTAAAATCTTTAATAGCTACTGAGTATATAGAACAACTCTGATTATGATACCTAATCAATTGTCTATGTAATATATATTTTTATGTTGTAAAGAGACTTTATAGATACTTTACATTGTGCAGTATTTTTTTTTTCATCACACGTGACATTGTATATCCTCAAAAAAGTTATATTTATACCTTTTTATATTATATGATATTTCGAAAACATCCCCCGCTTTCTTATTTGTTATCTGCATAAAATATTTGTAGCTATCAATTGACTTATCTCCAAAAAAAAAATCAGCAGGTAATAAAGGAGTCTTTTTTGTTTCTTCTTCAGAAATATCCTTTTTAAACAGTCATTCGCTTAAATAATACTTCGTACAATTTTCCATTAATTGTTCCTTGTGTATTTCTCGCTCGAGTATTACTTAACGGAAATTATCTTATGGCATTAATTACTCACTATGATGTTAACGTTTTATGGATTAGCTGATCTTGTATTACTTCGTATGTTATGTATTTCATTGCATTTACGAACAGAAGATCATAATATGTCAAGGTTTTTGAAATTTTTTTCTGATAGACGTACGAGCCGCTAATTAATTTATTTTTCAGATTATTTGAATGCAGTTTGGATTTCATTATAATTTCAAATATAGATCAATGCTTAGATTTTTAAATCAGTCACTCGGTTGTGTGCCATGCGTGATACACCCGTAGGTGACCGTGTATGTTTCGATACATGACTGATGTGGCAGATGTTTTTTTCCCGCAGTAGGTTGCCATTTCTTTCTGTGCTAGACCACTTACTATCAAAGGCTATAGAACCCGGCCCGTCCTGCTATTTACCCATAGCTGGGGGGAGGTGAGAAGGCTATTAGCACGTAAGTGAATATAATGGATTCGACTGACATTCGAACTCGTCTCTCCGAATCCTCATTCCGAGCCGCTATCCGTTACTCCACGTAGTACTTCTAACGTTATTATCCGCAATATATATACAATGCTAGACTCTAAAAATGGATGAAATGTTTATTTTATATTATTTTCTGACGATTAACCTAGAAAACGGACCAAAAGCCACTGAACCTGTTACTGAATGTTGCTACTGATATTACGCAATACACCGTTTTTCGTCTGACTTCTGAAGATGAAGCAAGGCAAAAAGTGTTAGGGGCAAACTGGGACTGTCATTCCTGAAAAAAGAAGTTTTAAAAGGACGAGTTTTCATGTCAAACCTATAGGATTTCAAATGCCTTCACTCCCTTGGCAATGTTTATTGTTTAAAAAAGCGATGATCATGATTTTAATAAAACCTAAACACATGAAAGTAAATTTATTCATTTTCTTTGTTCTTGAGGATTGACAACAAAAATACTAAACAATATTTATTACAAGAATTATTTTCCCTAATTTTATTAGATTGTTTGTTTACACTATTTATAATATTGTTAAATGTAAAGGCTGACAAAACATAAGGTAATTCTTAATCGATTCGTACTTTATAAAGTTATAAATAATAAGGATTTACTTAGAACTGGTTCAAATATTTAATAGTAAATGCTTATATATTTATGAATAATTTTCATATGTATTTCTTTATAAATTGGTAAATGATATATATTGCATTGCATGCATTTTAATCTTATTAAATTTAAGAATGTTGCAAATATAAAATTATTCACTGTAAATAAAAATTCCAATAAATAAATAGACTTTAATATTTTTTATAAATTCTCAAGAACAAAAATGTAAAACTTCACATTCATCACATGTTTAGGATTTGCTACAATTCAAATCAACGCATTTTAAAACAATAAACATTGCCAATGAGTGAATGTAGGTAAAATATAGCATCATCAATGAAAAACTGACTTTTTCACACTCAGTTTTGTTGCTGACACGAAGGTCCAAATTTGTCGAGTTAGGTACTTTTCTGGAACTGTTCAAGACTGCGACTCTTTGTGACATGAAATTAAGATGAAAAATTAGTAAGTGAAAATTATCAGAATATAGGCAACGATTTGCCGTAGAAGTGAAGAAGTTTAAGGCCATTTTCCGGTAAGCATTCACGCTGGGGTCCCTTCCCCAAAGTAGCGCTTCCTCCATTTTCATCGAAGTTGAAATTATTATAGAAAAGCTATTATTGCTCATTGTGCAAATAAATTAATGTTAATCCTCCTCCATTTATTAGCAATTCACATATTGATCTGTTTTACTTAATCTAACTAATAAACGACTTTACCAATTAAAAAAAAAAACACGTCACTTTCAACCGCAAAAATTAAAAAGGATTGCACGTATAACTAGAAGGAAAAGTAAGGATATAATACAGATATAAAATTTCCGCATTACCGACAAAAGGTTGGAATGAAAACAATGGTCAATAATAGAATGAACAATAAACAGTTTGAGAAGAAGAATGGCTTGTGAAAAAAATGGTTTTAATAAAAACACGTTAGCAATTTCAACAGAGCGTCACGTTAATTATTCCGCAAATGACATTTGAATAGTTCTTGCATGGTAATGGTAAAAATGAGACAAGCCTTTTCCAACAGGAAACATACGACATTTATTTACCGAATATATAGCGCTTTTGTTGGTTGAAATTCATAAAATATTTACCAGAGAAAGTTTTGTTTTCAGGAAAAAATAGGCTTCTCTCGTTTAATAACTGTTAACACTTTTTCTAATATTGATCGGGGTTTCCTTCCTAAAAATTTGTTCCAGGTTGTGTGGAAAATCAACATCTTGATTATTTCATTATTTTCCCTACAATTAAAAGGATTACGCAGCTTAGTTTTCGATGATTTTGGAATTGATCAAGTGATGTGTTTTGTTATTCAATTTTTGACTGTATATTAACCCAATAGAGCCACTCAATGTAGAACTTTATTATATTCTTG
>OZ038482.1:96882119-96902119 GCA_964036315.1 Acanthosepion esculentum | reverse complement strand
TGGGACCAAAACATCCTAAAATTCTGGTAAAATGAATTGAAGTCACATCTGTCAGTAGCCTCATGCAAGGCTGTCCAGCAGACCTGCTTCATCTCCCACAATTTTGCTTGAGACTCTCCCTTGGCTGATTTAAAGGCCCGTTTCTTTGATAGGCATGATTTGTCTGCAATCCAGGCCTGATGACATTTATGCATGTTTTCAAGGAAAGATTAAATTTCACGATCGTTTGAATGATAACATTCTTGATGTTTTCATTGAACATACCCGAGTGTATCTTTTGCTGAATCATACAATATGTTTCGTAAGGCAGATCAAGCCGATTCAACTTTATTAACTACATCAAGTGATGAAAGTTTTGAGTCACACAATGTTTGGAAAGAGTCTAATGTTTCCCTGTCTTTCAGCTTTGTTATGTTTATCTTCTTTGGCGGTATTTCTCGGTTGTTTCCAACAGGCTTCTACAAATGCATAGCCGTATGTGATCAAAGAATTTTGTAATCTGATCAACATTGACGAATTGCTAGTGATCGCGTAAGTTTTATGTCATAGCGATCACGACCACGAACGATGGTGTAGTCAATGAGATGGCCGTGCCCTGATCTAGGATGTCAACATGTAGTTTTGAAACAAGTTGTTTGTTGGAAAATTGTGTTGGTGATTATAAAATCTAATTCACTGCAAAGAGAGAGCAGGAATACCTCATTAGAATTTGATTTACCGTAGTCATATACAGTGTTGTTCGATAAAATTGACTCACCTGATTTTTTTACTAAATGGTCTCTTCTCCGATGAAAAGAAAGTTGAGCTAAATTCAAAGCATAAGCTATCTAAATTCCGAAGAAGAAGCTTTGAAAGCTCTTTGAATTTAGCAGTAAGTACTGTCAAGCATCCGTTCAGTATAATGTTCTGGGGATGCTTTTCTTTTCATGGAACAAGTTTCTTAAAACCTATTGAAAAGACCCTCAGGAGTGAGCAGTACAAGAGAATTTTTATAGTCTTGTCTACTTCCTTCTGCTGAAAGGGTGCAAATCGATCCCCACCAAGCTCATTTTTATGCAGGATAATGCTCCCTGTTGCAAATCAAAATTGATGAAGGAATACTCTGATGAGAAGCAGGTGAGTGTTATGACATGGGCGCCCCAGTCTCCTGACCTCAACCCCAAAGAAAACTTATGGAGCATTATAAAGTACAGGCTCTCGAGAAAGCAGATGAGCAACAAAGAGGAGTTGATCGTGAATTTCATATCCGAATGGAATTCAATGCTTGGCGATGAGATTTGCCAGAACCTGATCAAGTCAATGCCAGAAAGGGTTGAAAAGGATATTCAAAATAAAGGAGGGCCCATAGATTATTAAATATTTCGAACTATATTACATATTATAAATAAATTATACCTATATTATTCTTTATTTAAAGCGGTTATGTTTCTATTGATTACTAGTTGCAGGGAATAAGTGAGTCACTTTTTTTGTACAAAGTTTTTCCACAAATCTCATTTATATCCAAAATTATAATTATCTATAGAATACCTTAGGGTGTGTAAACTTTTTTAGTAGGTGGTCGGGAAAGGGTATTTATATTAGTAAGATTAAAAATTATTTTGACCCCCAAAACAATAGGCGAAAACATTTTTAATTAAAAAAAATTCAGGTGAGTCACTTTTATCGAAAAGCACTGTATATAAAAGCCAATAAGGAAAACATAGCCTGAATAAAAATCGTAATAATGAAACCATAATTTCAATTGATACTGAAAGTTTATTAGGGTACTGGTAAATAAACTTATGTTAAGTTTAATTTTTAGTAGCAGGAAAGTTGGATTATTTTAATTAGTCATTATAATTGTATCACTAAAAATTAAACTTAACATACTACAGAAACTATTCTTGACTTGTAATACTGTTTTATTCTACGAACATTAAAATAATATCTACGTCCAACGAGATGGCATTTACATGGGGTCAGTTATGGGACCAACAATTAGAAACTTTACATTGCTAACCTTGCAAATAAGATTATTAATACAACTAAAAACCTTGCATCTACCTAAGGTATATAGATGACATTCGCCTCTTCGTTAAAAAAAATAGATAAAATATATGTACAAAACCTTCCAAAGAAACTCTATTCTTAAGTTCGCATATGAGAGTAACAAAAAAAAATCATTTTCTTGATATATTGATAGACCCAAACAATAATAAATTTACTACTTTCCCATATAAAAAAAACAAACTAGCATAAAAACCTACACTGTAAAAGTGTATAAACCAAATAATACAAAACATGGATTATACAGAATGTTATAAACCGTACAATATTTAAATCTTCCGCGAAAAACATTTCTACACTGAGATAAATACCATGAACAAACTCTCATTAATAAGGACTTTCCGAATTACATTTTTGATGAATGATGAACAAATTAGTCGAGCGATTAATGATATTAACGTAAATAAAAATAACAATATTTCCTCAAATAACACTAAACATATCAACCTACTATACCGCAATCAAATTGATTATAACTACGGACAAGATGAAAAATCTAAGAAAACTCATAAGTATTAATATATCCCCTACAGATCCAAGTAAATATAAAACGAATTGTATACGATAGTAATCTTAATACAACCAACTTAATCATCCGCAATAGCTATTCTGCGTCAACCAATGTTTTGCAAAACACAACATATATCGTATATTGTATATCAATTTAAATGTCTTTTGGGAGATTGTATTTCTGACAAATATCGGAAATATATATGTTGGTTTCACGACAACAAAATTATCGATTTAGCTTACACGAGAGACTCAGTCTCTATTGCACAATATTTAAAGGAACATTTATGTCAATAATCAGGATTTAGATTTACTAATTGTTACTTCAAGTATACGCCACCATGAAAATAAACAAAACAAAAACTTCAATTTCGTGAAGCTATCTATATAAAATTTACAACCGTCGCAAAATAAATTCAAATATCAGTATAGCAACAATGTTTTAAAATGTCTATAAGAGAAAGTATTTAAAATATCTGAATTGTATTTTTTTTTAAAGTTACAATTATAACAGCATTTTTTAAAATTATTTTATTGTAATTCTTTAAAAAATACAAGTATAAATTAAGTTACCACCCTTGATATCGTTAACTTTTAAACCAACGGCGTTCGTTTCATGTGCATTTATAAAAAAAAGTCACAATTATCTATTATATTAGATTTTGTCTTAGCAAATCACCCCTGAACATGATCTTGGATGAGATTGAAAGTACTTGGAAAAATAAAAGTAATGGGGAAAAATTATGGCGCCTTCCTTAATAATATTAATGACAACATTAAAAGTTGAAAGGATCAAAATAAAAATAAGTAGATATATCTCTAGATTATTCAACGATTATCAAAAATGATTTTATTTTTACATTTAACTAACTGTATGGATTGTTTTTGTGTAGACATTTAGTTAAAAGTAAAAATAAACGAAAAGTAAATGATACCTTAAACGCAGAACCTTGCCAATCGTAATTATTAAAACTTGTAGAAAAGCGGGAATACTGCCCAAATAGCCAATTATACACACACATACACACAGACACACACACACACACGCAAACACACACACATATATATATATTTACAAGTATGTATATATATGTAAATATGAATGTATGTAAATATGGCTCATTGTATGGAAATAATGTCAGATGTCAAAAGGTAAAACAAAACGTCATAAATTTATTTAATTGCAATGGTAACATTTTACGTGAAACCAAGTAAATATACAAACATTAGTCCGACTTTGTTTATAGGAACCTATTGACTTTAATATTACCACAACAACTACTATTGCAGCTTATAAGTTCTCCGGTTTAAAATGTAAGTATTGATTAATAATAAAAACTTTCTGGATATCATTTTGAAATTTATCTATCTTTCTGGGCTGTGCCTTCCTAAATTTACGTACACAAACCCAAGTAAATTTCCGCAGTAACATTCAAAATAATATCAGTGTCAACGACATGGATGAAGTCGATAATTTACTGAGGATCAACATAAACATAAATTATAAAACAGACATTCGTACACATAACTATAGATTGGATTGGTGTTTTTATTAATCCGACAGATTTTTTTATCACTTTAGTGGATACTTTTATTCGAGCAGCTGCTCCGTGTTAAACAAGATATTTAGTTATTTTCATTTACATGCCTGAAAGTTCGAGAAATCTTATTAACGAAAAACTCGTCCTCTCAGACTAGAATTTGCGTCCCTCATGGAAGAGGGAGCTACCGTTTGACTTAGCGACTTCGTAACGAATAACAGAGGGTCACGCGAGGAAATATGTTGTGCTTTCAAGCGAAATTCCTCCTATCATAGATCTCTCGAAGATTATTCATGTTTGTAGAACTTCGTATTCAAACGTAACCAAAGTGAATTTTAGAATATATTTTTGATTAATCTGACTTTTATCACTTTGAACGTTGTTTTTAGCGGGTGCTCGTATTTCAATAAATTCGCCCTAACGGTAGCTTTATCTGTTCGATAATACGATTTATCGAACATTTCAATCAAATAGATGTAAAGTCCGCTTAACAAATGAAAATGAACCCCCACCCACAAAAATGTATGTATGTATATATGTATATATAAAGTGAGTACATTTACTACATTTATATTTAGATGGGTGGACATACATACCTGTATAGGATTTTTTGTAGCATTTCGTTCAATTAAGAGTGTAAAGTAAATGTAGACTTAAAAACTCATCTGATAGTAGGAATAGCGAATTTCATTTTAGAGACGCTACTATAAGTCTTAAGTAAGAGTAATTTTGGGTAAGCGTAAGTGCTATTATAGGGTAGATTTGGGTTGTGTACGCGTAAATGTTTACTTAAAGAGTTGTTATTGTTAGGAGATTAGTACTTAAAACGTATAAAACAATAATTAAACTATGCAAGAAAGAAGCCAGCCTACCGAGATAAGAATCCAGGGGAAGTAGCTCGAATCTAAACTGGATGAATTAACAAGTCAACAGTATATAGGAGGGAAGTGTAAAAAGCCATGTTTTTTTATTGACTTACGCTAATTGATGTATGTCAATAACAATGGTCGGAGTCCTAGCCATTTTTATTCTTTTTCTTATTTTTTTTCTTTTTCTTTTTTTTTTCAATGTCGAGGTGCCTAGCATGACGCTTTCAAAGAGGCAGGCTGACACGTCCTGAGTCAGATTGGGGTTGCTCTTTGAGCAGATATGAGGCAAATCCCGAAATCGGCGATGATAACAGTGCAATATCAAACTAGATGCTTGGTTAAATTTAGAATTTGAAATTTTTAATTTAAATTCAACTGTTAACTTAAATTTAATTTTATATTGATTCCTAATTGAATCTAATCGTATATTTAATGCACTAATAGTTTGTACTTACACATGTGTCTGTTGTGATGTTCTTTTAATTAACATATACTTGTGTTGTGATTCGTCATCATAGGTTACGTAACAAAGTTTCCTCTACTGATGGGGTTTGGTTGGCATTTGAACTCATAAAATGCCTTATTATGCGTTCAACTTAATTTTACAACGATCGAAAAATAGAATTTAAATATTTAGTATATTAATTAATAAATTAATCAATCAATTAATTAATAAATGAATTTAAATATTTAATGTATTAATTAATCAATCAATTAATTAATAAATGAATATTATATATATATATATATATATATATATATATATATATATATATATATATAAACATAATTTCTTATTTCGCTATTTTCATATATTTTTATTTTTAATAATGTTGTATTCTTATAATTTATTGGAGTGGGTATGAACTAAATATATATATATATATATATATATATATATATATATATATATATATATATATATATATATATATATATATATATACACACACACATATATACATACATACATACATGTGTGTGTGTGTCACTTGTTATGACACTAGCGGTGCTGAAACAAAATTGCAATATTTGTGATGATCTTATAAATGTATATATGTCTGTGTTTGTCAGTGTGTATTTTTATATATATATATATTTATTTATGTATATTAATATAATATATTTTATTATACATATATATATATATAGATATATAGATATATATATATAGATATAATTTATTATTTCGCTACTTTCATATATTTCTTATTTTTAATAATGTTGTTGACACTGAAACGGTTGATGGTTGACAGCATTTATGTTGTAATATTATTTGATCATTTGTTTTAGTTCATCTTGGTCTGTGTCAGATTTTACTGTCACTAGTCATTCGATCTATTGATTCTAAAATTCTGTGTTGTGTAAGTTTTCTTCGATCTATTTGTTTATTATTGAGTTTTTGTTTCTCTTTTATGAGCGTCCCTATTCAGATTTTTTACATCCTGCCATGTTCCTTTGTTTGTTTTTTTTTGCATTTAATTTTTTTATTCATACTCGCATGATCTATGGTCTGATGTTATTCTCTTTCTGTACATTCTCATTTAGCCATTCATATTTATTGCCCGCATTTTTATTACATTGTTTTTTTTTTTTCATATTCTATTTTCTCTGCTATTCTGTGGTATTGTTCATTGTTTTCTCTTTATCAGCTCCAGAATTTCATTTTATACATTTCTTTATTCCTCTCACTCTATCCTTGCGATGACCTCGTTCACATATCACGGGCGTTTTCCTTAAGGCCTTCCTCCTTGTATTCCTGACTTCAAAGCTCTTTCACTTTATCGCCTTACATCCCTTTGGAAATTAAAGCCTTCCTTGTGTCTGTAGTATTGTAGTTTAGGCTTTCATTAGATTTCTTTAATATCTGCAATTTTACCCTGGCTTTTCATAAGATTGGATTGTGTTCTCTACAACAAGTGGCGCTTGACAATATTTTAGAATGCAGATTGTTATACGGTCAGATTGGTTAGTTTTGTATCCTGCGTCTTGAGTTGTATTCAAATTAATTCTTGTTCGACCGCTGTTCTTTCATGGTCATAGTCGGTACGTGGACACTTTTTCATTGCCTTGATCCTTTCATACTTTAGTTTTTGGGCCTTCTCCTATTTACTCTATACCGTCAAATAATAATATTTTTCTTGGCAATTATTTGCATTCTTATAATTTTTTGAGTGGTTTTACACCTTAAAATACGATCGACGTGTAAAACTACTATTTCACGGTTTTATGTTTGATCTCATAACCGAAAGGTAAACGTTTAACTAAACAGAAAATATCATAAAAAGTAAAATAAAGAAAATATAGGAATCCCAAACATAGTCGTCTACTTATGGCAACTGTGTTTAAACTGGAAAACGCACTTTTTGAAATTGATGAATTTTAAACACCGTGTCAATGTCTTTCTTCCCGTCACCAGGTAAATCAGCCTTGGTATATACGCTTCCCTGATGGAGACAAAAAATTCCAAATATAATTCGAATTTATATGGAGATGTTAAGAGATTTTCTCAAAAAAATAGGACTGATTTTCAAAAAAACGGAATGAAACTAAAAAAGTATAATCAAGATGTTCCCCAACCAAGGATTAAATTACAAAGGGAATTCAGTCTCAATAAATAAATTTATAAGTAAATGGAAAAGAACAACGCCAGATTCTTATAATTCCCTTATAGCTTTCAATATATTCATTTCTTTATTCACTTTGAATTTATCTACAGTATATTTTAAAATATAGTTTATATATTTTAAATTTGCAATGTAATATGGATAGGAGAGAAAATTTGATTTCATATTAATGGATCAATTTATAGTTTATTTTAGATGACGTACTGGGTATGACGATAAAGTGAATCTGGGAGCAAGATTGATCGGGCCATTGAGGAGCGTGAATGCACCTCATAATTGCTGATGTTCCCAGGCCCACCCTGACCCGGGGTGGTTGCAAATTTTAGGGTCCAAACTATTGTCAAATAGTGTACCTTCAAACTTGAGTCAAAACATTATTCAAGTATAAAAATTACATTTTTATAGCAAGAAATACCAGCAATAAATTTTCATACTACAAAAATCACCAAAAATAATAATTGGAAGAGTAAGAGATCTAGCAAGAAAATGAAATGTCTGTATTGCATGATCCATAATAGGTTAATATGCCTTTAAACAAAGCCAAACCAAACCAAACCAAATCAAACATTTTAGGTGATCTCTGTTTTTACTCCTTTCATTCATACTATTTTTTCTACGGAACTCTAGCAGACGACTTGGATATATAGCCATTAAAACCAAATACCTAGACAATAACCCAGAAAGGTATTACCCCTGAGTAACAATCTTAAAAGAATTTGAGTGTAGATAACTTTATTCTGTTTGGTTTAAGCATGATGTTAAAATTTCTTTCAACTGTAGGGGGTGTCGCACATTGTGGCTTGAAATTTCTATTTTTCTTTTATTGGTTTTATTTATATATCTGCTTATGATATTCTCATTACAGAATTTAGTTAAAATAAGAGAAATAAGAAATAGTTACTTTGACATATTCTCTTCGACAGAAAGTTCAAATATCCGAGAAGCTTATGATCTTTATTTCGAAAGGACGCATGGTGTACAGGCGGTTTACAAGAAGTTTGAATTACCTGCAATAAATTATATGATAATGCAAATTACGTGAAGCTATTCCATTAATCATCCTGCCGTACATCGAACGATCTCAAGGAATCTCAGCATTCCATCTAAAGGCTGGTGGGTAGAATAAAACTCTACACTTAGAACGTTCAGAAATTATTTCAATATAAATTAGGCGTACAGTATTTACATTAGTCGGACTATTGTCCTCATCTTTGTCGCCATTTTTGTCACAACGTTTCGGCAATTGTACGCTCCGGCCTTCTTCAGCTTTTTGAATTTCGAACCGAACCCTTTATTTCGATCACTGGGGTAGACTGTTCTAGTTCCACGTGCCATGTTTGATGGACGTCAGTTATCAGTTATCTCCTGCTAATTTTCCCTCTGAAAGTTCTCCACTGCCTGAACCGAGTATTGAACTCACACTCTTTGGGTCTGTCACTGGATCTAAACAACGCCTTTATCCACTGTGCCATGTGTCCTTGAGGACACATGGCACAGACATATGTCAGAAATATAGACAGACTCCAAATTAGGCGTAATTGTTCTTTATTTTGAATAATCACAGAAAGCGAGAGGGTTATCCTCATATTTATTTTGTAAAAAGCAGTTTGCGTGAACAGAAATTGCTAAATTATTAGTTTTGATTACAATACTTCTAAATAGTTTTCCGCAAAATCTTGTCTCTTTCGAGTGATATGCATATCACCCTATCCGTGTATACTACTATCAACCCTAATCTGAATCCCCAGAATGGATATAAACCTAACGATATCCTTGTAATATTTCTTAAGAGACGTTCTCCCAAACTGGCTCCTGTTATCTCAAATCGGTACAATAAAGGTCTCGCTGCCTATTGCTTTCTTGCCAGATGAAATCGTCTTCTGTTGTTCCAGTTTTGAAAACATCGTTGGACTATCTGAACATCGAACTATTGACCTATTAGCCTTCTATCCCATTTTAGTAAGCTACATCAAACCCTAGTCAACTGTGATTTGGTTAATCACCGTGCCTTCATTCAACAAGTAATATGGTTTTCTCTTCTCTGGGATAGCTGCTGATGCACTAGCGATTGTTGATGAAAGAATCTCAGGTACAACTGAGTCTGATATTCATCAGTCTCAGGTACAACTGAGACTGATGAATATCAGGCTGTTGATTTTGTCATCTCAAAAGCGTTTGACACGGTTTGGCACACCGGTTTCTTCACAAGTTGAAAGGTTATGGTATTTCTGAACGATTTTTGAACTGATTCAGTTTTTTCTAATCTAATCGTCAAATGAAAGTTACTCTGAATGCTCATTCTTCTACATAATTTTGTACGAATGCAAGCGGCCTCCGAGGCTCTATCAAGGAACCTACATTGTTTCTAAATTTAATCAATAACCTTCCTGGTGTAATCAGTTCTCAACTCGATATCTATGCTGATGACACAACCATTTACCCATGTCTCGATAATAAGTCTTATCAGCTCGATATTGTTAAATTGGTACTTGAGCTGAAAAAAAAATCGGCATTTTGTTGTTATCTGAGTCAAGGAAATGCTTGTTGATGTTAACGCCTCTAAAACGTAACTTCTTTATTAATCACCTGAAAGACCCCTTCATGCCTCTCATCAGCATGGTTGGTGCTATACTCCATGAGAGTCATCCGTTCCTTACATGCAAGCCACCAATCTGCCACTGGGTGTCGGACAGCAGACGTATTAATCTCGGCGGTAATGTTAACACTGGCGGACTTCTAGACACCCGCCGGTGGCTGCCACCAGAAGACCACTGGCGTTGTCATCGGCGGCACGACAACTAGCGCCTTGCGTGTAGGGTTGCAATTCCCCGGTTTAAAATTCTCAGCAGATATTAAAAAAAAATATGACAATATCGAATCCATTGCTAGATCTGCTGCAAAGAATGTTGGTTCAGTGTTTCGTGTGGCTCAGTTTTTCTCTCCATAATCTATGTTGCATCAATATAAGTCTAACACAATTTAGTGATCCGAACGATGCTGTCACATTTGTCCTGCTGCGCCCGCTGTATATTTAGAGATTCTTGATAAAATCCCAAAAATTATCAGCAATATTATTGGTCGTGACCTAGCGTCTCCGCTTCATTCACTTTCTCACCGCTGTAATATGACTTTCTTGTGCTTTTTCTACAAATATCTTCTTGGTAATTGTTCGAATAAACTTTACTCTATAGTACATAGATTTTTAAATAATTTACACGCAGTACTAGATCGGCGGCAATGTTTCATCAGTTCACAGTTGAATTGGCTACACATAACCGTATTTTCTCGACTAACAGTTTAATTTCTCGCACTTCTGTTTCCTGGAACTCACATCCGGTTTCAAGATTTCCAGCCTACGTTTATCTTCAAAAATGTAAATGCAAATCAGTCGCCACCTGTCTTTATTAGTTTTCTATTCTTCTCTCTCCCTAATGTTTCTCTTCTCTTCTTGTTCTTTCAAACTGAGTAACACCTTGATTCTGAGTGGCTTTACTGCCTTGTATATAGTGACACGATTAAAATGTCTTCCTCATATCGATGTCTCTTTTTCGCACTTCACTTTTCTTTATTCTTCATATTTCTTTGTATTTTAATTTTCATTTCATGGCTTCTCTCCTTAAATATGGTTCTTTGTTCATTTTTCTTCTTCCTTCCTTCATTTGTTTCATGCATATTTTATCCTTTATTCTTCTGTCTTTTTCACCGTTTTTTCTTCTCTGTTCTCCTCTTTATAGATATTTTTCATTACTTTTCCTCTATTTTATATTCACATAATGTTTTTTTCTAAAAGGAATACATTTTTGTTGTTCTTATGCGATGTCGCATCGGAGAGAAGAAACTATAAAATGGGAATACAAATAATTTCCAGACTAGAAGGCCGCTTAGTAAGTTCCGAAAATGAGTTTCATAAATCTGAATCATAGATGCGTTTGTGCTAGTTGTACTCTAATTGCAAATACTATGTTGCGTATTTGGGTGTACGTACTTTCCTGAGATTTGCTGCAAGTTTCCACTCATATCTCTAAGGAAACAGCTGCATACACCTTCTTCGCATGCATTGAATCCTCCTTGTTTCTTCGTTCTTTCTTGTGAAAGATTTAGAATAATTATTTATTATATTTTTTTATTTGAATTTTGCTTTCGAATTTTAATTGTAAAGCTCGATTAAATCATTTACCACGGTTTATCATCCCACTTTCAACATATGTAAAGCCAGAAAAACCTTTAGATTTTAAGAATTTATTTCTTTGAGATAATAAAGATTTACTGATAAATGTCTTAATAATTAACCCAGAGCTAGTGCAGCAGATGTGGATTCACACCTTTCCCAAGGGTACTTGGACGTAAATGAATATAACAAATCCAATTTAAATTGGAACTCGTCAAAGGGATTTACAATGCAAAACCATTATTATTACACCACCTACACAGCTAAGTTATTCCTCGGTTATTCCTAAACGATCACCCATCTCTGTACTGGAGAGTCTCTACTTTGCTTAACTTCGGTGATTGTATAGGGACCCGGTGTTGCAAAGCCATATGATACTATATAAGTTTAATTTTAATTGTAGTTAAAACATACAGAACACCAATTTGAGTGAAAGAGTTAACGCCCGTAAACAACGTTATAAAGTATAATATTTTTTGTTATAAAGTTAGCATTACGTTACTTGGAAGTCAACTACACTTTCTATCTCAATCTCACTTCAAGACATTTGTGATTATCTTCTTCACATTTTCCTGATTTTTAATAATCTGAACAATAATTTCTCTTTGTATTACTTTGTCATTTCTACAAATCTGTTTTGCTCTTAATGTGTTCCTAAACATATCACCTGCCTCATTCTGATTGCTATGCGTAGTTTGGTTATCGTTACTAGTATTCTTAGAATTTACTGTATCTTAGACAGTCTCTCTATCTTCTATTATAGATTCAGCATTCAATAAATGAAAACTACCCGTTCATGACTTTCGTGAAATTGTGACAAAATTTTCAGGCACACTCCATTTTATAGTATAATAGACATTTTACATTCTCACCTACTATTTTCTTAATTTCTAATGTTATTTTTCGACGATTCTGTCCTTCCGTTCTGAAAAGTATATTTCGCTATTCGGATATATTTTCGATTTTTGTCAGGCTTTCCGTCATCTGTGACAGGTAGATTGTTGATTTACGAATAGCTTTAATTTTAGATCATCAATTCGTAGATTCCTCTATCGGGTTATTCTTTTTTCATACGAACATACATTCAGTTTTACACAAGCATGGCAGATGAAATGTTGAATAATATAAATAAACGGCAAATTCTGTCTATCCGACGGTGTGACTGAAACTCCTCTAACACAAGACACATATAACATTTTGGAATGTGAATGATTCTGGGATTGAAAATCTGCCCTTCATCTGGTGCTTCAACATCCAGCATTATGATTTGTTTCTGGATGATGAGGAACAAATAAAATTCAAAATTTTAAATTTTAAAATAAATGAAATAAATTAGTGATTTTAAAAGATTTAATTTATATTTAGTTTTAAGTTACACATAAAAATTTTGAATTTAATCTTTTATTTTAATTTTACTATTATTTCTACAAAATGCCAAGGAATCAGAGTTAAACAAAGTGCTTTCGTGGTGTGAGGTTTGAAGTTCGGCACGTTGTGATTTGAAGAACTCAAGTCAATTGAAGTTCCACGGAATTTGTGAATCGAAAAACTCAATTTTCAGCATGAGTTGGATTGCCGGCCTAAATCGGCGTTTCGAACCAAATTGGTGTTTCGGCCCAAATCGGAGTTTCGGCCCAAATCGGAGTTTTGGCCTAAATCAGTCTTATCACCTGAATCAATGATAAAGGGATGATTTTAAGTTCCATAACATAAATTGAGGAATTCAAAGATATTTCTTTGAAATGCCATTGGAAACCCAATGACCAGAGCTTTAAGGGACAGAGAGAGAGAGAGAGAGAGAGAGAGAGAGAGAGAGAGAGAGAGAGAGAGAGAGAGAGAGAGGCAGAAACACGCTAGCGTAGGCACAACCTAGGGGACAAACAAATGATATAAGATTAAGATAGAAGATAGAAGATCAAGACCATCTGAAATATCAGAAGAGGTACAAGACAGTTGAGAAGCAGATGCTGCAAGACAGATAGAATCAAAATCAGTTCAAACATCAGAGTAGTTGAAAGGAAGGGGAGAATTAGATGCTGCAAGAAAAAGATGGTCAAATGCTGCAGATGACTGAAACTGCATCAAGGAGAGAAAAAAATACAGCAATGGAGAGACATTTTTATTACAGTCGTGTACAGTCTGTTGCTATTAACAAATTCTACATGGCGTTGCGAAAGGTGGAGGAAAATGATGATTGGAAAAATTACCACCTCGTAGCAGGAATCTCTGCCTACTTGGCCAAGATCTATGCTGCAACATTTGCAAGTGAAAAGCTGACAAAGAAGATATTGCAAATGATGGATCTAGCTATGTTGAGTAAGCTGGGAGTCAAGGCAATGGTAGAAGCCTTATCTATCCTTAATTAAGTTAAGGTATTCACCACCTAAACGATTCTTGCTAAAACACCAGCAGCCAAGCTTCCTCAGCTCCATCTGGTAATGACTCCCCAACAATTCAGGAAATTTCGAATTCATTGAGACGTATTTACAAAAATGACTGACATACCAACATTGCAGACTAACATCCAGTTATACAAGTGCGCTGATGAGTTGGTCCAAAATACAATAATCAAAACACACACGAATTTATTTCCCACTGATCCCAAAAAGCTACTTAAAATAATAAAGGCATTAGTCACACAGCAATCAAATCCTATTGCCCATCGCATCGCCTTTGCATCCACGTCACAGGGCGCAAACGAACGTATCCAGCAGTACCTTGTTCCCCTTATGGGTACAGCCCTGGACTGCAATTTTTTATGTACCAAATACTACATCAATATCAAAAACAGAGGATACAAAATATAAAAGGGCAGGATATTTGGAAACATCTGTGGAAAATCATGGCAAAGATTTTAGTAAATTATTGCAATTATATTAAAATCAGTTCAGCGTTTTTTGAGGCTAGTTCAAGTTGTTTTTTTTTTCAATACAAATGTAACAGTTATTATTCAAATCACCCAAAGATATCTATTGAAACAATGATCATTCAATGTAAAAATTAGACTCAACGATTGGCCTGATAGGATGTACTGTAACAAACGAAAAATACAGCTGGCAGTTCTACCAGTTCCGCCAGAGCCATGGCTATTACTTCTGGATAGAAATCAGCTGAATCTTCATCCAGCACACCAGAAGCTAAAATAATTGTTTTGCAATGACATCATTTGGAGCCATCCTTTTACCTATGATACAAATCAACTTGCAGAATTCAAAAACGGAATTAGCACAAAAGTACGCACGGAGTGAAGCTATAAAGCCATTGAAAAATTCATTATTTACAAAATGATAAGACTAAATTGTACTTGTCACTCTAAAGACTGTTTACATCGTCCTGATGTAAACTTCTCCGACAATCTAGCAGATCATTGGCTGGATCCACAAAAATGATATGAACCTGAGGATATCCTTGTAATATTCCTTAAGTGATGGGATCCCGAACTGGCTCCTGTTCTCTATAAACTGTATAATAAATGCTTCACAGCCTCTTCTGTTGTTCGAGTTCTTAACAACTTTCACCTATCGGCCTATTAGACTTCTACCAGGTATTGGTAAACAATTAGAACCCCTAATAAATGCTGAATCAGTTCCGTATCTCACATCGTCTGAGTCTGTGAAGGACCTTACAGTTCACCCAGTGACGCAGTCAGCTCATTTTTTTCGTTTATACCTAACGTAGTATCATGTATGTATGGTAGTGGCATCTTTGCTGTTTCTTGTGGTGTGTCCATAACATTTCAACTCGTCTTGACGGTAACTATAAGTTTTCAAATGGAAATATTTCTTGTCTAATGGGATCTGTGTGCGACCTCTTTTCTTAGGAGATAGTTCTATCGCATGTCATTCCTAATGGTTGATCACTTCGCTATTATTGTCCGAAGATCAAGGAGTTGATTTCCCAGAACATTCTGACCATTTATTTCAGACAGAAGATTTTATCATTTTAGTAGTTCCTTAGATTCGATATATCATCCATTGTGTGTGCTGCTGATGATATAATTAATATTCTAGAGACTTCTTCGCTGATAATCGGGTTAAGGAACTTGAATTACGTTCCGAAAACCAAAAAGGCACATGAGAGATATTTAATAAATTTAGCTTTGAATATTAAAAGATCATGCACGTCAGAAATCCAAGGATGAATGTGACAATTACATCCATTATGGTTTTGGGAGTCTAGCTAAAAAAATATCGCAAGCAAGAGTCTTAAGGAAGTTAGCTTAGCGGTGTTAACTTATATATAATATATATGTACGAAGAAGAATTCATTTACGTCAGCTTCCTTAAATTCAGCTGACAATATTTCTCTGTTTAATCTATCATCTTATTTTAATCAGTATTCAAAAAAAATTGTGTATTTCTAGGAGAGGAAAATCCTCAATGTTTTAGTTTTGTAATAGGAGGCACGGTGGAGTCATGGATAGCGGCTCGAATTGAGCTGAGTTCGAATTCCAGTCGGATCCATTACATTCACTTACTTAGAAAGGTATGAATCCTCTTCTTCTCCCAACAGCTATGGGCAAATTGCAGTACAGACCGGGTTCTATGGACACGGATGGTAACTGGTCTACCACAGAAAGAAATTGCAACCAACTGCGGAAAAAAAACTGCCTTATCAGTCATGTATCGAAAGATATATGATCACCCAAGCATGTACCACGCATGGCACATAACTGACTGTTTTACCTCTAGTACATTCAGTCCACTCGGTCAATATGAAAAGGTAAATGCTATCGATATATTAGATAAGTATATAGTTACGGAAGTTTTCACAACAGTGAGAACATTTTGCACGTGGCAATGTCCTAGACACTCAATAGAACAATTATTTTAACTATGAACATTTTTCAAATAACGTATATATATATATACCAGGTGTAACAGCAAAATTGTCTAACTGTTAGATTAAGATTTGAATCGTTATAACTTAGAAATGATTAAAGATATCTTACTGGAAATCCCCGGTGTTTTCATAACCCTACTGGAATCTACCTGAAGCATTAAGAATGTATAATTACACTCTAAGGTTAACAGATGAAATGTGAGGAAATCGATCATAAACGAAAATGACATGTTAATTATTAATTAACCATAGCTAATGATAGGGAGCTCATAAAACAATGTTCTTACATACACTTACATAAAATACACACACACACACACACACACACATATATATATATATATATATATATATATATATATATATATATATATATATATATATATATTATCCCAGGTTCATTTTCCAAATTATTCAAGATGATCTTCGTCCTCTCTATCCTTCTAATTTCCTGTCTTAGTGTAACATGGTGCCTCACGTACGGTTACATTTTCAAGTTTTTTTAAGTACTCGTTGTATTCTTATAGGTGAAACTCCCCTCTCACATGCCAAACTTCTTATGAATTGAGTTGGAACTTTTTCATTGATCTCTTTCGCTCTAAGTTGAAAAGATGATCCATCTTTCTGTTCTGGCCACCTGATCCAGTTTTCATATCTCCTCTTCTCTCTTTTTTAACTTATTCACCGTTTTCTTCATGGTTCTTGAATGGACTTTGAAGATGGAAGGCATAGTACGAATGTTAGTACCATTACTGAAGGCCTGAATGATCTTTTCTTCTCAACATTGCTCAGTTGAGAAGACAATGGTACTGACGCAAAATGATCTTAACCTGATTTCTTTCTAGTCGAATAACACAAATAATTTTTTAAAGATTCTTGCGACAAATCATACGAAAATTGCTAAATGTCTAATCTGAAAACCTGGTAAAAAAACAGAATTAGTTTTGTCGGATGGATATTTATGTTGTAATTATGTGTGTGTGTGTGTGTGTGCGTGTGTGTGTGTGTGTGTGCGCGCGCGCGCGTCTAGGTATGTGTGTGTGCGCACGCGCCCTTTATGTTCAACAGTGTCAGGCATTTTCAGTATTTAGATGGGCGATAGCTTGGGAGTACAGTATGCTTGGATGTGAGGGTGGTGCAGTAGAAAAAGACACGGACTTGGGAATCGGATATTCGAGTTCCAGTTCTAGTCGTATTCATTATATCCATTTTTGCAAACAATACTCTTGGAAAAAGTATTAATCTACTTCATCTCTCGATAGTTAATTTGTAGTCCTTGTATCAGTAAATCATATATATATATATATATATATATATATATATATATATATATATATATATATATATATGTGTGTGTGTGTGTGTGTGTGTGTGTGTGTGTCTGTGTGTGTGTGTGCGGGTTATGTTTGTGTACGTGCCTGTGTTCTAGATGTATATACTATATATTACCTGTGAAATATTTCCGGATATATAATTTTTCTAATGTTATAAAGCATTTTTGCGAAATAGTACGTTTCCAAAACGAAACAGGAACCAGGCAATGCCGATGGTTTTAATTAATCTGAAGATCTCTACAAGAAATATTATTCAGAAGAGTCCTACTGTCATTAGTTGATTTACTTTGTACAAGAATTGTGAGAGTGGAAGAAACTATTATCATCTGCAAACAAGGATATATCGTTTGCAACATGACATATATATATATATATATATATATATATATATATATATATATATATATATATATATATATATATATATATATATAACTGACACAATAGTTGCCTTTGCCATATCAAAGGGAATATATTCCAGATGCTTTAAAAGCAATAGGTAACAACTTCAAACAATCTACTATATAGACGGCGGATTGTCTATATTCTATGACATATATGGACGGTTACTATATTCTATGACATATATGGACGGTTACTATATTCTATGACATATATAGACGGCGGATTGTCTATATTCTATGACATATATGGACCACTAATTGAGGCCATGCTCTGAATTATAGCATCTGTATTAATCGAGGACTCCCTAACTCATGTCATATCCCGCTATCATTTACAAAATCAAATGAGGTAGAAAATGGAGTACTACTGCCATATATGGACAGGAGCTGCCTAGTTTTCACTTCCCAGTCTTGTTCAAAATCGTCTTCGTGTCCTTGTGGATGATGAATTATTTTATTCCCTACAACTCTGATCCCTTAGAAGAAATTTTGCAAGCCCCTTGCTGCCCTACGACTGCATCAATTGAAAGTGTTCAAATGAATAACATTCCTTACTTCCGCCTGTCCTAATCTTCCATGCTAAAACTCGCGTTGCTCGTGCAGCATTATAACAAACCACTCTCATTTTCTTAGTATGCCACTGGTGAGATATATGTTTCACTCAAAGAGCTTCTTCCGACAAACCGCTGTTTTAAGGAACCGACGCGCAGGTGGATCATTTTCTCGATAACCACACTCGTAATCTGTTCTATTTTAGATTTAAATGTTTCTTCCTCACATATCCCCATAAACTGTTTCTCATACTCTGGTACTCTTTGAATGTAGTGGATTTTGGCCTTCTCCATGTGAAAATTATTGTTTAAAACTCCATTGGATGCACTGTACAACTTTAAATAGTTTGGATTGATTTTTATAGAGGCAGCATCGATGAAATATATTCTATGACGTCATCCTTTAGATCAGCAAAATCAATGGAGGCTCGAATATTTTAACGTTCATCTGATGCACGCTTAGTTGTCAGAAGGAGATTGTTGTCTATATTTATGAACACAAGATAACTTTTGCAGACAAAAAATAACGTGTAAAATCCGGTCGAGATTCATGACAGTCATATCTAAGCTAAATATGACATCTAGTATGTTTAATCTCATCCATTTACTGTTAGCGTACAGCGAAAATATCTGGGTTAATGCTGCTGCTAATACTTTTTAAAACTACAGCTTATTTCCTTCACGAGTTTTATGCCCCTTTTACAAACCCTAGATAGAGGGACATTGAGAAAAATAGATGACAATATTAAAGGGGAAAAAAAAGAGGCAACTAATGATATATTAATCTCTTTATCACATTGCTAACACCGCCATTCCAAGTCGGGAGAACCAGCGGTATTGGAATGCGTTCACCATCATTTATTGAAGTCCCAAAGAATTCCCTTTTGTTTGATAAAGCGCCGAAAATTAAGTGCTTTGTGAAAACATTTCCGCACGTGCCAGAAAAAAAAAGACCTGTGACCGCAGGTCACTTTTGTATCGATGGTGTGTGTTTACAAAATTCTGACATTCCTGAAAACTTTAAAATAAAAAAAATAAAAAGTCACAGGGAAAAGAGAGTTAGATTAAAATACATCGGTTTCTCATTATTTCTCCACTTTAAATT
>OZ038482.1:96877119-96879619 GCA_964036315.1 Acanthosepion esculentum | reverse complement strand
GACATGAGAAAATCCTACAAAATAATGGAGAAAATAATCCCCCACGGCGTAAATGTCAAAAGTTATCTACAGTAAATATGCACCCTGGTTATAACAGCATATCGCCATTCCTAGCAGATCTTCTAATATTACCGTATGGAATACCTACTTATAAAAGTGACGGAAAGAAAAATACTTTAAATGAATTCGGCCAGATACATAAATTAATACCCTGCACCCCTCTGTCTTGATCATGTGTCGCCTTACCAAACATAAAATAAATTAGTCGGATGAAGTCCTGAAGCACGAAACGCGACACAAGTAAAAGTTTTTCTACTGCATAATATATATATATATATATATATATATATATATATATATATATATATATATATATATATATATATATATATATATATATATATATATATATATATATATATATATGCTTAACATTCTTTTTATAGATACAGGTATTTAAGTAAATGCTCTGTTTATAATAAACAGTATTAAATAACATTTGCCGGCCTGAATATCATTCGGTTGGAAAGGTCGATTGAAGTTTATAAGCCGTAAATTCGGCCTTGCCAGCCAAACGATCCTCAGTGGCCGAATCGGTTAAGGCCCGTCTGGCTATATGACGGTTCCGTATAGAATACAGGTTCGAATCCTGTCTGAGTACAAATATTTTCTATGTAAATTTCTCTGACATTCAGGCCGGTAAATGTTATTTAATACTGTTTATTTTTAGCAGATCATTTAACATAAACATATCTTTAAATATTTGTCGGATTTTGTCCATTTCATAACACACACACACATATATATATATATATATATATGTGTGCGCACGCGCGTCGTCTTCATGTTTCGCAAGGAATATATGATAATTAAATACTAAGATAATTCAATAGAATTTATAAAATTAATGTCTTTTTTTCTTTTAATTAATGTTTTAAGCTGATCCATTATTAAGGTGCTCCATTTCGTAATAATTCGCACATTACTTACAAAAACTGCTTGTCTTAAACTTGATACAAACTGTAAAAATTTTATTCGCGTGTAAACAGTTTTAAAATACATGTTTCCATATTTGTCATTTATTTTGAACTACAATAAAAAAGTAGGTTATTTTTTGTTTTAAATAGTTAATATTAAGGATGGCGGGAGCGTAAAAAATCAGTCAAAACGATTATTTATTGCAGTAATATGTCTAGCTTAACTCATAGAATATGTGGTCATGTATTATCCTGTAAGAGCAATATTACTTTACGATTAATTAATTATGGTCGTCTTTCTCAAAAGAAAATTATACAGTTTTTACACCTGTCTATAATATTGCTCCGAAATAACAGTTTCTTTTTTGTTAAGAACTTCAGAATATACAGCACTGTTCATATTTCGGCAAACATATAGCATAGTTATTCGGGTGTAATCCTGTATTGCGGATCGATTCTCTCTTTGCATTAGGTAATAGCCATTGTCGTTTTAAATGGATATTACTAAAGCGTTGGTGATGAATTTATCTTGCAAGACTTCATTAACAAATCTGTCATTCATTGGAAGGCACATAGAAACCTTTTGGATAAGATGATAGTCACTGACAGGACGAGGGACACAATTATGAAGTTCAAATATTTTTACGAATTCATGATTTTGTTTGATTATTTAAGTGGGCATAGTATTGAACAGACATGACAATTTGCGTAAACATTATTAAAGAATTTCCTCAAAGATGATTTCCAGAACCTCAATATTGAAATTATTGTGGCTTCGAATTAGGGAGGAATATATGAAGCAGATATGCATAGAAATAAGATAATTTAACAGGACAAAATACATGTTCATCAGTAAGGTGAATAAAATCCAAAAAGGGAAAGCTGATGTTAGAGAAACAAAAGATATCATAGATAGATTGAACGCATCGAAAAACTCTTCCACGGCAAAACAGCATAACCGACAATACAGAGAAGTAATGAAGGGCCAGCAATATAGAAAGCTGAAGTGGAATCCGTAATCGCCAAATTGGTAAACCGAATAGAAACAAAGCAATGGGACCAGTCGGAATCACAATAATGTTTCCAGTCGGAATCGTAATAACGTTTCCAGTCGGAATCGCAATAATGTTACCAGGCGGAATCATAATAATGTTTCCAGTCGGAATCGTAATAATATTTCCAGTCGGAATCGTAATAATGTTTCCAGTCGGATTTGTTAATAATGTTTTCAGTCGGAATTGTAATAATGTTTCCAGTCGGAATTGTAATAATGTTTCCAGTCGGAATCTTAACAGTGTTTCCAGTCGGAATCGTAATAATGTTTCCAGTCGGAATCGTAATCAAGATTCCACTCGGAATCGTCATAATGTTTCCAGTCGGAATCGTAATAAAGTTTCCAGTCGGAATCGTAATAATGTTTCCAGCAAAATGTGATCTTGAAAAATGTAAATACAATGTCAATCGTTATCTATTGTCTTCTTAATTACAGATCTATTGTTACTGCGTGTTAATAATGTTTCTCA